>CM042692.1:92244955-92644955 GCA_023614405.1 Avena insularis | reverse complement strand
GTGGTTTGTGGAAAAGAACACACGTACAGTGACTCTAGTGCTGGTTTGTGGTTTTAGTTTAGTAATGAACACGAGCATGCAATGACTCTAGTGATTGATCCATGTGTGGTTTGTGGAAAGAAACCCCATGCAATGATGACTCCTCGTTGATCCATATGTTGTTTGTGGAAAGCACACATAAATGGCTGATGACCACTTTGGTGGATCCATGCTGTGGTTTGTGGAAAAGAAACACACATCACAATGACTCTAGTGTTGGCTTCAGCTGGTTTTAGTATAAGAACAAACATGTGCAATGACTCTAGTGGTTGATCCTGTGTGGTTTGTGGAAAGAACACACATGCAATGACTCTGAATTTGGATCCATATGGTTTGTGTGGAAAGAACACACATGCAATGACTGACTTGGTTGAATCCATGTATGTGGTTTGTGAGAAAAGAAACACACATGCAATGTCTTCTAGTGCTGGTTTGTGGTTTTTTAGTATAAGCAACAAACATGCAATGACTCTAAGTGGTTGATCCATGTGTGGTTTGTGGAAAGAACACACATGCAATGACTCTAGTTGATCCATATGTGGTTTTGTGGAAAGAACACACATTCAATGATCACTGGTGGATCCATGTGTGGTTTATGGAAAAGAACACACATGCAATAGAATTTTGTGGTTTGATCCGTAATGTGGTTTGGGGAAATAACACATGTGCAAATGACCTATCTAGTGGTTGATCCATGTGTGGTTGTGGAAATACACATGTCTGATGACTGAATGGATCCACATAAGTGGTTTATGGAAAAAGAACACACATGCATGACCAAACCTTGTTGGAGATCCATATGTGGTTTGTGGAAAGAACACACATGTCTGATGACCAATCTGGTGGATCCATGTGTGGTTTGTGGAAAAGAACACACATGCAATGACTCTAGTGTTGGTTTGTGGTTTTAGTATAAGAACAAAACATGCAATGACTTCTAGTGGTTGATCCGTATGTGGTTTGTGTGAAAAGAACACACATTGCAATGACTCTGGTTGATCCATATGTGGTTTGTGGAAAGAACTTACACATGCAATGACCAACCGAATTTGATCTTATGTGTGGTTTCCGTGAAAAAGAACACACATGCAATGTCTCTAGTGCTGGTTTGTGGTTTTAGTATAAGGAACAAACGTCTGCAATGACTCCTAGTTGTTGATCCATGTGTGGTTTGTGGAAAGAACACATGCAATGACTCTCAAGTTGATCCATAGTGTGGTTTGTGGAAAGAACACCACATGGTTCAATGATCCTTTGAGTGGATCCATGTGTGGTTTATGGAAAAGAACACACATGCAATGAATCTTGTGGTTGATCCATGTGGTGGTTGCTCAGAAATAAACACACATACCCAATGACTCTAGTGGTTGATCCATGTAACAGTGCTTGTGGAAATAACACACATGCAACCTTGATCAATGGATCCATAAGTGGTTTGTGAAAAGAACACACATGCAATGACCACTTGTTGATCCATGTATGGTCGGTTTTAATGGAAAGAACACACATGCAATGACCTTTGGTGGATCCATGTGTGGTTTGTGGAAAAGAACACACATGCAATGACTCTAGTACTGGTTTGTGGTTTTAGTATAAGAAACACATGCATGCAATGACTCTAGTGGTTGATCCATGTGTGGTTTGTGGAAATAACACATGTCTGATGGACTCTAGTGGTTGATCCATGTGTGGTTTGTGGAAAGAACACACATGCACAGGCAGCTTTAGTGGATCCATGTTGGTTTTTAGTATAAGAACACACATGCAAATGACTCTAGTGGTCAGATCCATGTTTTGTTTGGGTTTTAGTATAAGAACAAACATCCTGCCTCTCTCTCTCAGTGAAGCCCAAAACTCCGTGCCTCACGCTCTGTCTTACTCATACGATTGACATGTCATAAACATCACGCTGTGATTATGCGACCAACCTGCTTGGGTGATCTGTGATCCTGCAGATTCAATGAGGCTCGTTGCATTACCGTCGTGCCCTTCAGGGAACAGACATGAGATACTTGCACGGACGCTCTTCCCCTCAATCTAGACTTCTACAAGAAGGAACACGATGGCTTCATCCATGGAAAAAGTGGTCGAGGAAGTGATCATGTCATGTTGTCTAACGGTCCAGGAAGTCTACCGAAGTCTACTACACGCAGCCCAGTGGGTCATCCAAGGATTCACCTTAGGCTGTACCATTTTACTATGCAACAAGTGCCAAGACTCACTTATCGCCAGCCCCACCACCCACGAACCTTCCTGTGTGTTACATGCCGCAAGGAAGAGAAATTTGTCCCAACCGGGCCCTCGAGGAGGCCTAAACGGCGTCACCGCATTAAAAACCCAGCCTATCTTGGTCCTCCATTCGCACTCATCCACTCAATCTCTCTTCCTCCCTATCCAGCAAAACACCACAATCTTGAGCGTGACTTTTGACCTAACCTCTCCATGAAACCAGTCGTAGGGTGAATTCGAGCATCACCATTGCCAAGCTTCACGCGCAGATCTGGAGGAGCATCACGCGGCCACCAGTGAGGGAGGAGGATACGTGCAGGATTCAGCCCCCTTGGAGGGGACCATGTGCATGCTGATGTCAATGGCCCGACTTTGGAGGCTCGATGAGGGACGTGGAGTTAGAGCGAACATGCTCGCTCGTGGTACCCGCGGTACATCTATTATTTCTACATGTTTCATATTTTGCTTTCTGAGCTTAATCTATCCAGCGGTCATAAAAAAATCTAGTCCTAATGATTAGATGCATTGTCCTGAGAACCGGGTACATGGAGAGATCTGAAGTCTGCAATGCGAAATGAAATTCACATTATTTATTTATTAATAATTTCAAGAACACAAACCACATTAATTTAGGACCGAGCTTGGGGTAGATCTACTGTGAATAACTGGTATGAACACACCATATAGACATGTTATTGCATCGAAAGTAACTTGGAATGGGGGAAGGAATATATATTTATTATTTTGCTCATTTCGGTTTGTATTCCATACATTACAGGTGTATTCAAGTGTAGAATGGATTCTGACAAGGAGACCGCCAGTGGACAACAAGAGCTGCTGTTATGTCATGAAGAAGCTCCAAGAGCGGGATAATCCCCTTCAAGACTTTTCGACTTGGGGAGCCTCAAAATTGCCCTTTTACTGTGAGAAAGGAGTCAACCCGAGGATGCCGACTTGATTCCGCATGCGGTTGGCATCGATAAAATCCCGACTGGTAAACATGCCAAATTGGCGATGACCAGAACTAGGCGTAAACATGCCGCTATGGCAGTTCACGAGGGAGTATGTCAAGAACGGCTGCCTAGTGTCCCCTTACTTAGGAATTAAGCAACTCCCTAAGTCAGGCCAACCCGAATGCCTTTGTCAATTGAAGCCGCACTAATAATATTTAGTTCTTCTTCTGGTATCCTGAATGACCCTTAAACATAATAAGGATTTATATTTCATTGCCCTTCTAGAAATATATTTCAAGTTCATCTCGCTATGTTGTTAAAGTTGGAAAATTCTGGTGGCATTACTTGTTATTTTGCATTGGATGAAGAGGGGTGCCCCGAGCAGACATATAAGGTGGTTATCCTGTCCGCCAGGATCCACAAAGGATCAGCGGTTGGTGGGCAAACTGAGTACAACTGAATCGCCATGGTTAGACACCGCGAAAACGTGACTCACCCTTCTGATGCGGCGTGTCACGGTATAAAAATGGGCGATAGCGAACCGTGTGGCCGCGGCGCTGGTGCATCTAGCTCTCGCGGGTGCAATTTCCAGAGTAGTGCTGTCAGCACAAAACGCCGCTCTTCTCCTCCTTTACTAGAGGCCTCCACCTAATCCCCGCTCATCACGCACTTTTCGCTCACTCGTACCGCTTTCCTTTGTCCCATCACCTTTCCGGGTAAAGCGCCCAACAAAACCCCAACCACGCCGGGCGATGGAGAAGATCGGTAGCAGTGTGCCAGGGCACCCTCCAGAGCGGCCGGGCCGAGGAGCTCTGCCCCCGTCCCCATCCCACGCATCCATTGTAGCCTCCGGCGAGCAGGCCCCCGCTGAGTCTCTTGACAGATCCCTTTCGCTTTGGCTTAGGAGACCCCTCTGAAAGAGGTCAGTGTCTACATAAGGCTTCGGAGAACCCCTACGACACCAGCGCCGTGACCCGTGGTCTGCGAGGTAACCAGGTTTCTCCTTCCCTTATTTCTTCCCTCGTTTCCCCATCGTTGGATCTCTAGATCGTATGTTAGTTAGGGCTCGGCTATTCGTATTTTTTTTACATTAGAGGCTAATCCTATTGTGTTAGATCTCGTATTTTTGACGAATCCCCACAATACCGTCAGAAGTTGGGATGGGTGCTGATTTGACGTTTGAGATTTAGTGGAATAATGGGAGAGTCTCACTTAAGCTTCCATTTATGCAAAAAATCAATCCCGATAATCAAAAGTATCTCAATCATGTCCTTATTTCACTCTTCTTCCCTGCTTTTTCAGCAACAGAGGATAGCATGGCGATCTCCGATGGCGACAACAAATGCACTTGGACACAAAAGACTTCGTCATTGTGTTGAGGAGGCTAAAAGTTCGGATGATACACCCAACTTTCAATCACGCAGTGGCGTGTCACAGGTGCCCTTCTGCCCCACCCGGGGAGGCTCCAAGGGCACGGACTTCTAAACTCCCTCGTGGAAGCATGAAGCCGAGGGGCGTGAGGATTCCTCATGCAGAGTCCGTGGAATGTCCACTTCGCCTCAGGGGCCCAAGCACTAGGCGCTTGGGTCTTCACCTCTCTTGCTAACCTCTAGAAGGTGGCTATCGAGGGAGGTCTGCAGTTGCCCTGATCAGACCCAAGGTGCCCAAGGTCAAGGGGCTGGGCGGCAAGAAAGTGGAGGAGCAGAGGTGCTGGGGAGGGGAGGCGGATGCCACCTGGCCGGAGGACCCGTGAGGGCCAGCGATCGGTATCTTTGCCAGAAAGTAGCTTCTCTTTTTGTCTTATCTTGGCCAGAGCGATGTTGAAGCAGTCTTTTCCTTTCTCTTCTTAAAGCAGCCCTAATTGTCGAGGAACCTCGCGTAAGTCTGTACTTCATATAACCCTAGTATTAGCTGCTTTTATCTATATCACTTCCATGAGCTTCTTGAATTTATTTATGGTGCTGGTTTGTTTAGCTTGCTTCTAGATTTTCTACCATTGAGGGGTAAAATGATTGCAAAAAGGAACAATGAATGAAGGAAGAGAAGCTGCTCTAGATTCCCTACCTTTTTGGGCAAAAAAACACAATTGTTTGAGAGAGAGGGGAAATGCGCTCTTTAAAAGGCCACTTTAGGTTTCATGGCGCATGCATGCTTGGCCAAGCCTTTGACAGGGCATAAAGACCCCCCTCCGAGCGCATGTGAGGGATTCGGAGCTATCGAGGAGGGCAAAAGTGAGGGACAAAGCGAGACACAATACATTGCTATAACTTCGTCGACAAAAGCTGAATTTGGCTTTTACCATGCAATTTGGCTAGAGCTCCACAATGTGATTATTCTAAATCCCTAAACTATGGTGATTATTAATTTGAAACCTAATGCTTTTCCAATCTTGGGCTCACGTGTGTTATAAAAGTTGCTTGATCATGCATTAACACATAGGTGGGTGGTCCTCTAGAAGGCCAGCTATAGAAGCATGGGCAAAGCAGGCTTCATTTTCACAAATTCGGGATAAGCTTTATGCTAACTTGATGGTGAGCCCCACTCATTCAGTGGTCGCCCGGGGTGCAGGGATGCTAGGTCCATGTCTATGCTTACACTTCTTAAACTTGTTAGAATAAATAATAGCCCCTTTGCACACTTCATTCTCATCCTCCGCCGTCATCGTTAAATAGGTAGCCATTTTGCACAAGACTGCTGACCCAACGGTGGATCGACAGCGGGATGGTGGTCTACGTGACAATCTACCGCCACTTGCATGAAAGCCATCGTCATACACACCTGGTTCCACCACCTACCGAATGACGACGCCTTGAATTTAATTACTGGGATTGGAAACCATCGGTGCTTTCGTTCAGAATCAAACTTGCTTCCGCATGGGTGGCTGACGGAATATTGGTAAGCGGAATTTAAGCATAGCATACATCTCCTCAACACATCAAACATGCAAAAATCCCCAACTCATTCCTTTTCGCCAAAGCGCTAATCACATACCACAAGAACCATCGACGCCGCCGCCAGTACGCTTCGACATTACCACCGCAATGCATCACTCCACCTCCACGCCAAATTCCAGCCACCGCTATTTAAAACTAGGTCACCGCTGGCCGCATTAGCTGCTGCTGTACTGGGCGCAGAAAATGCAGCATGTTCCCATGCATAAGAGAAGCGACTACACCGGACGCAGTACACCTGTCGCCGCCCCATTGCACCACCATTGCCGACGGTACGGTCCACACAAAATCACGTTAAGCGAAGGTGGCGCAAGGTCATTTACAATGTCTAGACCGGCTGGCCTAAGACAGATCTCGGCGGACATGATGTACAAGATCGTTGGGGTTTTTGACCCCGGTAGTATACCGGAGATAGGGAAGAGGATGGGCGCTGCGATTGTCCACAGCGCAACCACTGCCCTCACTATATCCGCGTGTATGTAGGGCCAAATCTACAACATGCCCGAGCTTCGCCATGGTTCCTACAGGAGGAGATCTACTGGCCAGTACATGACGCATCGACATCAAACGACACTCACGAAGCTAGAGCAGGATCTCCTCTGCTTCATGTGCGCCAATCACGCCGATCTCCAACGAAGCCAGGAGGTGAAATTGCAGATGGCGTGACGGGGAAAGCCAAGCATGGCTAGACTCGCTCGACATCATCGACCGCGAGTATCACCTTGACATGAAAATCAAGTCTCTCAAGCACCTGCACGAGCGAGTAGGAGTGGAGGCACCTCAGACATGATGTGATAAAGTATGCGACCAGGGAATGCGCGTATATTCACGCTACTGAGATGCTCAACAGATCTCAAGCGGGTGGGTGAGGAGTGTGTTGTTTACTACTACAAGTTTCGCATTTCGATCCGGAGTTTTATCTCACCAGATCGTATTTTCTAAAGCATTTGTGTGTATACAGAACCAAGTTCTCAGAGATCCTCGTGCTATTAGCTACTTAACTTTATAAGGGAATTACATTCTCCCTTTTGTATGCGCGCTCAATATTCATTCATACAAATTTGTCTGTGCACCATTTGCATGCGGCAGAATCCGGAAATGACCTGACCTATATGCATAAGGTGCGTGATATGGGTCATAGTAAGTCATAAGCTAAAACCGTGGCATTATAGAGAAGGATACAGTCATAAACCAGATTATAGTTTGATTAAAGGTAATACACAGCAGTTCAGAATTGCTCACATAGTGTACTTTATGAAATAACATATGTTTTCATAAACACAACAATCATGCACTAATAGTCTACATATCCCAGCTTGTTGTTGGAGAAGGCAACCGATCTCTGTGATGCCTTGATGCCGCTTAGGTTCCAGTTTGTCAGATTCACTCCACGATCCCAAGCATCGTGGTAAAACAACCTTTGCCTTGGTGGTGGTTCAATGATGCGATGTCACAGAACGAGATTTTACAATCTGGCGAAGTACAGACTAAATGGGTAACATACCCAAATCAATTGCGGCAGTACTTCTTTATTAGGTTCGTAAAGTGGCTTATCCTCAAACTGATGAATCGTGCCCTAAACGCCTCCACGAACATCTCAAATAATTTGTCCTTCATGTCAAGATACCACGGTCTATGGGGAGTTCGAGGCAAGAGTGGCTATCCTGGGCCTTTGCCGCCTTTCTCGCCACGGGATCATAGTAAATTTCCTGGATGTCCACTCTGCATCTCTTTGGGATTCTAATGTTGACTGGGTCGGGCTTTCAAGCATGATGTCAACACTCGTAAATGTTATGTGCTGTAGTTCACAAGAAAGTCATGAAACAGATCCCTAATGCTTTCGGGCCCCCACCGCATTTGCGCGAAAATGAATTTTAGATAAATAATATAAATAACTTTTGCAAAATGTAGATGGTTCAGAAACAAAAGGCAAAGCAAATCTACGCGGATCCGTCAGCCACCCCTTCTTCTCGCAAAAGGCTGGTATATTTAGGACGTGCTCTTCATGGAGAGAGTTGCACCACGGGCGATCCTACGACCAATCAGCGGGCACATATTTCGAGGTCGAGACCTCATTGAACCTGTTTTCCTGGAACTGTGAGCCTTGAGCCAACTCTCGTGAAATTATTTAGAGTGTTCCTCACCGTCCAAAGGGTCAAGTAGTGTAAACGATATCGATCGATCTTCCGCCATGTACTTGATGTCAAATGTGCTTACGAGTTTCTTTTCCACTTGCCGTTGTTTTTGGACGTCCTGAGCTTCCATGACTACAGGTAAAGAGGGAAAGGATCTGGAGGAAGAGGGTGATGAGGTGGAGGAAATGGATGAAGCGTGAGCCATGGAGGAGAAAGACGATGAGGCCGTGGAGGAGGAAAGCCGAAGGATGCGGTAGGAAAGATTGGAACCACCTTACCAATATCTGGAATGGTGCACGCACCGTTCGTAGTAGGGTGAAGGTGGCTATTAAAATCCAGCCGGTGTTTACACGTCGGCGCTTAGAACTTCCTGTAAAATTTATGCTTGTCACTTGCATGCGTGGAGATCAATTCAAAGCGTGAAACACGTACGCATCGCCGACCTTCGTGTCAATTCTTCACTACCAACAGTACGGCGCTTTATTTCCCTTTATGATTTATTATTTCACTTCCTCAGATGGTTCCTGCATCGCTCAATAATTACGCCTTCTTTTCTTCCGACGTGGACGAGAACCGGCTGACGGTAAGCGGATCCTTGCAGATTCTCGGGCTCCCCACTCAACAATCGCCCTAATCTCATATTCCACCTCTCAATCCATCTCGCCTTCCTTATCACAACGCCTCATTAATCTACCGGATTCCGCACTCCATTTGCCGCTATGGTAGAGCTTGGGGTAGCAATGAGGAATTTGAAGCTAAAAAAGGCATGGCGAATTAGCCGATACGAGATGGTTAGCGGTCGACATCGCTCTGGTATTGGGATGGTCGTAACATGGCGCCGCGAACGTACATACGGATCCTCGGAGTTGGACATCATCTCACCGCCGCCTCGCTTCAGATCCCTAACTGCTGCGGCGGATGGCGATGCGGAACATGGACGCTGATCAACCGTCTAAGCAGGGCGGGCCTTCTTTACCCGATAACGTAAAGCAATGTCGGAGATGACCGTGATGGCCACGTAGAAGTTCCAAAGATATCTAGCTTATTCAGGTTCCAGCCTCATATCGTTTGATTCATATGCTGAACTCTCACTCTGAATCCTATGTTCTCTTTAAGTCGAACGTGTTGTGTGCAATTTCCACGGTTTTGAACAAATCGTCGAACCATTTAAGACTAATTCGTGACAAATGCAAGCTCTGCTCAATTCAGAGGGGTATTCGGTATTTTCATAGTGACACAATCTTACTTTTTAGGGTGATAGACGCAGTTGTCAATTTCGATTTTGCAATGGAATGCACCTGCTAGGTGATATTACATTTTCTAAAATAAAACAAGCCATTAGGCGCATTCAAAGGCTGTTATGTCTCCGTCTGTTTTAATTATGATCATCATCGAGTTTGTTACGGGGCTCTTGCCTCCCTTACTCCATATATTGAGTATCTTTGTAGTGACACGAGCACAATTTAGGGCGATATCTGAGGAGACACTGACGTGTTTAAGGCTGAGACAAAATTTTGTGTACTTTAATCTAAAATTCCAGCTTGTCAAATTGTATTTGTAATGGAATCCATGCTAGAGTGATTGTAATTAACCGACAACAAACTACATGGAATATTCTTTATGCAAAACGTGCTGGCCGATAAGTGGCCAGGAATCAGTAGTAGTGAATATCAAGGAAGAAGGATAGGAATGAGAGATGACCGTAACTGGGTGGTAACTGTGGCAATCTACCATGAAAGTGGCTGGTCCTTTTATCCCAGTGGATGGGAGTACTTGGACTTCAAAAAAATTCTACTGATCCCGAAGAGAGACTTGGCAAAGTGCAAGCATCTTTGAAGGGTGTCGGCATTATCAGCATTCAACAAAATGGGTGAGTGTACCGCCCATTTCCGAATTAAAGCCACAGAAATTCAACATGGCGGGCATCTTGAGCTCGTGAAGGTAATAACTCCATAGACCGCGGGAGGGTGATGGAAGAAAATGAGGTACGCAATTTCTTAGCGGTATTCAACAAGCGGAAATCATATCACGTTCATTAGATGCCGAAGACAAGGAATGGGCGGTCTTCATGCGACTTCCTGCGTGAAGTATGTCGGCCGTCTTCACTCTGGCTACTCTTCATGCACGGTTAACGCATTTATCACGGTCCATGCGGCCAACAACCTAAGCGGCGACGTGTGTTTGGGAGCCGTCCATTTGGGGTAAGTCATGGTGTCATATAGCATGTAAAAATCCCATTCAAAATTCTGCTTCTTGTTAGTAACACGCGGTACCCACGCAGCCCAGCATAGTTCGAAGCTCGGTCATCGAAGATGCGAGCGAATGCTGAACAGGACCACGGTAGTTCAGCACCTCTCGTAGACAACACGGAACAACATGATGAACTCTTGTGGATTCATATCGGGAGGCACCAAAGCGGCGGTGGTGATACAATAGAACATATGGGGACATGCTTTCTTCATACCCATCGCTGGTGTACGTTTCTATAGGTCCGCATGCCCATCCGAAGACCCAGATAGAGCAATTGCAGCTTGTCAACAATCTAAAGGGACAATCTGTGTTTCTTGGGATCAACTACCCTTTCTTTGTTGGAGCCCCAGCTATTGAACTGTAATTGCTCGAGCAGCCCTGGCCGATCGCTCTGCTAACTGCAGGTGGTGGTGTTGGTGGTGGTGGGTGACGAAGAACTAGCTGCCTGCCTGGTGAAGCTTGAAATACTTGGTGATGCTTTTACTCTTTGGTGAAGTGACAAAATACTTGCTAATGCTCTTTGCTGGTGAAGTGATGAAATACCGACCTGCCGGTACCAACTGCTAGGAGTCTAAGGAAGAACATCTGGTGTTGTTCTTTGGAGGTGCCGCTTCCAAAGTTGATAGTAGGCTGTGTGTTTGTTGCATACTCACGCGCCTATCATGTTGACCTCAGATCCGACCGGAGTGAATCCACATCGGGAGGGGCCTACAATTGGCTCATCGGTGGGGTCATTACTATTTGAAGGAGAATGAAAAGGCGGCCTAAACGCAGCATTACGGTTCGTTCGGCGATACCACCGGCTCCAGGGACCTAGTGCTCATCTTTGGCGAGATCCGGCGAACCATTTGTCTTTATCTTTATCATTAATTACGCTTATGTGTGTAAAGACTAAGCCGTGCTTATTTGTGTAAAGATTAAGTTAAGCCTAAACTGCGTAATATTCAAAGCCCAGCTTTTCTTTCCACGCCCATAAGCATGGAGATATGCCCGAGGCAATAATAAAATGGTTATTATCATATCTTCATACTTATGATAAATGTTTACATACCATGCTATAATTGTATTAACGGAAACATTAATACTTGTGTGATTTGTAAACTAAAATAAGAGTCCCTAGTAAAGCCTCTTGTTAAACTAGCTTGTTGGTTAATATATGATCATTGTTTAGGATCATGAACATAGAGATGTTATTAACAACG
This sequence comes from Avena insularis, assembly GCA_023614405.1. Classification (NCBI taxonomy): domain Eukaryota; kingdom Viridiplantae; phylum Streptophyta; class Magnoliopsida; order Poales; family Poaceae; genus Avena; species Avena insularis. The sequence continues at coordinate 92,633,196 of CM042692.1, read as the reverse complement.
GGGTCATATCATTAGGAGAATGATATGGTGGACATACTCCTATAGATAAGCGTAGCATAAAAGATCAAGTCATTTCAATAGTTCAATTGCTATATGCTTTACGATACATAGTAACCTAATTCGCCGACCATGAGATCATGCATATCACCTTTACGGATGGATGCTTTGATGTCATCAAACACCACATCGCAGGGTGGCTATAAAGGTGGCATTGAGTGTTAGGAAAGTATTGGTTGAAACACATGGATCAAGAGTGGGATTTGTCCATCCACATGACGGATAGATATTCTGGGCCCTCTCGGTGAAATGTCATCCAATTAGCAAGCATGTGACTTGGTCACAAGGGATCACATATCACGGGAACGAGAAAAGAGTACTTATCAAGAATTCGAGGATGAACTGTATGCGGAGATACAAGCGATCATAACCTCGGATAAGTAACATATCGTGAAGACAAAGGGAAATTGGTATCGTGTAAGTGGTTCATTCGACAAAGTAATCGTAGAAATATGTAGGAGCCATATGAATTTCCAGTTCCTCTATTGGTTATTGTTGAGAAGTGTCTCGATCATGTCGCATAATTCACGAACCGTGAGAGACACACTTAAGGATTCGACGTTGTTTGAGTAGTTATGGTATTATGAGAAAGGACCAATGTTGTTGAGTCTCGGATGGGATCCGGGATATCACGAGGAGATCCGGAATGGTCCGAGAATAAGATTCATATAAGGAAAGTCCCGTTTGGAGTTGGGGAATGGTTCCGGTGTTTTCATCGGAATGTTCTAGAATGTTCGGAATGTCGGCACTCCGGAGGGGGGAAGGTACATGAATGTGTCATTACATATTGGAATGATTGCATCATGTACTAGAGTGTTCTTGCTGTCCAAAATAAAGGGTTTATTTAAATCCTAAATTGAAAAGTCAAACGGCTAGTTTGAAAGTCAAACGGCAATTTTGGGAAGTGGGAAAGAGGAGGAGGTGAAGCCAGGAGTTGGGAGGAGTCCTCCCAAGCGGCGCCCACCAAGAGTTGGGAGGGACTCCACCTCCCTCCAGCCAGCCTCCCACCTATATAAGGAGGCGGGGCTCCTCCTAAAACAAACAAGTTTCCACCTCTAATCTCGTTTAGAGCCGTCATGGTTTAGAGCTTCTAATTGCTTTTAGCTTGGTTTAGAGCCTTCTAATTGGTTTAGAGCCTTCTAATTGGTGTGTCTAATTACTAGACCACTAACAGCCTCTCTCATAAGCTCCACCATACTACTTGCTAGGCTTAAGGCGGCCTGGGGATTCCCTCTACTTCCAGACCACGTTGTCTGCGGAATCATGAGGAGAGTGCTACAACCTCCACGTCACTTTGGAACAAGGAGAGGAAGGTCTTACGTCAATTACGAGCGATCAAGTGAGCCCATGACTGGGGAACGCGCTTCTGGAAAAGGATCGTCTACGATCTTGAGATCGGAAAGAAGTCTGACTACATCACCCACGAGAATCAGCTCTCGTTAAACACTTTGGAATCTTCGAGGGTGAGTTATTCCATCGACTGTCATTCTTTGCAATCTAGTAGATAGATCTTGGCTTGTTTGTTTGTATGCGATAGAAATTTTGTTTTCCATGCTACGAACCCCTAAAGTGGTATCAGAGCCGTGTCTATATGTAGATCATTGCACAGGTAGAACACAATGGTCATTGTGGGCATTGATGCTTTTATTGTAGATTGCTTTTTGTGTACTTTGCATCTAGCAAGATGTTGGGATGAAGCGCCGGGCTAACCTTACATGACATCATTCATGAGACTTGCTCCACGCTTGACATGCAACTTGTATTGCATAAGTGGCTTTGGGTGCCTGTTTCCTAGCATAGTTAAGATCCAATTTACAGCGGGTAATCAACAATGCTAGTATCAATGTTGTGGTTCTTGTTCGTAAGTTAGAGCGACACTTATTGAAAGCCCCAAACCACGTAAAATATGCAAAGAAAGTAGGCGTCTAACTTTGTTTTGCGGGGGTGTGCAGATGATGTGATATGGCCATGATTGTGATTATATTTGATGTATGCAATGTTCCTTATTGTAAGTTGGCAACGGCATGAGCCATATGGTTGTCTTTAATTTCTGTTAAGACCTGCGGTCTATTCAAAATAGTTGTAATAGTTGAAGCTGGTGGGCGACAACCATGAAGAAGCGCCATTGACCTTGATGCTATGCGGTGATGATGGAGATCATGTTAGGTGCTTGAAGATGGAGATCGGAAGCACAAAGAAGAAAGGCCATATCATATCACATATTATGAATTGCATGTGATGTTAATCCTTTATGCATCTTGTATTGCTTAGTAGACGCACGGTAGCATTATAAGATGATCCCTCATGCACATAAATTTCAAGTTCTAAAGTGTTCACCCTTAGTATGCACGTTGCCAAAGCTTGTCGTCAAGCACCACGTGATGATCGGGTGTCTTTGATTCATGGTGAATACAACGTAAACAAGCCAGATTTGCTTATGCGGTAGCTAAGGTTTGATCTTGTGAGCCTAGCATGTACGCATGGCCTCGGGAACACGGATTGCCGAAGGTAGAGCATGAGTCATATAGCAGATATGATGAACATGTTGATTGTTCGCCATTAAAGCTATATCAACTCTCGTGATGATCGGTTTTGATGTGGTGGATTTGGTTCGTGTGATCACTAAAACAATGTGAGGGATATTGTTTTAAGTGGGAGTTCACCTAGATTAATTTAATTATTAATTAGAACTCAATTTATCATAAACTAAAATCAAAGTGAATTTGCATAGTTGTTGTAGTCATTGGCATCCGCTACCACCTTGGCGCTTAGTTTTAATTGAGATGATAGAACTATAGAATTCTGGTTAGTTACTTTACTTAACTGGTATCGTATTGTTTTGAAGTGTTAATCTAAAGTTTAAAGTCCTATTGCAAACTTTCAGAAGTTCCGTTACTCCATAAAGTTTAATAATTAGTATTAAAACAAGAGTGACAATTCCAAGTGTTAGTGTTTGAGTATCATGTTTGTCTCCATGATTCTTGATATTCAAAAGATTCTCTTAATATCAAGGTTATCTAGGATCTGAAAGAGTTGTTTGAAACCATGATGTGTGGAAGATATTGTGATATCTGAAACAAAGTTTTAGTTGCAACATGATAAAGTATAATATGGCAAAGTTCATGTTCTCATATTTGGATGAGAATTTGCAAAAGGTTGGAGACACTAGTTGTCCTAATCTTCCAAAAGGTTTTGAGAGCAACATTATACTCATGATTCACCGTTACAAGCTAAAAGTAGCTAGATAATGGATAAGTCCATGATGAGGGTGAATAATTGATGTAGGTAAAAAGTTTACTACACCAAGAGATTAATAAAGAAAGGAATTTGAAAGAACACCAAATATTTGATAATGGTGGTCTACTTCAAAGTGCAAGTTCAAAAGACATTGGTATTTAACTATACACGCTTTTGGACTATGTGTCATAAGTATGACTCCACTATTGATGTTGATAGATTCTTTCAAGCGAAAAGGAAATACTTGAAAGAGAATCTCATAAGTATATGGCGAAAAGAAAAGACTAGAATTGTTCAGTTTAAGTATATAGATGATATACGTGTTATGGCTATATTCTTTGCTTATTAAACAATGTGGTTCTTAAGTATTTGATAATGAATTTGTTGGTGTGAATCGTCATAATAAACAACACAATTCATGAACTACAATGGCCTAAGTAACTAGCAAAAGAATATGTGATGATGTTCATCGAAAACAAATAAAGGGTTATTGTGTTGCTCGTTAAACATCAAAGCTTGCCTTCGTGATTTGTTTTATCAGTATTATGAGAACAAAAGGGTTGTTCAAATAATTGCCGTAATCCATAAAGATGGATGATTCACAAATCTCGTTGGATAAATCACATCCATAAAACTAGTGCTAAAATTGTCGAAAGACAAATTGATTGAAAGATCACTTAGGAAGTGACATCGCCGTTTAAATTATATTGGAAAGAAAACATGAAGAAACTCCATGTGGATGGACTTGTGGAGTCTTTTGATTTTTGGTCTCATGACGTTTGTGAAACTTTCCTAGAGATAATTAAAACTTCGTTCATAGGCCAAAAGGAACGAAGACTAGCTTATTGGAACTTGTGCATATTGTTGTACTAACTCCATTATGTGTAGTCAAGAGCGATGGATTTAACTTCATATGCTTTCTCCGAAATTTGAGTGAATATATGAATATTTACTTAATAAGGATGAAGTATGAAATATTTGAAAAGTTCAAAAGACTTTCAAGATGAAGTGCAAAATCATTGTAACAAGAATATGAATAGTTTATGATAAGATCATAAAGGAAGATATTTGAATTACCAGTTTAGCATAATACCTAGGATTTAAGGAATCGTTCCGTGGATTTGCATTTCGAAACACCATAAGAGTATGGGCGTTAGATATGTAATTGAACCTTGTTTGACATGGTAAGATCGAAGGTATAATTCATAAAACTGCTATTATATTTTAAAGATTAAAAGCTTTAGAGACTACTGTTTTCCACTAAAAGAGCTCCATCATAATCCTCTGAAATGACACCATATAAGGTTATGGTTTGGGATAAAACCCAAGTAGTCCTTTCTTAAACATTGGTATGCTATGCATAAGAAAGATGTTTGCAACCAAAGTCGGATAAACTGTCTTTGTATTATCATAAGTATTCTCCATAAACACCGGAGACAAAGTGTTTGTCGCTTAGAACGTCAAGTTTCTTTGAGAAGGAATTTTCGTGAAAAGTTAAGTGGGAGGACAATAGAACTTTGATAAGGTTAAAGAACCTTAGCTATATGTGCAAAGTTGCGCAGCACCTAAAAGTGGTCCGGAGGCAACAACAATGCTCATGGCTCACGTGCCTCAAAGGTTGTGGTCACGGAGGTCTAAGTTTCTATTGAAACAAGTAGGTCGGATGAACAATCAAATACCAAAGATTTGAGGTTGAATCATTATTTGAGAATAATGAACCTACTACATGCAAAGAAGCGATGATGGGCCCTGACTCGATCAAATGGCTTGAAGCCATATAATCCGTGATAGTTCCATACACGAGAAATCAAGTTTTGAACTTGAAGGACCCTCGAAAAAGGTGTAAGACCTTGCGGTTGTGTTTGGATCTATAAAGAAGTAGACATGGATGTTTCACATCTATGAAATAGTCGACATGTTGGGAAAGAGTTCACAGCAATGTTCAAAGGTTGTATATGACAAGATTTGATCTTTCATAGCGATTTTTAGTCTAGATTTGATTAATGTAGCAACCACTACATATAATTTGTTATGTGGTAGTAGAATAAACAAAACAAGTTCTTCTAATAGAATGGTTACCTAGGACGTGTGCATGACACGGTCCAAAGGGTTTTAATTCAAAGGATGCTAAAAGCATATGCAAACTTCAATGGTTGAAGTAAGCATATGAGTTGGAATCTTCACTATGATGAAAGCTAAAAGAGTTTAATTTCATCGAGACAATGAAGATGCTTGCATTTGCAAGAAATTAAGTGGAGCGCTAAAACATATTTCTAATACATTATGTGGAGGACATATTGTTGATTGGAAATGATGTATCTTTTATTAATACATATTAAGAATTTCATCCCGATGAAAGACTTAGGCAAAACCAAATATTTGGCATCAATAGGCGCTAATATGGTTGTGCCAGAAGTACATAGACGAGATATTGAATGAGTTCAATATAGAAACTACAAGAAAAGGTTCTTGTTGCACAGAAAGGATTGAAAGAGTTCAATGTTGATGATATATTCAAGTGTATTGGCACTTAGTAAGTGAAACAAAGATTCAAGTATAGATTGATACTTGATGTATGAAATCACAAAGAGTATTTATATCAATCATAATCGTGATATGTACAAATCCAGATATGTCCTATGCTATAAATATTATGAGCATATACCAGAATGATTCATAAGATGATCATTGGACGATAGTAAGGATATTCTTATGATCTTTTGGAAGAACTAAGAGTATATTATTTGTAGAAGTGACAAATAGATGGTTAGTTCATTGTAAAAGTACTACATTGATACTAGTTTTGTCACAAAGTACAAATTAAGTTTATCTCAATCTAAATTAAGGGTGGCACAATATAATGGAAAGTGAGTTCCATAATGGATTTGGATGAGTTCCAAAGTTAAGACATTGTGAGATACTTCAACAAAAGGCTAAGTATATGACTGCTATTATAGCGGTTAAAAGAGGGCATTTGTGTCAAGTAGTTTGTTATCAAACTAGGTGTAGTTCAGCGGATAATACTATGAAGATATATTATGCTACAATATTATCAACATGTTTTAACCCCAAAGAACTAAAGGTCACACCGAAAGACCAAATCATACAAAGCCATCTCATTAGAGAATGAGTGATGCGAGAGACGCAAAGACATGCAATTACACACACGGACTGGAAGTGTCGATCCGGAGATCGCTTAACCACTAGCAATCGTATACATACAACACCGAAAGCCATGGGTGTTGAAAACACAAAGGTTTGAAACTAGATTATTGACTCTAGTGCAAGTGGGAGACTGTTGGAGATATGCCCAAGAGGCAATAATAAAATGGTTATTATCATATCTTCATACTTATGATAAATGTTTACATACCATGCTATAATTGTATTAACCGGAAACATTAATACTTGTGTGATTTGTAAACTAAAATAAGAGTCCCTAGTAAAGCCTCTTGTTAAACTAGCTTGTTGGTTAATATATGATCATTGTTTCCGGATCATGAACATAGAGATGTTATTAACAACAGGGTCATATCATTAGGAGAATGATATGGTGGACATACTCCTATAGATAAGCGTAGCATAAAGATCAAGTCATTTCAATAGTTCAATTGCTATATGCTTTCTGATACATAGTAACCTAATTCCTTCGACCATGAGATCATGCATATCACCTTTAATGATGGATGCTTTGATGTCATCAAACACCACACCGTGGGGTGGCTATAAAGGTGGCATTGAGTGTTGAAAGTATTGGTTGAAACACATGGATCAAGAGTGGGATTTGTCCATCCACATGACGGATAGATATTCTCTGGGCCCTCTCGGTGAAATGTCATCCAATTATCTTGCAAGCATGTGACTTGGTCACAAGGGATCACATATCACGGAGCGAAAGAGTACTTATCGAACGAGGATGAATCGGTATGCGGAGATACCTGCGATCATAACCTCGGATAAGTAACATATCGTGAGACAAAGGGAAATTGGTATCGTATGTAAGTGGTTCATTCGATCGCAAAGTAATTGTAGAAATATGTGGGAGCCATATGAATTTCCAGATTCCTCTATTGGTTATTGTTCGGAGAAGTGTCTCGATCATGTCCGCATAATTCACGAACCGTAGGGAGACACACTTAAGGATTCGACGTTGTTTGAGTAGTTATGGTATTATGAGAAAGAGACCGAATGTTGTTCGGAGTCTCGGATGGGATCCGGGATATCACGAGGAGATCCGGAATGGTCCGGAGAATAAGATTCATATAAGGAAAGTCCCGTTTCGGAGTTGGGGAATGGTTCCGGTGTTTTCATCGGGAATGTTCTAGAATGTTCCGGAATGTCCGGCACTCCGGAGGGGGGAAGGGTACATGAATGTGTCATTACATATTGGAATGATTGCATCATGTACTAGGTGTTCTTGCTGTCCAAAATAAAGGGTTTATTTAAATCCTAAATTGAAAAGTCAAACGGCTAGTTTGAAAGTCAAACGGCAATTTTGGGAAGTGGGAAAAGAGGAGGAGGTGAAGCCGAGTTGGGGAGGGAGTCCTCCCCAAGCCGGCGCCCCACCTAAGACGAGTTGGGGAGGGACTCCACTCCCTCCCCTTGGCCGGCCAGCCCCTCCCACCTATATAAGGAGGGGCAGGGCTCCCTCCTAAAACAAACAAGTTTCCACCTCTAATCTCCGGTTTAGAGCCGTTTTGGTTTAGAGCTTCTAATTGCTTTAGCCAGCGGTTTAGAGCCTTCTAATTTGTTTATATCCTTATAATTTGTGTTTGTAATTACTAGACCACTAATGCCTCTCTCATAAGCTCCACCATACTACACCGGCTTAAAGCGAAGCCTCATGATTTCCCTCTACTTAGGTACCACGCCGTCTTTGCCGGAATCGCGAGGAGAGTGCTACAACCTCCGTCACTTTGGAACAAGGAGAGGAAGGTCTTCGTCAGTACCGAGCGTGTGACCTTGGGAGCGCTAAAGGAGCCAATGGAAAGGATCGCTCACGTGATCTTGAGATCGGAAGAAATGCGATTACATCACCCACGAGAATCTGTCTCGTTAAACACTTTGGAATCTTCGAGGGTGAGTTATTCCATCGACTGCGTTCGCAATCTAGTAGATAGATCTTGGCTTGTTTGTTTGTATGCGATAGAAATTTTTGTTTTCCATGCTACGAACCCCTACAATAACAACAGAATTGCACCATAGAACATACAAATGTAATGTGCATACCACACATTTTTGCTCAAGATAACAACCACTTCAAGCAAATGATACATCGTGTACGCATTTGAACGCATCACTAGAATGTGCCACCTATTGATGATTGATGACATGGATCTAGCTTTTCTGCGCTTATTTGCATTGAATCGCTCATTGATTTGTTCACATATTTTGGCAATGGTGATGAACTCCACTCTTGGTAACTTGCTTCGTTGGTGAGCACTTGTTGATGCAATACAAAGTCTGTAACATGGTCATCATCATCATTCCATTTAGGTTCTGTATGTTTTGTCATCACGGAGCTACTAATTTCAAATGAAAATCTAGTAAACAAAGATGTGTACATTGTTAGAGTATGCTACGGCCATGGTACATACATGTTTTTCTACAATCACAAGAAGAAAACTTGATGCATTTTCACCTTGTTGGCGTTGTGCCGAACTGGGTGGATGTGGCTTTGGGGTTCGGAGAGGAAGGCGTCGTGGCTGGTGCGTGTGCGACCACTGCGACGGCGAGCTCGGATTCTGGAGGAGACCAACAGGACCGAGCATGGTCGTATGGGTACATATCTCACCCATGAATGAATTCCATCCCCGCCGTGCCAATGGTGCGGTCATGGTGCGAGCTACGATTCGGGATGGGGAGGAGAATGGGCGGCAGGTTTGTCCAAGTCCTAGCTCCACGCCATGGCGCGACCACATTGCCGCCCGGAAGAAAAGCGACGCGTAAAGGATGCATGCGCCAATGCAAGCCTACATGGCAGCGATGATGGCAGCGACATAACGGCGAAAGCGAAGGGGCCCAACTTGGACCGTTAGCCTGATTTTTGTATTGAAACATAAAGTTGAATTCGGGACAAAAAGTACCCTCTCGGTATTTGCACGCCAACTATAGTCATCGTGGATGATATCAGGAACTGGTACGCGTTGCCAGCCACTAACTTTCGGGCGCAAATGATATTTTCCACATGGATCCACCGGTGGCATCGCATGTTTGCTCTTTTCATGAACCACGATTAGAGTCATCGCGTATACGCTCTTTTCATGAACCACAGCTAGAGTCATTGCATGTGTCTTCTTCCCATAAACCATAACATGAACCACACCCGGTGTCATTGCATGTGTGTTCTTCTCATTAACCACACATGGATCCACCGGTGTCATTTCATGTCTGCTCTTCTCATTAACCACAGCTAGAGTTATTGCATGTGTATTCTTCTCACAAACCACATATCACCAATGTCATTGCATGTGTGTTCTTCCCATATACCACACATGGATCCACCAATGTCATTGCATGTGTGTTCTTCCCATGAACCACACATGGATCCACCGGTGTCATTGCATGTCTGCTCTTTTCATGAACCACAGCTAGAGTCATTGCATGTGTGTTCTTCTCACAAACAACATATCACCAGTGTCATTGCATGTGTGTTCTTCCCATGAACCACACATGGATCAACCAGTGTCATTGCATGTGTGTTATTCTCACAAACCACGTAAGTATCCACCGGTGTCATTGCATGTGTGTTCCTCTCATAGACCACACATGGATCCACCGGTGGCATCGCATGTCTGCTCTTTTCATGAACCACAGTTAGAGTCATCGCATGTCTACTCTTTTCATGAACCACAGCTAGAGTCATTGCATGTGTGTTCTTCCTAGAAACCATATCATGAACCACACCCAGTGTCATTGCATGTGTGTTCTTCTCATTAACCACACATGGATCCACCGGTGTCATTGCATGTCTGCTCTTTTCATTAACCACAATTAGAGTCATTGCATGTGTTTTCTTCTCACAAACCACATATCACCAGTGTCATTGCATGTGTGTTGTTCCCACAGACCACACATGGATCCACCAGTGTCATTGCATGTGTGTTCTTCCCATGAACCACACATGGATCCACTAGTGTCATTGTATGTCTGCTCTTCTCATGAACCACAGAGTCATTGCATGCATGTTATTATCACAAAACTTATCATTAACCACAACCAGTGTCATTGCATGTGTGTTCTTCTCATTAACCACACATGGATCCACCGGTGTCATTGCATGTCTGCTCTTTTCATTAACCATAGCTAGAGTCATTACATGTCTGTTCTTTTCACAAACCACATATCACAAGAGTCATTGCATGTGTGTTCTTCCCACATAACACACATGGATCCACCAGTGTCATTGCATGTGTGTTCTTCCCATGAACCACACATGGATCCACCGGTGTCATAGCATGTCTGCTCTTTTCATGAACCACAGCTAGAGTCATTGCATGTGTGTTCTTCTCAACCACATATCACCAGTGTCATTGCATGTGTGTTCTTCCCACAGACCACACATGGATCCACCAGTGTCATTGCATGTGTGTTCTTCCCATGAACCACACATGGATCCACCAGTGTCATTGCATGTTTGCTCTTTTCATGAACCACAGCTAGAGTCATTACATGTGTGTTATTCTCACAAACCACATATCTCCAGTGTCATTGCATGTGTGTTATTCTCACAAACCACGTAAGTATCCACCGGTGTCATTGAATGGGTGTTCCTCTCATAGACCACACATGGATCCACCGGTGGCATCGCATGTCTGCTCTTTTCATGAACCACAGTTAGAGTCATCGCATGTCTGCTCTTTTCATGAACCACAGCTAGAGTCATTGCATGTGTGTTATTCCCATAAACCATATCATGAACCACACCTTGTGTCATTGCATGTGTGTTCTTCTCATTAACCACACATGGATCCACCGGTGTCATTGCATGTCTGCTCTTCTCATTAACCACAGTTAGAGTCATTGCATCTGTGTTCTTCTCACAAACCACATATCACCAGTGTCATGCATGTGTGTTCTTCCCACAGACCACACATGGATCCACCAGTGTCATTGCATGTGTATTCTTCCATGAACCACACATGGATCCACCAGTGTCATTGTATATACGCTATTTTCATGAACCACAGATAGAGTCATTGCATGTGTGTTCTTCTCACAAACCATATCATGAACCACACCCAGTGTCATTGCATGTGTGTTCTTCTCATCAACCACACATGGATCCACCGGTGTCATTGCATGTCTGCTCTTCTCATTAACCATAGCTAGAGTCATTGCATGTGTGTTCTTCTCACAAACAACATATCACCAGTGTCATTGCATGTGTGTTCTTTCCATGAACCACACATGGATCCACCAGTGTCATTGCATGTGTTATTCTCACAAACCACGTAAGATCCACGGTGTCATTGCATGTGTTTCCTCTCATAGACCACACATGGATCCACCGTGGCATCACATGTCCTCTTTTCATGAACCACAGTTAGAGTCATCGCATGCTCTTTTCATGAACCACAGCTAAAGTCATTGCATCATGTTCTTCCCACAAACCATATCATGAACCACACCTAGTGTCATTGTATGTGTGTTCTTCTCATTAACCACACATGGATCCACCATTGTCATTGCATGTCTGCTGTTTTCATGAACCACAACTAGAGTCATTGCATGTGTGTTCTTCTCACAGACCACATATCACCAGTGTCATTGCATGTGTGTTCTTTCCACAGACCACACATGGATCCACCAGTGTCATTGCATGTGTGTTCTTCCCATGAACCACATGGATCCACCAGTGTCATTGCATGTCTGCTCTTTTCATGAACCACAGCTAGAGTCATTGCATGTGTTATTCTCACAAACCACATATCACAGTGTCATTGCATGTGTGTTCTTCCCATTGCAGACCACATGGATCCACCAGTGTCATTGCATGTGTGTTCTTCCCATGAACCACACATGGATCCACCAGTGTCATTGCATGTGTGTTATTCTCACAAACCACGTAAGGATCCACCGGTGTAATTGCATGTGTTATCCTCTCATAGACCACACTTGGATCCACCGGTGGCATCGCATGTCTGCTCTTTTCATGAACCACTTAGAGTCTTATGTCTACTCTTTTCATGAACCACAGCTAGAGTCATTGAATGTGTGTTCTTCCCACAAACCATATCATGAACCACACCTAGTGTAATTGCATGTGTGTTCTTCTCATTAACCACACATCGATCCACCGGTGTCATTGCATGTGTGCTCTTTTCATTAACCATAGTTAGAGTCATTGTTTGTGTGTTCTTCTCACAAACCACATATCACCAGTGTCATTGCATGTGTGTTCTTCCCACAGACCACACATGGATCCACCAGTGTCATTGCATGTGTGTTCTTCCAATGAACCACACATGGATCCTGAGGGCATTGTATGTCTGCTATTATCATGAACCACAACGAGAGTCATTGCATGCGTGTTCTTCTCACAAACCATATCATGAACCACACCTAGTGTCATTGCATCTGTGTTCTTCTCATTAACCACACATGGATCCACCGGTGTCATTGCATGTCTGCTCTTTTTATTAACCACAGCTAGAGTCATTGCATGTCTATTCTTTTGACAAACCACATATCACCAGAGTCATTGCATGTGTGTTCTTTCCACAGACCACACATGGATCCACCAGTGTCATTGCATGTGTGTTCTTCCATAGACCACACATGGATCCACATGTCATTGCATGTGTGTTCTTCCCATGAACCACCATGGATCCACTAGTGTCATTGCATGTCCGCTTCTTTCATGAACCACAGCTAGAGTCATTGCATGTGTGTTCTTCTCACAAACCACATGTCACAGTGTCATTGCATGTGTGTTCTTCCCACAGACCACACATGGATCCACACATGTCATTGCATGTGTGTTCTTCCATGAACCACACATGGATCCACCAGTGTCTTTGCATGTCTCTTTTCATGAACCACAGCTAGAGTGATTGCATGTGTGTTCTTCTCTGAACCACATATCACCAGTGTCATTGCATGTGTGTTATTCTCACAAACCACATAAGTATCCACCGTGTCATTGCATGTGTTCCTCTCATACACCACACATGGATCCACGTGGCATCAAGATGTCTGCTCGTTTCATGAACCATAGTTAGAGCTGGTCATTGCCTACTCTTTTCATGAACCCTGACTAGAGTCATTGCATGTGTGTTCTTCCCACAAACCATATCATGAACCACACCCAGTGTCATTGCATGTGTGTTCTTCTCATTAACCACACATGGATCCACGGTGTCATTGCATGTACTCTACTCATTAACCACAGTTAGAGTCATTGCATGTGTGTTCTTCACAAACCACATATCACGGTGTCATTGCATGCGTTCTTCCCATAGACCACACATGGATCCACCGGTGTCATTGCATGTGTGTTCTTCCCATGAACCACACATGGATCCACCAGTGTCATTGTATGTCTGCTATTTTCATGAACCACAGCTAGAGTCATTGCATGTGTGTTCTTCTCACAAACCATATCATGAACCACACCCAGTGTCATTGCATGTGTGTTCTTCTCATCAACCACACATGGATCCATCGGTGTCATTGCATGTCTGCTCTTCTCATTAGCCACAACTAGAGTCATTGCATGTGTGTTCTTCACACAAACAACATATCACAAGTGACCTTGCATGTGTGTTCTTTCCATGAACCACACATGGATCCACCAGTGTCATTGCATGTGTGTTATTCTCACAAACCACATAAGGATCCACCGGTGTCATTGCATGTGTGTTCCTCTCATAGACCACACATGGATCCACCGGTGGCATCACATGTCTGCTCTTTTCATGAACCACAGTTAGAGTCATCGCATGTCTGCTCTTTTCATGAACCACAGCTAGAGTCATTGCATGTGTGTTCTTCCCACAAACGATATCATGAACCACACCCAGTGTCATTGCATGTGTGTTCTTCTCATTAACCACACATGGATCCACCGGTGTCATTGCATGTCTGCTCTTTTCATGAATCACAGCTAGAGTCATTGCATGTGTGTTCTTCTCACAGACCATATATCGCCAAGTGTCATTGCATGTGTGTTCTTTCCACGAGACCACATGGATCCACCTGTCATTGCATGTGTGTTCTTCCCATGAACCACACATGGATCCTGATGTCATTACATATACGCTCTTTTCATGAACCACAAATAGAGTCATTGCATGTGTTATTCTCAAACCACATATCACCGGTGTCATTGCATGTGTGTTCTTACTACAGACCACACATGCATCCACCATGTCATTGCATGTGTGTTCTTCCCATGAACCACATGGATCCACCAGTGTCATTGCATGTGTGTTTTTCTCACAAACCACGTAAGTATCCACCGGTGTCATTGCATGTGTGTTCCTCACACAGACCACACATGGATCCACAGTGGCATCGATGTCCGCTCTTTTATGAACCACAGTTAGAGTCATCGCATGTCTCCTCTTATCATGAATCACAGCTAGAGTCATTGCATGTGTGTTCTTCCCACAAACCATATCATGAACCACACCTAGTGTCATTGCATGTGTGTTCTTCTCATGAAGCACACATGGATCCACCGGTGTCATTGCATGTCTGCTCTTCTCATTAACCACAGTTAGAGTCATTGCATGTGTGTTCTTCTCACAAACCACATATCACTGGTGTCATTGCATGTGTGTTCTTACACATGTGGTGGCGTCCAGATTCCATGGATAGGCTAAAGGTGGGGACTAAATGCACTAGGGGAATCCAGAGAGGGATAGTGTGGTGATTCCACACACAGTAGCTTTGTATTTGATTCACTTTCACACATTACAAGTGCTCCTTGAGCTGTATTGGAGAGAGGAGGAAGAAGGAGCTCTCTTACTCTCACCACTAGTTAGCCCTCAGGAACCAAGTAAAACTCAACCCCTTCTACAGAGGCCCCAGCCCTCCTTATATAGGGGTGGCTAGGTCTCCAATTAGGGCATACGTGGAGGCATATTCCATGGAATATGCCTCCTCCCAAAATAGTAAGCCGACCGGGTTACTTTAACCCAGCGTCATCCATGCAGAGGCTACGTGAGCCTCTGCAGCTCCCGCGTCATCCGACATAGGCTTCATCACCTTTGTCAGCCACACCTCGGTGGTCCTAGCCTCTGTCCGCTTCGCTCATGCTCTGCGTACAGTGGTCACCCTTTGACCAGCGAGATACCTTCCTTCTCTTGTAAGCTTGCTATAACCCGGGTCGTACCTAGTTGATCCGGCCATACCTGTACCTACATACAAGTTAGATACATCTCACCGACTTACGATATAAGTCGGCTGAGACCTAGTTAGGTGGACATCCCCTGGTCCTGGTTACCCCGTGATTCGGCCTGCCTTGAGGTGACTCGGCCAGCATCTGCTTTGACCTTGCCGTACCTCGGCTAACTCGGCCTTTATACCCCGGTGTGACCCTACCCGGGGGTATCCCCCCAACATTAGTCCCCGAAGCTGGTGCGGTCTTAGCTTCCTTAGCCGCTAAGGCCACAGCAGGTTCAATTTTATCGAGCCTCTGGCTCCTTTTCTGAGTTACCTCATAGTCCGGATTTCATAGGTTTACTTTCCCTTGGCACATTCCGAGTTTTCACTCGCAGGCCGGGTTACCTCATAGTCCGGATTTCATAGGTTTACTTTCCCTTGGCACATTCCGAGTTTTCACTTTCATTGGGGTTACCTCATATTCATCCGGTCATTCTTCCTTCTCTTGTCGCTTCCACGTGGAGGTTAATCATTACTTTGCCTCATTTTAAGGGCTGCGCCCGATGAATCGCAGAATTGTCGATTATCACTGTAGCACACGTCACATCGTGCCTGCCTCCTTGTTAACTGCATCATAACGTCGTGTCATGGGATCTCCTGCGCTCTTTGGCCTTTCCTGTGGCTCGCTGCTGATTGGTTAATCTGGGGTATACACGGCCACACCGTGTGGCCCGCCCGCACAGCGCGATCCCACTACCCCTTAAGGGCATGGTTAATTAGGGGAGGAGTGCGCCCCTTGGGTTCTTTCCCCACTTCCGCCCTCCGCCTGCTTCTTCTTCTTCCTCTCAGAGACAGCCGCCGCCATCAGATTCGATAGCAGCCGCCACTGCCCAACGCTTCCACCAGCATCACTTTGCCGCCACCTCCCCGCATCTCTTTCGCCACGGGTCCTCACCTATCCAGGCCACTGTCACCCACCACCGCTAGCGCCAGTGAGGGCAGTGATCTCGAGATGATGAGGAGGAGCTTCCGTTGCTGAGCAAGAAATGGAGGAGGACGCGTGAACGCCACTGGGCGTGGGCTGGATCTAGGGTTTGCAGATGACTGGATCGGCTATCGCACCAGCGCATCCGGAGGGTACCGCACGCCCCTGGCCGGATCTTGCCCTCACCCAATCCGGTGAGTATGTTGTATTCCTCCCCACTTCCAACGTGATTCGGGCTCCCAAAGAAGCGATTTCTTCAACGACCGCTCAACACATATGAGCTTCAGTGCACCATCTTCCGCTAACGCCACCTCTCTCTACGCCTTTCAAGATCCACCATTGAAGGCTACGCCGGACTATGTCCCACGAAGGAGCTCTAGATCCGGTTCTTTGGCCTTCGCCGGAACGTGATTCCGAACATCCAGCTTGACCCGGAGGACAAGCAGCTCACGCAGTTCGGCGCAGCTTCCATCTCCCCCCGGAGACAGTCTATCTTTTCCCGAGTTACAGGGATTGACTCTTGCAAGGGATGGGCCCAGACTTTCTTCTATGTCTAGAACAGCACAACTGAGGATCTGATCCGGCTGCGCCCTTACGCTCGGGGTCCTCCTAACCCAGATCTGTGGGACAAGGTCCCCTAGAAGCCCATTGTCCTGGTGAACCAAGTCAACAAGAGGTTCCAGGAGCTGAAGGATCTTGGATTGCGCAATGAGGACGCCATGATCACATTCGTCCGCAACCGGATCTCCCCCTCTAGAAACGTACTCATAAATTTTGCCACATGAGCTGGGGTCGTGATCCCAACCGGACCTCCTCATTCGAGTTAAATAACACCGAGATCTACCGCCGGGTCAAAGCCCTCTTCACCACCCACAAGGACTTCTCTTCTGAGTGGACGTGGGGGATCGAACACTATTGCCGAGATAGGCTTCCCCCCGCGGTAAGTCTCGTGCCCCAAAACTTTCTCCGAATTGTATCACATGTCGGTTTATGTTGTAGGTTTAATCCCTTTGTCTTTTCTTTCCCTTAGATGTTTCTTCAGAAAACCATTGAGGATGGCACCGAGCCTTCTCTCAAATGGGCACCTGATCGAGACACCTCGGATGTGGAGGAGCCGGATCAGGAGATGTTCCTGCCGATGGCGGACGTGACCAAGCGACCCACCGGTAAACTCTCTTCCATTAGAGATTGGCCCGACGATGAAGATGATTCGGATGTTGAGGTGATGGAGGCATTTGACGATGTCCCCCTTTCTTATGCTTTTCCGACATCAGCTAACCCTGGTGGGCAGATCCATGAAGATCCTCCCCTTGCCATGGGTGAGCCTATCCCGGTCGCATCAAAGAAGAGGGGGGCCACATCTGCTTCCTCCTCCGGACCTTCTCAGCCACCTAAGAGGCGAAAGAAGTCCACGGACAAAGATGCCACCAAGGCCATGACTAAGGTTGTGGCCCGGAGAGCTCGCAAGCCAAAGGAACCCCTTACTTCGGATGAGTAAGTCGTCTCTCCCTTTGCCATTCACTTGTTCTTCTTTTGTTATACTTTCTCATCATACATTATTTGATTCGGCAGGGCCACGGTGGAGGTTCCCTAGAGTGGATCCGGTATTGCTTCTCTGCTCCGACATAGCCCTTCTCCCCCTCGTGGCACGACTCACGCCCGTTGAGCCCCATTCTGGAAGGTTCAGCGGCTGCTCCGGGTTCTAGCCCACCTCGTCAAGAGGAAGGCAACCTCGGAGCGGGGGAAACTAGCTCTACCGAGGCAGCAGCAACCACCACTTCGGCTCCGCCGCAACCAGCTACCACCGAGGTTCCTTCAGCACCTCCGCCGAAATAGAAATTAGCATCAG
The DNA here is from genome assembly GCA_023614405.1 of Avena insularis. Classification (NCBI taxonomy): domain Eukaryota; kingdom Viridiplantae; phylum Streptophyta; class Magnoliopsida; order Poales; family Poaceae; genus Avena; species Avena insularis. The sequence goes on along the minus strand of CM042692.1, from coordinate 92,614,738 downwards.
CAGCAACAGCAAAAGCAACAGCAGCAACACCAAGCCCCTCCGCCTCGTCCGAGTCTTCCAAGGCTCGGCGAGAAGACATCAGCAGCACCAAGGCTAGTGCCAAGACAGCTCCCAAGGGCAAATCCGCTGTAGCAACCTCAACTTCTCAGCAGCAGCCCAAGGGAAAAAAGGCTCCTGACGCCACCAGGGCAGCGTCCATCGAGGCTGGACAGTGCACACTCACGTCCATGCTTTTGAAGAAGACTCCACCACTGAAGGACGCCCCTGTCGAGCCAGCTGATGTGCAACTTTTTTTGCACACCAGCCCCGCCGTTGCCCAGGTTGAGAGGAGGGAAGCGCATGCCAAGGGTTTAGTGGCACCCCACATGCTTAGCGGTGAACGATACCCTCCGACCTTGATCGAGTTTGTAAATAACTAGAACAAGGTGGAGTTCATCCACAATGACGATCTCCTGGAGAAGTTCGGTCCCGCCGAATTTGCTGCGTAGATGAATACTGCTACCAAGGCAATTAACCTTGCGGGTCGGATGATGGAGGTACGTTACTTCGTCTTTTCCTTGACATGTTGTAGATATTAGTGATATAACCATTAGTCCCCGAGCCTCCAGGGGAGTAACTTGTTACTCGGCCAGATGCTCCTTAGAAAACTAACGTAGCTCCTTGATAACTTCGAATATGCAAACACCTAGAGCCGGGTTAAGTTCCACTTGGACCGAATCTTGTACACTTCGAATATGCACACACCTAGAGCCGGGTTAAGTTCCACTTGGCCCGGATTTTGTACACTTCAAATATGCACACACCTAGAGCCGGGTTAAGTTCCTTGGCCGGATCTTGTACACTTCGAATATGCACACACCTAGAGCCGGGTTAAGTTCCACTTGGCCCGGATCTTATACACTTCGAATATGCACACACCTAGAGCCGGGTTAAGTTCCACTTGGCTCGGATTTTGTACACTTCGAATATGCACACACCTAGAGCCGGGTTAAGTTCCACTTGGCCCGGATCTTGTACACTTCGAATATGCACACACCTAGAGCCGGGTTAAGTTCCACTTGGCCCGGATCTTGTACACTTCGAATATGCACACACCTAGAGCCGGGTTAAGTCCCACTTGGCCTGGATCTTGTACACTTTGAATATGCACACACCTAGAGTCGGGTTAAGTTCCACTTGGCCCGGATTTTGTACACTTCGAATATGCACACACCTAGAGCCAGGTTAAGTTCCACTTGGCCCTGGTTGTACACTTGAATAGGCACAAGACTAGCTATACTTTTGTACTCTTTTCAGGTGACCACCAATCGCCGAAGCGCTAAGTTTCAGCGTCTCCTGGATACTCACAAAATGCTGCGTGCGAAACATACTGCGCTTATCGCTGATCACGATAAAAGGGGTAACTTACTTCCTTGGCATTTTTCCGTTTTTCTTCATCCTTTTCCGCCGAACTAATCCATCATTCGGATTTTGTAGCCGGGGTGGAGGCTGAGAATACCATCATGAGGAAAAACTTGGATGAGATCAAGGGTAAGTTATTTTTACTCAATCTCTCTCTCTCTCTGCGCCCTATCCTCTTTTCTTCTTGGCTCGGAAAATATTCATACCTCGGCTTTGCCGGGTCAACAAACTATTTCAGCATCTCTTGAAGATAGTGTGCTCGTGCCTGATATGATGCTGCATTTTCTCGAACAAGCATGGCAACATCAGGCCGAACTCAAAAAGAAAGATGATGAGCTTGCCCTCCTCCGAACCAAAAATGATGAGATTGCCAAGCTCAAGGCAGATATGAAGAAGCTGAAAGCACAGCACCAAACCGAACTTAAAAAGGCTGGCCAGGAATTTACTAAAGAGCGCGAGCGCCTCAACCTCCAGATTGCCAAGGACCAAGAATTACTTAAGAAGGCCAACGTCAAGCTTGAGTCGGTGAATGCTGAACTTGTGCAACTCCGGGCGAGGCACGACAACTACACCAAGGAGCTGACCCGGGTTCATAGCCATATTTCTGGTAAGTTCTTTTCCTTCAACCGACATTCATCTTTCCGGGTCTACTTCCTTTACTTACTCCACCTATCTTATTTTTTCAGGCAAATTTCCAGAGAGCAATGTCATTGCATCCAATGCTGTTACCAAGTTCTGCAGGCAGAGGGATACTCCATCTGGTCCTGGCACCATTCCTCTTGATCTCGAGGACTTGATAGTCAGCTTGTCCTCCCGAGTCGAGATCGTGAAGAACTATGGCAAGGATATCTTGGACGTAGTAATCCGGATCTTCAACGCCTTTTGGCCTGAAGAAGATACTCCGGAGAGTACCGCTGTTCTTTTTGCCAAGCTCATGGAATGCGAGACTCAGCTCGATCTCTGGAGAGAATCAGCCGGAGCTGAGATCATTCTTCACTACGTGCTTACGTGGTACGAGAAGATTGACCTCAAACTCCTTGAGCGCATGCGCACCGGATCAAGGTGGTCCACTGACCTGGATTGGGTAGCTCGGCGCAAGGCTTGCGCCCATAGCTTCATCCAATACGCTCCCATTCATCAATGGAACGAGGGACCAAGCTTCCTAGATGTCGCCGACGATGAAAATGCTGAAAACGTTGAAGATGATTCGGACGAAGACGAAGAGGACGAAGCCTCGGACGTCGAGGAAGACGCAGATGACTCTGAAGCTGAGGCTGGGGCTGCACCTGTTGGCGCCGAATTACCTCCTCCTGCTGCTCCTTGATTATAAACACTTTAAATTTCATCAGATCCCCGGTATGCCGGGTGCAATTGTATCAAGCACACAAGTGATATTTTGCTACTAAGCTTTTATGCTGGATTGACTTGGGCTTAGTCCCCGAGTTTCATTTTCTTGTTCATCCAACCTCTTGGCTCGGCTCGTGTCTACGTTGGTTCGGTTTTATGACTTACGAGTCCGAGCTTCAAAAATTGTCTTAACAATACTTGGAAACTTTAGGATTAGCTCAAAATAATTCAGCATAATAAATTTAAAGTAAACATAAGGTTAGTCTGAAAAACAAACGTCGGCTCGATTAAGTTCTTTTCCTTAGTCGTTTTTCATGTGCTACGCAATTCCAAACTTGTTCTCTTGCTTGCCATGAAGCCAAATCTTGTTGGACAGCAGCAAGTCGAAGAGTTAGGTTTTTGGTGCTCACACATTACTAATCCGGCTAAAGTAGAAGCAACTTACGCGAGCCGACATATAAATAGTAAATATAGAAGACAACTAAAATTACTAAGGCAGTCCCCGAGTTACTGCTCGAGGTGCCAAGATTTCATTGATAAGCTCATTGCCGGCATACATACCGACATATGAGAGACTCGGATATATACACTTCTCTGATAAGTGTAGAAAGGACGAAGTAGAGCTACATTTTATGGATGCTTGGATTCCTCGCCGGACCTGTCTGCCTTGTTCTTTTCATGTGGTTTTGCATCGATAAGATAATAAGAATCATTGTGCAATGCTTTGCTCACAATGAATGGCCCTTCCCATGGGGGGATAACTTGTGCATGCCAGCAGTACGTTGCACCAACCGGAGTACCAGATCACCTTCCCGGAAAACTCGGGGGTTTACTTTCCGGCTATGATAGCGTCGGAGATTTTGTTGATATATGGTGGATCTGGACAATGCTAATTCTCTCGCTTCTTCCATCAGATCAACATCATTTTGCCGGGCTTCTTGCACTTCGGTTTATGTGTATTGGGTGACCCTAGGCGAGTCATGCTCTATGTCGGCTGGTAATACAGCTTCTGCCCCATATACCAGAAAGAATCGCGTATAGCATGTTGATTGATTCGGAGTTGTTCTTAAACTCCACAGTACTGTTGGTAGTTCTTCTATCCAGCACCCCGCTGATCTTTGCAGCGGCTCAATGAGCCGAGGTTTTATCCCGGATAATACTAATCCGTTGGATCTTTCCACTTGTCCGTTCGATGCAGGGTGGGCTACCGAGGCAACATCTAGCCGGATCTTCTTATCCCGACAGAATCATGCAAATGCTCCTTCAACAAAATTTGTGCCATTGTCTGTTATGATACTGTGAGGATAACCGTATCTCAAGATAATGTCTTTGCGAAATGTCATGGCCATAGCTCCATCATATTTTCTTATTGGCTTTACTTCAATCCACTTCGTAAATTTATCAACCATGACCAAAATGTGAGTCATATTTCCCCTCGCTGGTTTGAATGGGCCAACCATGTCCAAACACCATACGGCAAATGGCCAGGTGATTGGTATAGTCTTGAGCTCCAACATTGGGATATGTGTCTTGGTAGCATACCTCTGACAACCATTGCATTTTTTGACCAAGTCCTCTGCTTGTTCTAAGCCACTTGGCCAGTAGAATCCATGCCGGAAAGCTTTTGCTACCAAAGCCCTAGACGAGGCATGATGCCCACATTCCCCTTGATGTATATCTCGGAGGATGTCAAGCCCTTCTTCCGGGTCAACACATCGCTGGAGGACATTAGTCACACTCCTTTTGTATAGCTCGGAATTGATGATTGTGTATGCCTTTGCTCTCCTCTGAGTTTGCCTGGACAACACCTCCTCAGCGGGTAAGGTTCCATCTTTCAGGAATTGAAATATGGGTAACGCCTAAGTGGCTTCAGACCGAACACATCCTCATCAATTTCCATCTGATCCACCGGCATAACCTCAACCGGATCATGCTGAGCAGTCCCCGGGTCTTGTGAAGCAGTCCCCGGGTTCGCCGAGGCAGTCCCCAGGTTTCGCCACGCTTGCTCTGGACAAACTAGCAACATCGAGGGCTCCCCTGTTGCGAGTGTCACGACTCACGAGTTGAGCGGGCCATATCCCAGTGTCACGTCCCCATTACTTCTCTTCCTCCCCGTACTTCTCTTCCTTCCCCTCGAAGCCACATTCCCCACTTCACTCCCATCCTGCCGTAGCCGCAAGCCGACGGCGCCTCCATCCCAATCCCCTCTCTGGCAGCCACCCCCCCTCCCCTCTCGCCATGGGTTCAAGGGGAGACAGCGAGGAAACGCGTTGTGACGATAGGGATAGTGATTTCGATGTGAGTCATCTCATCTCTATCTCTATCATCCGTGGCTAGTTATCTATTTTTTGAGCCAGATTTACTCCGTTTACTCATGCGCGTATGATGTGCTAGGCCAACCAGACGATGTATGACGCCGACTATCACGGTTTAGGGGATGAAGATAGTCCTCTGCTATGTAAACATGGATATGTGCCCACTAAATTTGTAGCGTTCGAAGGACGAAACGCAGGCAGGAGGTTTCTACGGTGTCAAGGACATCATGCAATGATGCGAGGCGGAAGTTGCGGTGTTATCAAATGGGTAGATCCAGAGTGGCCCAAATTGATGCAGAAAACGCTGGACAAACTATGGGAAATGACTGTTGAGTTGAAAGAATCCGCATTCATCTCACTTCTTGACAGTGTTGAGATGAAGCTATGGGAACCAGTTGACACGACCAAGCATAAGCGAGATCTCATGGGGGTGGAAGACAAGTTTAGCAAAGTCGAGAAGGAGAGGGACGCGACGTTGGCCCTGCAGGCTAAAGCAGAGCAAGAACTGACTCAAGCAAGGAAGGATCTTCACCAGGCCAAAGTCCTGCAGTTCACAACTATGAGTATTGACAAGTGCATGAGGAAAGATGCAGAGAAACAATTGAAGCTGTGCAACTAAAAGTCAGGAGCAGACGATTCGATCCTTGCTCTCGCAGGAAGATGCGCATAGGGCTAAGATTAGGAAGATCAAGGAGATGTGTGATAACTAGTTCTATTTAGCTTAAGCTCCGTGCCTTTTTTAAGTTGTAATAGTTGTACTTGTTGACCTAGCGATCTGAACTATTGGCTCCGGAGTCCTGGGAGTAAACAAATTGGTCGCCCATTAATCTGTCTTAACAATGCATTACTTCCTTTTGTCTGACCAATGCCCCTTGGATATTCCGCCCGTCGCTTCGTCGTCCTCGTGTACAAATAGGAGGCGCCACAGCTCGTCGCTTCGTCAAGCATCCCCTCGCCCTCTCCAATCTCCACCACGCCATCCACCCCTCGCTCCCTCTCCAATCTCCACCGCGCCGCCATGGAGATGCCCTCGCTGAACTTCTACGAGGCGGTGATGTTCACGCACTTCGACATCCTCGCGCCGCCGGCCGTGACGGTGCCCCACGAATGGCGCATCAGCTATGCGGGGGTGCCGGTGGCTTCGCTCCTCGTCCCCGGCGGAGCCGTGATGGAGAGCGAAATCGCGGCGCGCCGCCAGCAAATGCCCGCGTGGAAGAGGGCGCTGCCCCGGTACGTGGCGGCCAACCCGTACTGGCCGGCGCTGTTCAAGAAGGAGCAGAAGGCCAAGATTGGCAACCACATCGTTTACGGGCGCGTGGTGCACCGGGATCTCCACAACCGAGAAGGACGGGAGAGGTTCTGGTCCATCCCTGGACGGACCAAGCTCACCGTCATCGCCGCTGCTCGCCGCGAAGAGGTGCTCCGTCTCGCGTACAATGCGGAAATCATGGAGGTTCCGTCCGACGAAGACGAGGAAGCCGGTGGCTCGGAGGACAGTGGCAGCGGAAGTGAAATTGTTGACTAGTGGTTGAATTAATGTAGGATGTGAAATCGCACCTTTGTTTAGAAGAATTTGTGGTTGAATTAATGAAACACCTCGATTTAGATCTCTGTCTAGATTAATTTGTGGAAGAATTTGTGATTTAGATCAATTTCTGCCTCGATTTAGATCTCTGTCCCAGATTGGGAACGTGACCGTGGACCAAAGACCCATTTTCTACTAGTGTATTCTGACATTGGTGGTTTGTTTAAACGTAATCTACGTGGATTTGGCCGCATGCAAATGGCACAACCACAATTTATAAAGTGGAAGCACGTACACCCGGTTACTGGAGATCCGGGAGCTTCACCAGATGTAGGGGATGAATGAGCAGAGAGGCGGTGAGATAGACGGGCTCAAGATTAGGCCAGAAAGTGGTACCCATTTCCTCCTCATCTGGGCATTATCGGTGAGAACATTGTTGTTTATGTTGCCACGTCGTTGTGCAGCATCTGAAATAAGTTGCTGCTTCGTGGAGTGTGACAGCTTAAATAATTTATTTCTGTGTCACTTACATTCCGTCGTATTTGGAGACCTCCTGCCCCTCAGCAATCGTGGAACCGGTGGATCCTTATTTTTAGATAGCAGTGGCACAATCACAATTTCGGATTCAACTACTGACTCGGGCGTTTCCAAACCCTAAGTCGCGCTACATTTTAGTCAGAGAACGTGGGTAGATTGTTTCGTCCAACAACGTGCGACACACAGAGCTCCAGAATTTAACAGAATTACATATATAGGTTCAAGTTCAACACATTACTATGCATCTTCATTGCCAGCAGCCTTCTTCCGCAGCCTGGGTGCCAAGCCTTCACGTCTACTGGCTTCTTCATTTCCTGCCTTCTTCCTCTTCCTCGGTGCCAATTTTCTTAGCTTCACGTACTCTGCATCGCCAGGACAATGGACACCAGAATCGTGTCCAGCGTCATCTTTCCACTCATTTTTAATTTCTTCGGGCAGCAAAATGACTGATCCGGCAGTCATGTTTCTAACCTTGCGACGCTTCCTGTCAAAGAAACAAGACTGTTGCATAACTGCCTAATATCTACAGAGTAAATAAAACAAAAATTACAATTCAGCACAAACATGCGAACCCCAAGCGACCTTTGCTTACCAGGAGCTAATTGGGTTCGAGCAACCACCCTGTCCAAGAATAGAAGAGCGACTCCTAGTTGCAGCAGCTTCCACATCTAGTACATCACAATTCAGCTCAAACATGCAATCCGAAGCATATCTTTTCATCAATCTAATTAGCTGACTGTCACACGTTATAGGAACCATGATGCCACGTTCATCCATGAAGCTGAACTTTGCAGTCTGCTTCGGCCATACTTCAACATGATTACGCAGAGCAGCAACCATACCAGATATAGTGCAGATCTGCGCAGACGCTTCTTCTATCGTGAAACAATGGCTTCAATACCACTTGCCCTTGGAGTCGTACCTATAGCGGACTACCGTAACCAGGTAAGGGGGGTCCACACAGATCCCACTTGACAGAAAACTGTGGACACAATATGTTTATCAGCGCTGGGCTAACGAAAAATTTGAGGTTCAGTAGCCAGCTAGCAGTTGTAATTAGTGCGAATAGCAAAGACAAGGGTAGCTCACCCGCTTGTAGGCAGAACTTCTTCTTCCTTGATAGTAGGATCTGCCATCCTCCGAACTACTCGGCTCGTCGGCGGCGGGCTAGAACCTCATAGCGGCTGACTACGGCATGCGCCATTGGAGCTCGGTATCAGTCACCAGCCTTGTGGGCATGCAACTTGGCCGGAAGTCAAATGTCGAAGGATCGTCACCTAGAGTGTGGATTCGGCCTTGCGGTGCTAGGGAAAGCTGGGAATGGATTTGTGAAATTGGTCAACGCATCCAATCCACTTAGCTGCTCGATTTGCCTAAGAGGTTGCCGTTGGCGCCAGCGTCCGCAGACGGATAACCGACATGTGGGTCCTGACCGTCTACTTCACGGGGCGGTTTAACGGAATGTTTGTATTTGGCAGGGGTGAGATGAGTTTGCCTCGAAATGGCCCCTCTCAGTAGTTGGCGGCCCAACTTTTCGAAACACGGTAATTTCAGGCAACTTAGGTACCGCCATGCGCTGGCCTGCCAACTTTGGTACCGCAGACGAACAAGCCCCTCCCTAAGGACAACACCGCACACCGGTAATGACAGGACAGAAGGGGGAGGGAGGGGCTAGAGAAGGGAGGGAGATAGGAGCGCGACTCGACCCCGCGGGGGGCGCGGCGGGTCGCGAGAGCTAGGGTTCATCCTCATTGACAGCTAGGTAGGTACATTATTGTCTCCTCGCTTGCGTAGCTATAGATCTACGGTTCTCTGTTATTTTCTCTGGAGATATGTAGAGCAATTTGTTCGTCCGATCCTGTCCTTATTATAGGACACGGTAGACTTGTTTTAAAATTTTGCTTGCGTGTATAATTGACATCATCTTTTATACTCTTTCCGGTTCAAATTAATAAACTTAGATTTATCTACATTCGGACAATATCTAGTATCCACACACTCTGAAGTTTTTCGTCTCTAACAATCAGCGCTCCTTTATGTGCTCCTTTGAAAATGATCGTGTTCGCGCCTAAGTGCTCCTTAGCTATTTTAGACAGTTTTATGCTCTTTTGTTTTGGACTTATATTTGGGTTCTATTTGAATTAGCCAACTCCGACGCCCCAAAAAAGAACGTAGATTGTCTGAAACCGTCCGACAGGACAAAGGCCAAGCCCCAACGGTGCATCACAAACGGACCATACCCCGCGGACCGGTCCGTTTCGTGCATCTATAGTCCAAATTTGGTTGGCTTTGCGGTCCAGAGGACAGCCCACGTCTAGTGGAAATGGTGCAAGCAGTACAACCGGTGATCTTTTGTCTTTTGGCTGTGGATCATGCAAAAACTTCCTAACATGTTCAGATTGATACGCGTAGGTACTTGAATCGAAACAGTCGAAGCACCAGACAGAGCGGCGACAAAGTCTTTCAATGGACCGGCCCATGTCGAACTCTGCTTCAGAAGGCACGAGTGTGGCATGCCACTAACAGCAGCGCATAGCGCCTCCAGGCGCTCCCCAATCCAACGGTATGGGGCATGGCCTTGCAACAACCTTGACAGCACAACGGCCACCGTTGTTGCGTCCCACGGCCGCTGGTCCCTGTGCGAAGCCTAGTCGTGCGAAGCCTAGTAAAGCCCACGGGCGAAGGCAATGCAACCACAGTAACCAGCCGAAAATCGGTGGTTCTATACACCGCTTTAAGCGGTGTATCATCGAGGAACCGCACGTCGTGCGTCCGCTATGGGCCGGCCCTTATTAGGTCCAGACGACCTGCTTCGTATTTTCCGGGTTCCACTATTTTCTTCCATCGTATTGCTCCTGATTTCCTCGGCCCTTCATAGTTATCTTTCATTGTTCCGACATGTCGTCTTAGATAGTTCCACGTGATTTAATTAAAAAATATTGCTCAGATAAAGATAGTTTGAATTTTGGTTAGAAAAACATGGTTTTTTGTTATAAAATTGTAAACAAAAAAGTTAGACATTTTGCAACCTAACAAAATGACGTACTGAAACAAGGAAAACCAAAAAAAAGTGTTGTCACCAAAAACATTCAGATTAAAAAAAGTTCAGATTAAAAAAATGTACAGATACGAAAAATGTTTAATTTTTTAAAAAATCAGAATTAAAATTTGATCAATTTTGATTTATTTCAAACTTCAAACTTTTGAAAATTGAATAGTTCTTGTTGGATTTCACTGATGAATGTTTTTGAATCCGCAAGTGTATTTATTTCGAACCACTTGAACATTTTTTATAATGCATGAACATTTTTTGAAAACGATGAACATTTTTGAATCCACGAATGTATTTATTTCGAACCACGTGAACATTTTTAAAAATCCATGAATATTATTTGAAGTCCAACGAACAACATTAGAATCTGTGAATATATTTATTTGGAACCACTTAAACATTTTTTTAATCCATGGACATTTTTTTTGAAGCGGGCGAATAATTTTAGAATCAGAAATATATTTATTTCAAACCCCGTGAACATATTTTTATAACCATGGACATTTTTTTGACGCCAATGAACATTTTTTAATCCACAGATGTATTTATTTAGAACCCTGTGAAATATTTTTTTAAATCCATGAACATTTCCAAACAAACTTGGACATATTTTGAAGCCGTTGAACAATTTTTGTATCCATGAACGTATTTATTTCGTACCATGTGAACATTTTAAAAAAAATCATGAACATTTTTTTGATGCCGATGAACATTTTTTAGACTCGTGAATGAATTTATTGCGAACCATGTGAACATTTCTTGAAGCCGATGAATAATTTTTGATTTCACGAATGTATTCATGTAGAACCATCATGAATGTTTTTAAAATTCATGAACATTTTTAGAATTTGTCAAGTTAAATGAACCTCTCCTAGAACACCGAGAAGGTGTGCGGCGCGAGAGGTTGACACCTCTTGAAGCGGCAATGTTTTGACGAGTAAGGATAATCCAACGAAAATCTAAAAAGAATTAAAAAACATGAATAATAAAAGAAAGAGGGAAAAATATGTAAAAAGGAAAGACCGTAAATGTTCTCAGCAACCGATAGTATAGCTCTCTAAAAAAGGTCCCGATCGATGATCTCTTGGGTAAAAAAAAAGTCCATTGCACACATGTAAAATTTAACATCGAAAGAAGTTGAAGAAATGGACCAGGCCTAGTTGGCACGTGGTGTGTGAAGCCTCCGACTCGAGCCGCTATGAGTGGCGTATAGGATTCGCCGAGCGCCTATAGGCCGCTCTGAGCGGTACTTCGGACTCGCAGCGCCTGAAGCAGATAGGACATGGGCCGGCCCATCATCCTGATACTCTGTTGCTAGCACGAGGTAGACTAGAAAGAAGTCCATATCACCCCCCTAACTACTGGGTTTGGTCTACTACCCCCTTCCCTCCCTAACTAATAAGTGGGGCAAATTACCCCCCTAATTATACTAAACCGGGCAAATTACCCCCCAGCGATATTTTACAATTGTTTTGGCCAGGGTGGACACCGGTTTGGACACTGGATGCCACGTCGGGTACAATTGACCCCCCCCAGGTTTGGGTATGTCTTCCTGGACTTGTATCGCACCTGTTCGGGCCGGACCAGTTCGGTTGCGCCTGGTCGATAGTTGCGGCGCTGATCGAACTGGTCCAGAATACGACAGTTGCGGCGCTGAAAGAGACGGCGCCATGGGTTGCTATCTCGCGAGGGCGGCGATCAGGTGCTCCTCTCTTCGGCGATCATGTGATGATCTCTCCGGCTCTCCCTCTAGTCTGTCCATCTGCTCTCCCTTTGCCCTCTCCCTCCTGACATTCAGTTTTCTCCACCGGACTACATGCGTGGAGTAGGCAACGGCAACAGCTAGATCGGTTGCATCAACAGCTGAGGATCAGTGGAATCAATCTGCGGTTGTAGTGCCGCGTCGAAGTGCAGGTGAGATGACTTCATCTTGCTCTGTATCAATCTGATCCAACCCAGGTGGTTTGGGGCACTGTCAAAGATAGGGTGTTAGAATTGAAAAAATGCACCAGGTGTAGTTATGACAGTAGATTCAGTTATCTAGGCAAATATTTTCACGGTAACCTTTACCTAGTACCACAAAGTTCATATTGTTAGGCAGATATTTTGTCCATATCTATAAATCCAGTTAAAGTAACAAAAATAGGTATTCACAAGTACCATGCGCCGTGGCTGTAGCTAGGATCACACACTTTGCTCATTATGAATGATTTAACAAGAAGATACAAATGAGCAGACTTAGCCTTTTGCTTAGCTTTGTCTCTCTATTCCTTCAACACTTATTCTTCCTACATTGGCTGCACTTCTCCTTTTGTATGCACTAGTGGTGAAGCACAATGTACCCCCAAATACCCCTCAATTCTGGCCCAATTTACCCCAAAAATTCTAGCACAAATTTCTATACAGAGAACCTTACATAACCCACCAAGCACATAAGTTTAGCGCATAGTAGCAGTATAAGTACACCATGTATGATTTTTTCATTGTAGGATTAGCTCATGTTTGTATGGAAATTTTCAGATTGTTTTTTTTTGTCTTTGTAGGATGGAATGTTTGTGTGTTCGTTTCCATTATCGTGGGACGTTGGAATACATTGATAAGGAATGGAAGTAAGTCTAGGGAATGAGCGCCATGTCAACTATGTCGACTACTAATCTCACTCTAGCAGATTTGAAGAGGCACTTGTTTGATTTCATGGTGCTTTCCGATGAAGATTTGCTAGAGATAAGTTTGAAATGGAGACTTATTGAGAAGGATAAAAGTTTCATGTGCAGTCTTGATGACAACACAAGTGTGAGCAGTATGGCTAGGTATGTGACAAGAGAAACTGGTGGTTTTTTTGAGATCTTTGCAAGGCACCCATAGATATCTAGTTCAGATGAAGAGGACGAAATGGCACAAGATTACCAAGCTGAGCATGAGAAGCACCAAGAGGAGCAGCTAGTTGAGCATGAGCAGCACCTACTATGGCACCAAGAGCAGCACCAACATCAGCAGCACGATGATCATGAGAAGCACCCACTATGGCACCAAGAGCAACACCAACTTGAGCATGAGAAGGATGAAGAGCATCACCAAGAGCAGCAACAAGTTGAGCACGAGCAACACCAAGAGCAGCAACAACTTGAGCATGATAAGCACCAAGAAGAGGAGAAGCTAGTTCAGCCAAATGTAGCAAGTAAATTGCCAGTTGTTAGGGCAGCAATGCAGCATAAAGGTAAGGAGATAGAAGAAATACATGAAGACCAAGGTGGTGAGGACAGTTCAGATAGTGACTACGATGCTGTCCATGAAGTAGATAGTGATGATAGCAGTGGTGAAGATGAAGAGGCCATTTGTTACAGAAAACAAGCACAAGAGCTGAAAAAGAGAGTGAAGAGGCAAATGCTTGGAGAGGAAGAGCAGTAAGGAACAAGAGTGCCAGAAGAATTCATTGTTCCAGAAAATGTTAAGGGAGATCAAGAAGATGGAAGTGATTGCTTTGACTCCGAAGACGAACTGTCATATGATGAAGACAGTGATGGAAATGTTAAAATAAGGAAGAGTAAACACAGAGTGTATGATGAGAGTGCTGAGGTGCAAGAGTTTGAGGTTGGGCAGACTTTCCATGATAGCAGACAATTCAAACAAGCACTAGTCAATTATGGATTAAAAAAATTTAAGCACCTAATATTTCCCAAGGATGAGAGGACCAGAGTGTTGGCCAAATGCAGCTGGGTCGGTTGTAACTGGAGCATATATGGCTCACTAGTACCTAACAGGTCACATTGGTTCACAGTTAGTAGGTACAACAATGTGCACCATTGTGTAGCAAGGAGGACCAACAAGCTGGTCACTAGCACAGTGATAGCAGAGAAGTATTTTAGGGCGATCAGGGATAATCCTGGGTGGAGGATTGAGAAGATGCAGGAGAGAGTGCTTGAGGACTTGTGTGCTGATGTTAGTGAATCAAAATGGAAAAGAGCAAAAAGGATTGTGATGGAGAGGATTGTTGATGGAACGAATGGAGAATTTTCTAGAGTGTATGACTACCATATGGAACTAGTCAGAAGCAACCCTGGAAGCACAGTGTCAGTAACTTTAAACCCAGATGTAACGGACAAGCCTGTGTTCGAAAGAATTTATGTTTGCCTCGAAGGTTGCAAGAGAGGTTTTCTTGCTGGTTGTAGAAGAGTTGTTGGGCTCGATGGATGTTTCCTGAAAGGTACAGTTAGTGGCCAAATATTGTATGCAGTTGGTCGAGACCCGAACAACCAAATGTACCCAATTGCATGGGCTACAGTAGAAGGAGAAAATCATGACAGCTAGTACTGGTTCATTTCATTATTCCAAAAGGATATACAGATCCATAACCAAGGTGAGGGATGGGTTATCATATCTGATCAGCAGAAGGGCCTTATCAAGGCAGTGAATGAGATAATCCCTGAGGCAGAACATAGAATGTGTGCAAGGCATATATATGCCAATTGGAGAAAGCAGCACAGAGACAAAGCTTTCCAAAAGCTGTTTTGGGCTTGTGCTAAATCGAGTGATAGGATTCAGTTCAACTACAATAGGGCCAAGCTTGCACTGAAAACACCAGAAGGTGCAAGGGATATGATGAAGACTGCTCCAGAGCACTGGTGTAGAGCCAACTTTAAGCTTGGTTCCTATTGTGATTCCGTTGAAAATAATCTGTGTGAGTCATTTAACAATTCTATAATGAGAGCAAGGTTTTATCCTGTAATTACTTCTATGGAAATCATGAGGAGAAAGGTGATGGCAAGAATAGCAGAGAATAAGGTGAAGTCAGAAGGGTGGGTTGGAACAATATGCCCCAATATTTTCAAGAAGTTGAAGTTGAATGTAAAAAGATCAAGTATCTGCCAAGTGTTGTACAATGGAACTGAAGGATTTGAGGTTATGGAAGGGACATGGAGAAGATTCACTGTCAACTTGGAAACATATACATGTAGTTGCAGATATTGGGATTTATTTGGTTTGACATGTTGCCATGCCATCAGTGCTATATACACAGTGAAGAAAGAATTGGATGATTTTATTGCACCTTGCTATAGGATTGATAGTTACGACCAGGTGTACAGTCATGTCTTGCATCCAGTGGAGGGCAAAGAGAGTTGGCCAGTAGCTCCAAACCCGAGGCCCTTTCCACCAATTAAGAAGAAAATGCCCGGAAGGCCAAAGACGGAGAGAAGAAGGGAAGAGCAAGAGAAACCAAAGGGCGACAAATTATCAAGAAAGGGATGCACAATTAGATGCTCGGTATGTGGAGGGGAAGGTCATAACAAAAGGAAGTGCACTAGTAATCCAGATGTTGTGAGAGAACATGCCCACAACAAGAAAGCAGTCAAGAGTGGTAGGAGGAAGAAAAATAAAGCATCAGCTCAGGTTAGTAATCTAGAAATTATTTTCATGTCCTTTTACTTAAGTTGTTGCCACTGTAATGTTAATTGATTCCTACAATGTGTGGTACAGCAAGAACCACCCCAGCAACAAGAGAAACATGTGCTATATGTTGAGAAGAAAGCTAGATCAAGAAAGAAAGCACCTGGCCTGCATCAAGCTCATGTCCTTCATCAAGCTCATGCCATGCAACAACCTACTGCCATTCACCAAGCACACGTCTTGCAGCAGGAACCACCCCATAAGAAAGCTGCCGGCTACAGGCCATTTGTTCCCCCTTAGGTAAAAATATATAAAAATGAAACCATACAACAGGTACTATTTTATTGAGTCACGCTATATGCTTAATATGCAATTACTTACTCTTTGCAGCAAGCTCATGTGCAGCTCAATCAAGTGCCCCAGAAGGACAAGCTTTCACAGACCATTCCAATGTCCCAAGTTGTGACAGAACCTGTACCAAAACAGGGGAGAATGAAGTGGTTATTGGGAGAAAAAAGAAAGCAAGGTGGAGAAGGTGGAGAGCAGTAGCTGTTGGACAAACCTGTGATTTATTAGAATTGAATTGCAATTATTATTTGGTAACAATTGTTTGTGGTACATTATAGTGAACAATGTTGTCACTTGTGAGTGTGCTAGAAATTCCTATGAATGTTACATTATAGTGAACTATATTGCTGTCACAATTTAGTACACAACAAACAACTATGAGTTAATTTCAACTAAGATTAGCACATCCTAAAGAACCGTGTGATTTTTAATTTCATATCTTAACTGAATCATGACATATCATTCATACAGAAGCAGGCCAGCAGTAGCTAAAGTATAAATTACCACTATTTCACAAACAACAGACAAATACTACCAAAAATCATTGGACAAACAAATGATAAAAAGCTGCCAAAAATCAGTGCACATTTCAAATTCACAAACAATAGCAGCACTACATATCATGGTTGCAAAATGCTGTCTAAATATAGTGCTTATTCAAACATACATAATTCCAATCATTTCTCATAACTTGCTCATTCATATATACCAAAAGGTTGCAACACTACATACCATGGTTTCAAGATTACATATGTCTCATTAACCAAAAGGTTGCAGCAAGTTACAAACTACACTAGTCCATTTTGTCTCATTAACCAAAAGGTTGCAGCAGTACATAGAGCTATAAATTACACTAGTCTGAACTACAAAAGATTGCAGCATTTTATAAAGCTACAAACTACTCTAGTCTGAAATACAAACTACACTAGTACTACTCTACAAACAACACTACTACTTATCTCTGAATTCATCTCCTTCATCTCTGAATCCATCTCCTTCTCTGAAATGTTCTTCTTCCACACGATTATGTGTGGAAACACCCAGGAGGATGCAGCCCCGTCACTCCAGGAATAATGTTCTTCTCTGAAATCGTGTGGAAGAAGGAGGAGGCGGCGACACGGACAGGAGGAAGGGGAACATTTCATCTCGAACTCGCCGCTACCTCCATCTGCTGCCCTTGCTCGGCGGATGCAGGTACCACTGCTGCTCGATCTCCATATGCGTCTGCACTCCACCCACAACCGCTGCTACCTCCATCCGCGACTGCACTCCACCACAACCACCGCTACCTCCAACTGTTGCCCTTCTTTGCTCAGCGGCTGCAGGTACTAGTACATCTCGATCTCCATTTTGGCTCGCTGTGGGAGGAGGAGGCAAGAAGATTGGTGAGGGGCGGAGGGGGACGCGGCCGGATTGGTGCGGGATGGAGGAGGGGGTGGCCGGATTTGGGTGGGACGATGAAGGGGCGGCTGGATTTGAGTGGAGTGAAGAAGGAGGAGGCGGCGACACGGACAGGAGGAAGGGGATCGAAACCTGGGGGTTATTTACACCGGGTTGCTCCACCGTGGCCAAAACAAGGGTCCACCGTGGCCAAAACCACCCTCCAAAACAGCCCGTTAGCACCTGGGGGGTAATTTGCCCGGTTTAGTATAGTTAGGGGGGGTTAGTAGACCAAACCCAGTAGTTAGGGGGATGATATGAACTTCTTTCGGTAGAATACGACTCTAGGAGAGATGCTAAAATTAGGTAGGCAACGACAATATTGTCTAGAGAGTCAGGCGGAGAGCTCAGGCACACCCATTATAAATAAAGCATGGTAAATACTACTTCTGTTTGAGATTATTAATCCTAAGGGCCAAGTTGCTAGTACCAATACACGTCATAACTCTCTCTCATTAATATATGCATACACCAATAGTTTTACATGCATTAGAAGTGAGTGGAAAAGGAGAAATGATTGGACAAGTGAGACTAATAAATGAGATAGCGTTTATAATCTCAAACAATATAGTAAAATAACTCTTAGGGCTAATAATTCTAAACAGAGGTAGTATAGTATGGTTGGTCGAAGGCTCGGTCAAAGATCCATATGTCTTTACAAGATCTATAAGCAATTAAATAATATATCTTATTCTAGTTGAAGGAGAGAGAAGATGAGAGAGAAAATAATTGGACTCTTGGCTAAGAGTTAGCTGCAGCACATGCTTCTAGGCACCATGTGAGAGTGAAAAATGGGTCATACTACTAATAGATTATTATAATTTATGTTTATCTATTGTATAAGCTGGCTATTAGCTTTACTATAAGTGACGTGGATATTTCTTATAGCCAACAGTCGGCTCTACTATTGTCTTTGCTCTGATGGTTGGCTCACCAATCTTAGCAATCTATACCCACGGGAGATGTGCGAGGCCATATAAACATGACAGAGACTAGTGCTTGTTGTTTGTGTGGCGCTAAGGACTATTGGAGACATTGGATAACCGAGATGATTGCCACATTATCAAGGACGATTTCACCCGTCTGTCAATCATGTTTTGGGCCATCTCGTACGTACGCAGGAAGATCATTCGTGACAAGATTTTCCACAGCACTCTCTACTCATTTGTTCTTCGAGAGTTACCTCAATAACCTGGCTATTGTGCCGCCAAGCAAGAAGGAAGCAGGAGTTGTGTCATCATATGGTCTCCGAAGTGGACACCCCCAACTCTGGCTGTGTGAGATTCAATGTGGATGCGGCCATGAATAAATCCGCCCCTAATGGTACGGTGGGAGTTATCTGTCGGAACGAGGTGGGAGATTTCTTCGGTGCTTCAAAGTTGACGATCTTGGGGATATCCGACCCATCGGTGATGGTTAGCATGCAAGTGGGCACTAGCGTTGGTGCATGACCTACCGCTCGATAGCATCAAAGTGGTTTCCGATTTTTTTTGCGGTCGTTCGAGATCTGAACCAGAAGTTTGATGGTAGCTTCGGTATGGTTAATGATGAGGTGAAGGCCAGCGCAAGTTCTTTGGCGAGGGTCTCCTTCAGGCACACTACATGAAAGAAGGCGCCGACGGCCAAATGTCGGGGCCGTCGGCGTAGCTGCCTCCCCTAGCCAGCCGACCAGCCCAGCCGTCGGCGTAGAGACGGCCGTCGGCGTAGATGACGGTGTCGAGGGTAGCCGTCGGCATAGCGTGGCCGTCGGCGTAGTAGAGAGGGCTGTGTCGACGGTGGCCCTCGGCGTAGGTACAGTCCTCAGCGTAGTCCCAGTTCAGACACGACGACGGAAACGATGTTAGGTAGCCAGGCTGCGCCGACGGCTACAACTCTTTGAAAAAAATTATTTGGTCTGTGCCGACAGCTAGGCCGTCGGCGTAGGCATCCAGATTTTTTTCCATTTAATTTTAACCATAGCTATTTTTCCTTTTACCTCATTATTTTTTGAAAAATTATAACTAAATTATTCTAATTTAAAAAATAAAAATAATATATCAAAATTTGCATAAAAATAAGATCTATCTATCTACACTCAAATATTACATATTTGTAAACAAAAATTAAGTGAAACATAAAATATTATATATAGTTTAAAACGGGCATTAGAAATTTAAAAACGATCCAAACAATACGAAACCTTCGTGTGGTGTCATATTATTTGACATAGTTAGAAGGAAAAATATCAAACTTGGTATATTGATTATGTCTCAAGAAAACCTTCACAAAATGACCTATCTCGTTCAAGGTTTCTTGGCTTTCGGGTCGAATGACTAATGTTATAGCTAGAATGAAGACATAGTTTATGATAATATGTCCATATTGTGCATACATGAGCATCATGGGATGACGAACAATGTTTCAGGAGAAAGTTTTTCTTTTCAACTCACCAAAAAGCTGTTTTTCATTTTACGAGTGCAAAAAACAGACGGTTTTGTAAAGCAACCACCAAATGGCTAATTCAAAATGCTACCATCACATTTCTAAAAAATACTATACCACCTTACATGGATAATGTCATAACAGGGTGATCTCAAACCTTTCCGTCTATCCCTAGTGAAAAAGACAAATTCCTACCGAATCGGTAGGAAGTGGGTCAGATATAAACTGCAGGTACATGATCGGATTCTCATAATGTTTTACAAAAATCATTTTTAGGTTCACAATATGTTATTTCATCCGAGATCCACTTCAAGTTTAGCGAGTCTTAGCCCCGAGCTAAGAATCTTCATGCCCGCCCTTCGACAAAGTTTAACGATAGTTTAAAACGGGCATTAGAAATTTAAAAACGATCCAAACAATGCAAAACCTTCGTGTGGTGTCATATTATGTGACATAGTTAGAAGGAAAAATATCAAACTTGGTATATTGATTATGTCTCAAGAAAACCTTCACAAAATGACCTATCTCGTTCGAGGTTTCTTGGCTTTTAGGTCGAATGACCAATGTTATAGCTAGAATGAAGGCATAGTTTGTGATAATATGTCCATATTATGCATACATGAGCATCATGGGATAGCGAAGAATATTTCAGGAGGAAGTTTTCTTTTTCATCTTACCAAAAAGCCGTTTTCCATTTTACGAGTGCAAAAAACGGACGGTTTTGTAAAGCAACCACCAAATGGCTAATTCAAAATGCTACCATCACATTAAAAAAATACTAGACCAACTTACATGGATAATGTCATAACAGGGGGATCTCAAACCTTTCCGTCTATCCCTGGTGAAAAAGACAAATTCCTACCGAATCGGTAGGAAGTGGGTCAGATATAAACTTCAGGTCAATGATCGGATGCTCATGATGTTCTACAAAAATCATTTTTAGTTTTACAATAAGTTGTTTCATCATAGATCCACTTCAAGTTTAGCGAGTCTCAGTCCCGAGCTAAGAATCTTCATACCCGCCCTTCGACAAAGTTTAACGATAGTTTAAAACGGGCTTTAGAAATTCAAAAACGATTCAAACAATGTAAAACCTTTGCATGGTGTCATATTATGTGACATAGTTAGAAGAAAAAATATCAAACTTGGTATATTGATTATGTCTCAAAAAAACCTTCACAAAATGACCTATCTCGTTTGAGGTTTCTTGGCTTTCGGGTCAAATGATCAATATTATGGCTAGAATGAATGCATATTTTGTGATAATGTGTCCATATTGTGCATACATGTGTAGCATGTGATGACGAACAATGTTTCAGGAGGAAGTTTTCCTTTTCGTCGCACCAAAAAGCCGTTTTCCATTTTTCGAGTGCAAAAAACGGACAGTTTTGTGAAGCAACCACCAAATGGCTAATTCAAAATGCTACCATCATATTTTTAAAAAATACTAGACCATCTTACATGGATAATGTCATAATAGGGGGATCTTAAACCTTTCCGTCTGTCCCTGGTGAAAAAGACAAATTCGTGCTGAATCGGTAGGAAGTGGGTCAGATATGAACTACATGTACATGATCGGATGCTCATGATTTTTTACAAAAATCATTTTTAGTTTCACAATATGTTGTTTCATCAGAGATTCACTTCAAGTTTAGCGAGTCTCAGCCCCGAGCTAAGAATCTTTATGTGTGCCGTTTTAAACGGGTAAATGAAATTATGATAAGAATCACGGCATAGTTTGTGATAAGTTGATATTGATATCATATTTGGATTCCTCTCATTTTTTTAATCAATTTAGACATATTATTTGCCGAATTTCAATTTACAGATTTAAAGATATTAATTATTCCACATTAAATAAAAATATAAAAAATAATAAAATCAATATATTTTTATTTGAATTCAATAATATTTTTACTTATTCATTGTTATTTTTACTTAAATAATTGCTTTTAATTTCAAAAAATATAACCATGTGACATGATGATATAAGAGTTAATAGGATTGACATCATAGTATTGACAACAATATGTAAATTGCTTTGCGGAAAAAGATTTTGAAGAACGAGGAAGTTAAGCGTGCTAGAGTTCGAATAGTGTTAGATGGGTGACCGATCGGAAAGTTTGACTAAAACTGCAATTTAATCAATTATTAAGTATAAATAGTGTTAAAAATGATCAAAGCAAGAGATTAACGAGTCAAACAATTCAAAAAAATTAAAAAAAATAAATTTTTAAAAAAATTTATTAAAATAATTTAGGCTATGCCGACGGCCAAAGCCGTCGGCGTAGCTCCAGGCTGGACCGTTTCGTAACGGTCGTCACCTGACATCGTGGAGCCCGCTGCGA
Source organism: Avena insularis (assembly GCA_023614405.1). Classification (NCBI taxonomy): domain Eukaryota; kingdom Viridiplantae; phylum Streptophyta; class Magnoliopsida; order Poales; family Poaceae; genus Avena; species Avena insularis. The sequence goes on along the minus strand of CM042692.1, from coordinate 92,592,619 downwards.
TTGCTATGCTGAGGGGCTGTGCCTATGCCGACGGCCAAGGGGATGTGTCGTCTAGGAGCTACGCCGACGGCCACCGTCGGCAATTTGGCGCTGTGCCGATGGCAGCCGGCCGTCGGTGCCTCAAATCTTTCCTGTAGTGGCATACGGATTGAGCGTCCAATTCTGAAGCGCAGATGTTGGCATGCTACGCTATTTCTAGCTATTTGGGATGCCAGGTCTGGCTTCACCAGGTACATGGTCTTTGTAATAAGAACAATGTTATGAATTAGTAATTTGCCAAATTTTACCTAAAAAGTTAAACGAGCGGTTTTCATTTTCTCGCCGCTCCTGGGTTCGGTTCGGACTTCGACTCAGCCACTCTGATTTCTACAAGTTTTCTTTCATTGTCTATTCCTTTTCTTTTTAGTTTTTTAGTTTTTCTAGATTTCGTCTTACGGTTCAACTATACTTTTTCTTTGAGTTTTTATAATCTCCATTGTATTTCCCCCCTTTTTTTATCAATATTACTATTACTAAAAATGATTCTTTTGTTTTAATTTGAACATGAATATTCTTTTTGAACCCCTGAATTATTTTGAAATTGCCAACATGTTTTTTCAAAAAAATCATGAATAATCTTTCTAACCTTTTGAATCCGTGTACGCACTTTCTTCTATTTTTTATTTGTATTTCTTTTTTCTTTTTAATACCATTTTTTTCTCACTTTAACGTTTACATAAAAAACATTTAACTCACTTGAACGGATTCCGAATTAAGAATATTTATTTTACTTCAACTTTTTTAATAAGAAAGGTTCCCTCGTTTGAACAGTTTTTAAATAAGAAAAAACTACTTTATGTGAACAATTTTTCGATAAGAATATTTATCACATTTAAACGGTTTTTCACTAAGAACATTTATCTTTTCTGAACAATTCTACAATATAAACTTTTTTTGAATGATCTTTAAGTATGAACATTTATCTTATTTGAACAAGAAAATACTAACATTTGTTCCAAAATACTAACATTTGTCTAATAAAAAAATGTACAAAAAAGGAAAAGAAAAAACAAAATAAGAAGAAAAATTAGAAGTAAAAAAGGAAACAACAAATAAAAATGTAAATGAAAGGATAAAACATAAAAATGATAAACAAAAAACATAAAAAAGAAACATAAAATAAAGAGAACGAAAGAAATCAAGATAGAAAAAGGAAAATTGAAAAAAAAGAGAAAAGTAGGAAATAAAGAAAAATGGGCCAAACCATGAAAATCGTACTCCCTCCGACCTATAATAAGTGTCGCTAATTTAGTACATATAAAATAACTACACAACCGGAAGGAGGAAAAAAATTGCAGTCTCGAGCGGAGAGAATCATTTACTTGACGTTGGCAGAGTACTTGGCCTAACCCAAATAGAGATGCGGGGTGCGTGGTGCCCCGGATAAAGCCTGCATTGAGGGATGAATATGATTCTCTCTGGATTGGGAGGTTCCGGTCGCACCAAAATCCTTCTAATTCATTTGCAAATTCTAGTTCAAATTTAGCATTAGAATTGAGATTTTGCTGGGATCCCACTTAACCCCCTAGAGGCCTAGACGAATATGATTCTCCCTAGATTGTGAGGTTCTGGTGCGCTTTATCTTCCCTCCCATCTTCGGGCCATCAGAGGTGGGTTGAGCTATTTTGCCCATGGCTTAAGGACAATAGGGAAGGTTGAAGACCAAGACGATAGGCTCATCGCAATCCATTTGGTTCTGGTAGCTTGATTGCAAGGATTGCCACATCATTCCAGGTAAACAGCATTCGCCGATGACACTTTCAATCCTTGTAGGGTCAATAAGTTCAGATATCCATCCTCGCTGTGAGTTTCCTTTCCTGCCCAACAGTTTTGGAGCATTCGCCCGTGGAATCCAGATCTCCCGAAAGATCTTGACACTAGTGCATGATCCAATGCTCCAAATTACACCTTTCTTCCATAGTTCTAAACAAAACTCAGTTCCCAGCCATGTTGCGGACGCAGTTGGAATGAACGCAGTATCTAGCAAGTTAGGTGATTGGATAATATCGTCTTTAATACACGTGCACAAAGACTACCACCAGGGAACTGAATAAGTTGTCATGCCTGTCTTGCGGTTAATGCCAGGAGCAAGCATGCTGATCCAGAGGTGGTGGGTTTGCCTTTATTTCTCGACTTCATCGATGGTATACGGCGGATCTTCGTTCAAGGTAGCATGGGGATGTTCCCGGTCTACGTGCCACAATGACATGTGCATTCCTGCTTGCAGCGGGACTGTTCATCGACTCATAAAGCCTTGGTGCTTCCTTGGATCTGGCAAAGGTGGAGTCTCAACGTCTATTCCAGCGCACATCTAGGCGGCATTGGTGTTTGGCGGCAGCCGCTAGCTTCGGCAAGTGAAAAAACACCCTATAGATACTTCTCTACAAAGTTTTCAGGATCCCAGTTTTTCTATATCTGTTAGATTTCACATTTGTTTATTCATGTAATTTGATTTTCTATTAATAGAATACATGATTGCTCTAAAAAAAGATTTTCAAATCTCAAAGCCTAGTGCGGCCTTTAGCCTTTGGCCGAACCAACTCATCTCACGACATCCAATGCATACGCCTCATGTTTTGCTCATCTGGCCACAAAAATTCGGAATTATGCAACACAGATTTAATGAGTACTTCTTTGGCTCCACTTGATATATATTTTCTCGAATCAGGCTTTCGCCCCGCTTTATAAATAAAGCCACAATAGCCGAACCGATAGAAAGTAATGAGGAAATCCTCTTGCAAAGAATATCAAAGATAAACAAGAGAAAACAAGAAGCGCCGAGCTTGCCCCCGAAACCTGAGAGATACCGAACACACTAGAGGTCCAAGACGATGTCCCCAAGAGGGTAACGATGCTAAGCGCCACCATCACCGAGACCAAAAGGTCAAGAGTTTTCGCCCGAGCTCAAGTGTGTAGACGGTAACCACAACTACACCCTCAAGAGGGTTACGAACCCCGAAGGGCTTGCTGCCATTGGCACCGTAGTGCGGAGCTTTCGCCCGAAAAAACCATCGAAACCACACACGGAAACCACACATGGTATGTCCGTGGCCATCCAAAGACCCCGAACCCAGTTTTTACCACAAGATCTGGGAGCTATCCTTGCCGAAGCGCCGTTGATGACCCACAAGTATAGGGGGTGTATCGCAGTATTTTCGAGGGAAGTGAAACCCAATTTATTAATTCGACACAAGGGGAGTCAAAGAATATTTATAAGCCTTAACAACTGAGTTGTCAATTCAGCTGCACCTGGAAACAATCTTGCTCACAGCAGTTTATCAGTAGCAATAGTTTTGTAGTAGCAATAGCAAAGTAATAGCAGTAGTAAAAGTAAAAACACTAGTAACAATTGCAGTAAACAGTAGGATTAAAACGCGGTAGGCATAGGAATGGATGGATCGGGTTGCATGGACAAGACAATTCATATAGCAATCAAGACATACGGCATTTGCAGATAAATAAGATAAAGCATCCAAATACTAAATAATCATAGGCATGTGTTCCATATATAATCATACGTACTCGCAGTGAGAACTTGCACAACATCTTTTGTCCTGCTAGCCCGTTTGCAGCGGGGCCTCAAGAGAACTACTGACAATTAAGGTGCTCCTTTTAATAGAGCACCGGAGCAAAGCATTAACACTCTGTGAACACATGTGATCCTCACATCAAAGCCATCCCCTCTGGTTATCCCGATTATTGTCACTTCGGGGCCTTTGGTTCTGGACAACAATATGTGTATACAACTTGCAGGTAAGACCATAAACAATACTATCATAATGAATCAATAACATGTTCAGATCTGAAATCATGGCACTCGGGCCCTAGTGACAAGCATTAAGCATAACAAGTCGCAACAAAGTCAAAAAGCACTAATAGAAGATGCTAGGCACCATGCCCTAACAATCCGATGCCCTAACAAAGTCAAAAAGCACTAATAGAAGTTTCTGGTTCTGAATCGCGAAATCTAGTGGTGGCGGTGTAGCGGAACTCTTTTTAGAAAAACATCGAACCCCCCTTGGTTTTTAGGTCAAGAGGGAACTTATAGGCGAAGAGGGAGGCCGAGGGGGTAACCAAGGCAGCCACACCACCCCCAGGCGCAGCCTGGCCTAGCCCGTGCGACTAGGTGGTGTGGGCCCCTTGTGGCCCTCCTCCGTCTCGTCTTCTGGCTCCGTGAGTCCTCTGGTGAAATAGGATTTTTGGCATATTTTCCGGGATTTTTTCTGGTAGTTGATTTTCTGCACAAAAACTAGACACCAAGGTAATTCTGCTCAAAACAGCGTCAGTCCGTATTAGTTGTATCCAAATCACACAAGTTTAGAGGAAAAACAATAGCAAAAATGTTCGGGAAAGTAGATACGTTTTGGACATATCAACTCCCCCCAAGCTTAGCTTATTGCTTGTCCTCAAGCAATTCAGTTGAAAACTGAGTGCGATAAAAGAAGCTTTCACGAAAACATTTGCTTCATAAGATGTATATATTCTCAGCATATGATCAACTACTTATGCAATTCATAATAAAGAGTATGCAACTAAGTTTACTTAATAATCATTGCAAGCTATGAAGAGATTCTAACACAAAAATAGTAAGTAGCATGAAGCATAAACATAGGCAACATTGCAATACTCATAAAAAGGTATGATAGAGTGATATCTCGCTTGCCTTTGATTGTAGAGCAAACATAAATGCCAAGGCACCTCTGAAGTTCAAGTGAAGACTAGAAGTAAAGATATCAAAGATACAAGCATCAAAGTTGTCACATCCCAAATTCTAGATTTGGTACTGCATACATACATGTCATTGCATCATGAGCATCTTTGCAAAAGGTTTCAGTTTTAAAGATTTTGCCAAAACACCTCTTCTTTGCTAGTCCTTCTTATTTGCAATCCTACTAGAGTTTTTACCTAACATCTGCTTGGTTGACACTATATAGTTGTTCCATATGCTTAGTTGTGTAGAGTTTTTAACTACAAACCCGTAGAATTTTGTTTCGCTCGATTCGGAGCTGTAGATCAAAAGTTAGGCTAGTTTTAGTGTGGACTGAAATTCAGTTTCAGGAAAATTCAGAAAACACAGACAGATTCAGAGATAACAACAGTTCAGAAAAGAATAAAAGAAAAGAAAGCAAAAATAAAGCAGGCAGCCAGGCCAGCCACCAGCTGACCACCAGGGCTGTGCCTGACGCATGGCCAGCGACCAGCCCTTGGCCAACGCCCCATGACCTTCCCCTTTTCTCCCCCCTTATCCCTTTTTTCTTTTTCTTTTCTTTTTTTCCTGACCACCGGGGCCCACCTATCAGCCCCTGGACGTGTTCGTCCCCGACCTGGAGACAGACCCGACTTGGTATCTCGCGAAAAATCCGCGATTCCGTTCGGAATCGAACGCAACAGCTCACGCACGAACAACCCCCTTAAAGCCCTTGAACTCCTCGTCGAAAACCCTCTGGAAGCTAGGTTAATCGCGCCGCCACTTTGCCGGAATTCCTCGCCGAAGTTGCCGCCGCCGCCGGTCGCCATTATCGCTGGTGAGCTGCCGCCTGGCCTCGCCCCTCCTTCCTTTTACCGCAAATCGAACCGCCGCCTTGCACCACGCCTTCCTGACCTTTTCCCTTCCACGCAGGCCACCGGAGATGCCCGGGAGCTTCGCCGGAGTCCGACGCCATCGCGCCGCTCCAGCCGCCAAGCGTCGCTGCCCGAGGTCGCCACTATCCGTCCCGTGACCACCCCCAGGACCGCCGCCGACACCGTAGCCTGCCTGCCGCCAAGACCGCCGAGAGCTGCCCACGGCCAAAGCCGCTCGCTCTGTACCGATGAGTTCCTCCGCGGTCACTTCTGGCCGTTGGATCGAACACGGACGACCACGATCGACGCTGACGCTGACGCTGACGGTCAACCGCCGTCAGCCCACTGCCGGGAATATTCCTCGGAATATTCCCCGGATTTTCAGATTTTATAAAAAAGGGACAGAAACTGTTAAAACTTGCAAAAATTATAGAAAAAGATCTACTGAGCCAAAAATTGCAAATACGATATTGTTGGATTCACAAAATTTCTTAGAATTTTATTCTGCAATAATATTACAAGTTTACTGTATGTATTTTCCTGAGATTATAAAAAGGCTCAAAGTGGTATAAAATTTACAGAAAAATATCTATAAATCTTTTTGGAGTAAATCCTTTTGGTCTAGGCTCTAAATTGAACTATCTGTCCAGTAGTATTTTTTTCACACCTGAACAACACTGTTTACAACATTGGTTCAATGCTTTGACTAAAGACCTATTAACTAGTCCTCTTTTATGCCTAAATTGTTTTCGTTTGCATTAAAAGTTTTCCCATGCATCATTCAGTAGTAACATTGATCAGAGAACATAACTAAACTACTGAAGCTTTATTTAAGTTCCATGCATGAATTGTGTTGCATTTGTTGATCTCTATGTGTGGATTGTTTATTTGGTTGAATTGCTTTTGTGTAGATTGTGAGGATTGTAACTCGTGTGATTGTCCGGACTGTGCCTTTGACTCTGACAACTACCAAGGCAAGTGGAGCTTCATAAAAGTCCTATTTACTTTCTATATGCATTGTAGCTTGTTTTGTTTTACAAGTTTTATCTATTGCTATGCTATATCCTATTATGTCGTAGCCTTTCTCGTTAGGTGAGCCGCCGTAAGTAGTTGTGCTTAGTTGTGCTTATGTAGACGAGGGTAGGATACACCATGATAAAGATTGTTTTGAAAGAACGTGTTTAGAAAGTTTGAAAACAACTTAATTAATGAACTCTCTGGGTGGATTGGTAATTGCTTGGTTCGTGAATGCCGGACCCATGTCTATGGTTTACCCGATTAGCTCACTTGTGGATGGCCACCCAGGTTTCTGAGAAATGATTAGTGTCTTGATTTGGTAGCTTACGTGTACAGCCATATGCCAGTGAGTTATGGGTGGCTGGATGGACTTAGTAGGTCGTGGTGACCCGAGCTCTTCGTATCCAGAGATGTAGTGAATGTGATAGGTTGGTACGGTGTGTGGATGGGCTTGGGGAGCTACTTCCTGAATTGTCTCTTCTTGGGCTTCTCCCTATCATGACTCAATATGCGTGTCATGGTACGAGCGGGTCGTCCAAGTCATATTTGTAAATTGTGCAACCCCTGCAGGATGTAAAAACTAAGTGCTTAGCCATGTCCCTAGTAATGGACGATTGAGTTGCTGAATTGTGGGTGCTATGACATGTTCTCATTCATTCTAACTTGTAATTGCTAAAAATTGTGGTTGAAACTTAATTGGGTTGTTTGATGAAGGTTAAATACTTTACAAATGATTTACAAATGGTAGGATAAAGTATTTTGCTGCTGCAACTAAGCCTGAATCCCACAAGCCAGATATGCATATAGCTATTAGTCTTGTTGTTTCTCTCATTGTTCCACTTGCCAGTACATTCCAAGTATTGACCCTTCGGGGCTGTTACGTTTCATGTTGCAGGTTACTCTTCCGGTTACTCTGAGTAGTAGTGTTGGTTGCGACCCTCCACTCAACATTTTGTTCGCCTGTGGCGTCTAATGGAGACTAGAGCTACTTTATTTATGCTATCTATTTGCTACTTGTTTATTTGCGCAAGCGTTATGCTTTGCAAACATTGTAATAAATACAATATTCTGGATCATATGGTTGTAATAATGATGCACTGTTAATTCTTTGATGTCTATCAATGCTATGTATGCCAATGAACCGATCCAGGGATTGGCATGATACATAGAGGTGCTACCCTACCGGGTCGTACCGTTTCATATGGTATCAGAGAAGTGTGTTGACTGTAGGATCGTGACCTAGAATTGGAATAGGAAGCCTTATATTTATTTAAGTCTATTTTTTTAAATTCTGTCTTTATTCTTATGCCTTTCATTCTAGTAAATTCTTTTCCTTTGCTGTTCTCACTCTTTCCTCTTTACAATTGATAGATGGGAGATGCCACTAGAGTTGAGTATGTTGAGTTCCAATCACCAAGACTCTTCGCAAGATAGTTGGCGGAGCTTTTCCAGACACTGGGCATGTTAATGCCGATGTTCAAAGGGAGGAGGATGAACACCTATGTGCCTGGAGATCGCGTATGGGAGATCACCACTATTGTTCTTGCAGATCCCACCGTGCCTGGCATTGAGAACCTGAACCGTACCAAGAAGTACCTTACCTGGGAGCAAGGAGTGGAATCAGCCATGCATGAGACACTGTCACACCTGTGCTATCTCCACCGACACCGACTGCCAGCAGGTTCACCTTTCCTTGCATTTGGAAATTGGAATGAGGATGGGAACGTGATGGTTACCACAGGTAATCGGAACAACATGCCACTCCATGAGAAGCACATAGAAGACATGGAGATTAAAGCTTGGGAGAGGGAAGAGAAGTTGATGCGGCAAAAGGAGGAGTTGGATTATTTTCAAGGCACTGTGCATTTGCAAGGGTATGAGATGGAAACCTTGCACACTGCTATGAATACAATGGAGCAAGCCCTCATTGGTAGGGATGCCACGATTGCAGCACTGAACCAAACTATTGTGGAAAGGAATCAAGTTGTGGCTGAGCGTGATCAAACCATTGTGGATATGGCTGCCCAGATTGCTGCCCTTCATGCGCAGCAGAATCCTCCACCAAATAATGGTAATGGTGATGATGGGAATGATGATGATGATGATGCGGATAATGGTGATGCAGGTAACAATGGTGGTGGAGGTAACAATGATGATGATGGAGGCAGTGACGATGAAGGAAGCCATGACGATGATGGAGGAGATGCAGCGAGCGCTTTTGTTGAAGAAAGCGAGGAGGAGGACCCCGAAGAGGTGGAATTCGAGGACTCAAGTGAAGAAGACTCAGGAGAGGTGTACACGCCACCACCGTAGCATGCACGAGGATCGACGCGTCAGCGCATGGACTCTAGAACCTATTGTAACCTGTTCATCAAATAGTTAGAGATGGTCCTCCAAAACTAGTCTTCGTTAAGGAAATTCGTTAGTGTTAGACATCGATCAATGTAAACTTCTGCACTATTAGCTTATTGTGTTTAGAATGCTCAGTTAAGTACTGATGCGCTCGACTTTCGACGTAGAGCTTGTTGGGAACCCCAAGAGTAAGGTATGATGAGCACAGCAGTAAGTTTTCCCTCAGTTATGAAACCAAGGTTTAATCGAACCAGTAGGAGCAAGGAAACACCCCAAAGGTGTTACTAGCTGAGCTTTGGCAGGGCGCACTACCGGTGCTAGTAGCAACGTGGAAACCTGCACAACACAACCACAGAACTTTGTCCCCAACTTGCGATAAGGTTGTCAATCTCACAGTGTTTTGCAGAAAACAAAGGATTAAACGTATCGAATGGAAAGAAGTAATAGTTTGAAGAAAGTAAACACAAAGCAGAAATAGTTTATAGATTGTATGTAAAGAAAAAGGACCGGGATCCATAGTTCACTAGAGGTGGCTCTCCTTAGATAAATAACATGCTGGGTGAACAAATTACAGCGGGGCAATTGACAAACACCGAGAAAGCAATACATGCATATACTAATTATCTTGACTCCTTTGAGACTTGATTGGGCATTACAACATAATACATAAACCACCATCCAACTGCATCTATGACTAATAATCCACCTTCAGGTTATCATTCGAACCCCCTCCAGTATTGAGTTGCAAGCAACAAATTATTGCTTTACGAACTGCGTGTAAAGTAAACAATACGATTGTTCTATGAACAAAGGATTGTTGTTTTCTCCCTAGTAGCAACAACACATCTAGTACCTTAGAGATTTCTGTCACTTCCCCAGATTACCAGAGGCATGAACCCACTATCGAGCATAAATACTAACTCTTGGTGTTGCTAGCATCTACTTTGCCAAGATAGCTACTAACAATGGAAAGCATGCAAGATCTCAAATAACAAAGACATGATAGAATCAATAATCAATCTGAAATAGCATCTCAATATCCATCGGATCCCCGCAAACACAACATCTATGAATTATAAATAGATGATCTTGATCATGAACGGAGCTCACAAGATCTAAACATGAAAGCACAAAGGAGGAGAAACCAGCCATCTAGCTACTACATGGATCCGTAGTCTAAGGATGAACTACCCACGCATCACATCGGAGGCTTGCATGGTGATGAAGAAGGCTTACAGGGTGAATTCCCCTCTCTGGCAGGGTGCCGGGAAGAGCTTCAGATCCCTCCCGATCTAGGGACGGAGATGACGGCGGCTACAGACTCTTTCGTGGATTTTTGATCGGGCACTTACGGTTTACGTCCCGAGGGCATCTTATAGTCGGAAGGGGAGGCCGAGGGGGTGCCTAGGGCGGCCACACCACCCCTAGGGCGGGCCAGGCTGGGCCGCGCGGCCAGGTGGTGTGGTGGCCCCCTGGCCCCTCTCCGTCTCGTATTCTGGCATCTGATGACTTCATTTTGTCCCATCCAATTCCGAGAATATTCATTTTGTGACTTTCCTGGAATCAAAAACAACAGAAAACAGGCAGCTAGCACCGTGGCTCTTGTTAATAGGTTAGTCCAAGAAATCATATGAAAAGTACTCCAAAGTGTGGACAAAACACAAGAAAGTGGATAAAAAAAGCATGGAACATAAAATATTATAGATACATTTGCAATATATCAACATCCCCAAGCTTAACTCCTGCTCGTCCTCGAGTAGGTAAGTGATAAAAAGAAAGAATAATTTTTTAGGTGACATGCACCATCAAAGACTTGATCAAAGTATTTGTAAAACATTCAAAGCTAGGATCATAGTACTTCAATCATAACATGAAAGACAAAGTTCTAGCAATAAGACAAAGAAACTATGATGCAGCATGAAAAGGCACAAACAAAAGATTCATGAATAACAATGCTTTGCAAGACGTTTGTTTGTTTCACATAAAGAAAACAGAGCATAATAGTATTCAGCTTGTCCCTCAATAGAGTAGCAAATATAAATGCATAGGACACCTTCAAAGTTCATAAGAGTGACTAGATACAAATAGTTTAAAACAAGCAATATCAAGTTATGCATCAATCAACTAGTCTTGGGACAATGCACATAGAACTAAGAATGGCCACTATGCTCTCAAAGTAGGTGCATAAAGATAGAAGGTGGAGACTCAATATAATGGTGGAAGAAAGGCCTTTATAAAAGGAAGTAGGGATTCAAGTCTCATAAAGAGCTTTCAAAAATTATGGTACTTATAGCTTTCATCTCTCATTTCCCCTATCATAAGCATCTTGAAGTGATTAAGGTTAAAGTGAACAAACTATGGTGTACATGCTTGACGAAGTATAAGTCAGGAATCTCATGTCCCTTGTATACGAGGGCCGCTCCTCATGCTACTCAAGTTTAGTCACCGATAAGTTCTTGTCATTGTAAGTACATGTGTATCATAGAGAACCGCTAACGGGGTACCCCTTGCCTGATGATACGGAAGAATCCCCATATCAAAATGACAAGGCAAGCAGACAACAAGCGTCTCAGCAATCTTCTTATTTACCATGGGAATATGGTGCTTTTTTTCTATCTTTCCTCTTTTCATAGTCTCTTTTTTTTCCTTTTTCTCTTTTTTCTCAATATAGGACTCTTTTTTTATAAGAAGAATGCTTCATAGATAGCTCATTATGGTTACGCTGCAGGTTTCCACCATGTCAGCATGGATTAGACCAGCGGCCCAGGCGTTTCTCTAACACATATACATAACTCCATGGACTTACAAGCTCCCCTTTCATTTCACACCGACAACATCCATATACAAAAGAGCATGATATCAACTAGGTACAAGTACCAAGTGCAATGTTGAAAGCGTTGCCCATGAAAGCATGGTTCTGCTAATTCCAACAAATAAGTGCAAGCATATACAACATAGAAGACACAATGGTTCAAGTTTATTAAGGGCAAGTAAAGTAAAGTGTGCCATCAAGTTCGTGAGAGCTTTAATCACTAGTTTTCTCGTAACAAGTGCAAGGTAAACAAAAGCATGAATATACTTGAAATAGCATAAGCTAGTAGGTAGGTATGGTGGAATCTTTGGAATAACTTGGTTTAGGCAGTTGGAAGCATGAGTGGAACTCATACTTGGTTGTCGAGGCTAGCAAAAGACTGGGAGCGACAAACTCAGAGAGCAATAATGGCCATAATCATGCAGAGCGACAAAACATCATTGATCAAAGCATAAAGTGATACTACAAGTTGAAAACTAAAGGATCATAAAGGCTATGGTGACTTGATATAGTCATAACATGGTGTGACCATGTGCCAAGTCAACCCAAATAAAGCATCAAAGGAGAATACCACTATACTATGCTTTAATATGCTAAAACAACGCATGATTCATCCAAGGCACATTAAGCAATCTCAATTGTTTATAACAAGTCATGCTACAGCAAAAAATACTAAGCATAAAGCCAAAACATTATCAAGCATGGCATGACAAAGCATAGCCACAGTCAAGAACGAGCTCTTTTTACCACATACGTATGAACTTTCCTACTCTTTTCCAAACCAAACCAAACTATTTGCAAACCAATGTATGAAAGAGGGGGTACAACCAATTTATTCAGAAAACTAAGCAAACCAAAGAAAACAAAAACCAAAACAAAAACGAAAAAGAAGACGCTTCAAGAAAAATACAACTGTGCATGAAACAATAAAAATGAAGCGTTTGGAAGAAACCTGGGATTTTTATTGATAAAGAAGGGGATGCCTTGGGAATCCCCAAGCTTTGGAGCTTGTACTTATTGGATATTTCTTGGGGTGGCACGCGTGGCATCTTCAAGCTTGAGCTTTAGCCCATCCTTCATCTCATTACTCATTCCTTCCATACACCTGAAAATTTTCCTTCATACAAAACTTCACACAATCTCATTAGCAACATTAGTGCACTTAAGGTAAATAAGTCTTAAGGTTCAGTTCTAACACCAAATAAACTTCCATTAGAAAACTAGCTAATGTAGCACTTCCCTCAAAAATCTCAATTCCCCAAAAAAACTCAAGAAGGAACCAACAAGAAGCAAATGAAGAAAATGGTAGAAATCTGTCAAAACAGACCAGCAGGTAAAGACGAATTTTTTCGAAGACCTTCTGTTGCTCAAATCAACAAGTGTTGAACTAACTAAAGTTAGATAACAACCTGGGTCAGAAGCACAAAAAATTACAGCTCAATCCGACATACAGAGCTCTCTCTGGAATTTTTACGGTGAAGCACAAAAATCTGTTTCGGGACAGCAACTTTCCCAATCATTACTTCACTCTCATTAGAGGTTACTCTTGGCACAAAAAGCAAATAAAAAGGATAAGGATAGGTTATTACAGAGGTAATAACTTCCAAGACTCATCTAAAACTCTTGGGTTATCTCCCAGCAAGTACTTTTCTTTAACGCCTTTAAGTTAGGCATAAGAAGCAAAGAAAGAATCAAGTGTTCTCAAATGAAGAAGCATTAAGACCAAATTTTGTTTTCATAGGAGAAGCAAAAGAAATCTTTTCTCTCTTTTTAGGGAAGTGTTCTATACCTTTCTTGAGTGGGATTTGATATTTAATGGTGCCTTCTTTCATATCAATGATGGCACCAACAGTTCTAAGAAAAGGTCTTCCCAAAGTAATAGGACAAGAAGCATTGTATTCAACATCCAAAACATAGAAATCAACGGGGACATAGGAATCGTTAACCATAATAAGAACATCATTAAGACTCCCCATGAGTTTCTTTTTAGCATTATCATCAAGTGGGACATTCAAATAGCAATCTTCAAGAGGAGGCAAATCAAACATATCATAAATCCTTCTAGGCATAATAGAAACACTACTATCAAGATCACACAAAGCTTTGAAATCAAAGTCATTCACTTTCATATTAATGATGGGTTCCCAACCATCTTCTTGTTTTATAGGAATAGAAGCTTTATGTTTCATCTTTTCTTCTTTAATCTTTATGAGAGCATCAGTAACGTGTTTTGTAAAAGCCATGTTCATAGCACTAGCATTAGGACTTTTAGTAAGATTTTGTAGGAACTTAATAACTTCAGAGATGTTGCAACCATCAAGATCAAAATCAACTTTATCATCTAAAGTAGTAGAACTATTAGTAGCCTCAACACTAGTGGTGGTGAAAGTAGAAACACTAATGTTTCTAGCAATTTCATCTTCTCTTTCCCACTTAGCATGTAATTCAGCTAATAGTCTAACATTTTCATCAATTCTTACTTGTATAGCATTAGTAGCTGCAAAGGGATTATCATTAGTTTCAGGTTTAGCAGCCATTTTATTCAAAGTAGATTGAGCTTAAGCCAAAGATGCTATATTTCTTTCAGCATTAGAGAGTTTTTCCTCAATAGTTTTATTGAAAGCAGTTTGTTTACTAATAAACTCTTTAAGCATAACTTCAAGTTCAGAGGGAGCACTCTTATTATTGTTGTAAGAATTTCCTTAAGCATTACCATTGTTGGGAGGATATGGATTATAATTGTTGTTACCAAAATTGTTCCTATAAGCATTATTACCATAAGCATTGTTGCCAAAATTGTTATTTCTTATGAAGTTCACATCAACTTGCTCTTCTTGAGCAACCAAAGAGGCTAAAGGAACATTATTTGGATCAATATGGGCTTTCCCATTAACAAGCATAGACATAATAATATCAATCTTATCACTCAAGGAGGAGGTTTCCTCAACAGAATTTACCTTCTTACCTTGTGGAGCTCTCTCAGTATGCCATTCAGAATAATTAACCATCATATTGTCCAAAAGTTTCGTTGCAGCACCCAAAGTGATGGTCATAAAGGTACCTCCAGCAACTGAATCCAATAGGTTCCTTGAAGAATAGTTCAATCCTGCATAAAAAGTTTGGATGATCATCCAAGCAGTCAGTCCATGAGTGGGACAATTCTTTACCAAAGATTTCATTCTTTCCCAAGCTTGAGCAACATGCTCATTATCAAGTTGTTTAAACTTCATTATTTCACTTCTCATGGATATAATCTTAGCAGGAGGATAGTATTTCCCAATAAAAGAACTTAGTCCAAGAATCAATACTATTCCTAGTTAAGGAATTTAACCATTCTTTAGCTTTTCCTCTCAAAGAGAAAGGAAACAATTTCAGCTTAATAATATCACCATCTATATCCTTATGCTTTTCCATCTCACAAAGTTCAACAAAGTTATTTAGATGGGAAGCAGAATCTTCATTACCAATACCAGAAAATTGTTCTCTCATAACAAGATTGAGCAAAGCAGGTTTTATCTCAAAGAAAGTATTTTCATCCACAGGTGGAGCAATAGGTGTGCTCATAAAATCATTGTTGTTGGTGCTAGTGAAGTCACACAACTTAGTGTTTTCAAGAGTAGTCATTTTTTTGGGTTTTCAAATAAGAAAGCAAACTTGTAAAACTAATTTTTTTTGTGTTTTTTGAAGAACAAAACAAGCAAACAAAGCAAAAAGAAAACTAAGCAAAACAAAAACAACAAAGTAAAGAGATTGGTTATGAGGGACTCCCCTTGTGAAGATGTCCTTGACTCCCCGGCAACGGCGCCAGAAAAGATCTTGATGCACTCGACTTTCGACGTAGAGCTCGTTGGGGAACCCCAAGAGGAAGGTATGATGAGCACAGCAGCAAGTTTCCCTCAGTTATGAAACCAAGGTTTAATCGAACCAGTAGGAGCAAGGAAACACCCCAAAGGTGTTACTAGCTGAGCTTTGGCAGGGCGCACTACCAGTGCTAGTAGCAACATGGAGACCTGCACAACACAACCACAGAACTTTGTCCCCAACTTGCGATGAGGTTGTCAATCTCACCGTGTTTTGCGGAAAACAAAGGATTAAACGTATCAAATGGAAAGAAGTAATAGTTTGCAGAAAGTAAACACAAAGCAGAAACAGTTTATAGATTGTATGTAAAGAAAAAGGACCGGGATCCATAGTTCACTAGAGGTGGCTCTCCTTAGATAAATAACATGCTGGGTGAACAAATTATAGCGGGGCAATTGACAAACACCGAGAAAACAATACATGAATATACTAATCATCTTGACTCCTTTAAGACTTGATTGGGCAGTACATAATAATACATAAACCACCATCCAACTGCATCTATGACTAATAATCCACCTTCAGGTTATCATCCGAACCCCCTCCAGTATTAAGTTGCAAGCAACAGATTATTGCTTTACGAACTGCGTGTAAAGTAAACAATACGATTGTTCTATGAACAAAGGATTGTTGTTTTCTACCTAGTAGCAACAACACATCTAGTACCTTAGAGATTTCTGTCACTTCCCCAGATTACCAGAGGCATGAACCCACTATCGAGCATAAATACTAACTCTTGGAGTTGCTAGCATCTACTTGGCCAAGATAGCTACTAACAACGGAAAGCATGCAAGATCTCAAATAACAAAGACATGATAGAATCAATAATCAATCTGAAATAGCATCTCAATATCCATCGGATCCCCGCAAACACAACATGTATGAATTACAAATAGATGATCTTGATCATGAATGGAGCTCACAAGATCTAAACATGAAAGCACAAAGGAGGAGAAACCAGCCATTTAGCTACTACATGGATCCGTAGTCCAAGGATGAACTACTCACGCATCACACCGGAGGCTTGCATGGTGATGAAGAAGGCCTCTAGGGTGAATTCCCCTCTTCGGCAGGGTGCCGGGAAGAGCTTCAGATCCCTCCCGATCTAGGGATGGACATGACGGCGGCTACAGACTCTTTTGTGGATTTTTGATCGGGTACTTAGGGTTTTCGTATCGAGGGAAATATATAGGCAGAAGGAGAGGCCGAGGGGGTGCCAGGAGCCACCACACCACCCACTGGCGTGGGCTAGGCCTGGCCGCGCGGCCAGGTGGTGTGGCCGGCCCCTGGCCCCTCTCCGTCTCGTATTCTAGCACTTGATCCCTTCTGGAAAAATAGGCACTTTGGCTTTTGTCCTGTCCAATTCCGAGAATAATCATTTTCTGACTTTCCTGGAACCAAAAATAGCAGAAAACAGGCAGCTGGCTCTTGTTAATAGGTTAGTCCAAGAAATCATATGAAAAGTACTCCGAAGTTTGAACAAAACACAAGAAAGTGGATAAAACCAAGCATGGAACATCAAAAATTATAGATACATTTGCAATGTATCAAGTACCTTGAAGTTCCAGGAATTTTTGTGATATTTATTAAATGATATTTGGACAAGTTTGGGTAAAATTCGTGTTTTTATTGCTGCAGTTTTCTGCTGAATCTTCTGTACTGTATGATTTTTCATGTTTTACTGGTAACTGCGAAAAATCTGAGAAATTGGGATCTGGTGCGTAATTATCTTTAGTATCTGCATAAAAATCAGCAAAAATTCCTGACGCTTTTAAGTCAGGCAAAACAATTCGTGAATAGGACAGAATTGTTCTGCCAGATTTCTGGTTTTTTGCCTTTTGTTGTTTTTCTTTGCCTAGTATTGTTACCAGCGTTTCTAAATTATTTTGTAGCTATATACTGTTAAGGAAAACCTGGAACAATGCTTCTTTGTGTGATTGTTCATGTGGTGATTGCTTATGGTTGTTGTGGATGAATTGTTGTTGCATTGAGCATGTTGCATGAGTAGAAGGCTATTGCTTATCTTTAGTTGTTCTGTCTAAAACTTTCCTATGCTAAACCGCAGATGCCGCCGAGACGTGCCAATGACATGCCACCTGGCATGCAACAGATGATGGAAGCATAGACCCAGCTGATGCAAGCTCTGGCCCAGCAGATGAACAACAACAACAACAATCCGCCCCCACAAGTGGATGCTCTTGCTCGATTTCTGAGGTTGAGGCCAGTCAAGTTCTCCACTGCACCTGAGCCAATGGTTGCACTAGATTGGCTATGCTCGGTGAACAAGGACTTGGTGACAGTTGGGTGCACCGATGCTAAGAAAGTGAGGTTCGCTGCTCATCTGTTGGAAGGACCAACTGCCTCTTGGTGGGATACTTTTCAGATCACCCACCCCATTGCTATAGTGACCTGGGAGATGTTTGAAGAAGGGTTCAATACTCACCATGTCTCCACTAGAACTATGAGCCTAAAGCGGAGGGAGTTCCGTAGCCTGCGCCAGAGTCACCGCAATGTGTTTGAATAGATAGAGGAATTCGCTAATCTGTCTCGCTATGCTCCAGAGGATGTGGACTCAGATGCCAAGAGGAGAGAGAGGTTCCTTCATGGTCTGAATGATGAGCTCTCAGTCCTGCTTTCTATTGTGCATGCTCCTGATTTCCAGACTCTGATGGACAAGTCTAGGATTCTGGAGGGAAAACAGGGACAAGCTGAAAGGCGCAAGAGGAAGTATAATGGCAATCACAACTCAGAGTCACACCATAGGGCCCGTATTTCTCACCATGGTAATGGGAACTCTAGACATCACCATGGAGGTAATGGTAACCATTACAATGGAGGCAATGGGAACAGTCACCGTGGAGGAAATGGGAACTCTAGACACCACCGTGGAGGAAATGGTCACCACCACAATGGCCACAAGAGCTACAACAGCAACTCTGGGAGGAACAATGGACACAACCGCTCTGGCAGGAGGCATCTCAGTGAAGTGGAATGCTTCAAGTGCAAGAAGATGGGGCACTATGCTGATAATTGCCCAGAGAAGAGGATTGAAGCAGGAAGCAAGCCTAATGCAAACTAGAAGGCAACAATCAACCATGTGAATTTTGAGGAGATTCAGAATGAACCAGAGTTAGTGGTTGGTAAGTTTCCAATCAATACCCACATCACATTTGTTCTTTTCGATACTGGTGCATCGCATACATTCATTTCGAGGGCATTTGTGGATAAGTATAAGCTACCTACCAAGGCTCTTAGAGGATCTATTAGAGTAAGTTCCCCTGGGGGAGAGATGATAGCTAGTGCAGCATGTCAAGGGTTGACACTAGAAATTGGTGCTTATGCATTTCCTGCCCACCCGGTTATACTAGAATCCTAAGGTCTAGATGTCATATTGGGCATGGATTGGATGTCGGAACATCAAGGTCATATAGATTGTGCTCAAGGAGCAATTTCACTCACCACACTAGAGGGAGTAAGGATCAGGTATAAGTCGCCTGCCAGTATTAGAGTGGCCGAGTTGAATTCTCTTAAGGGGGTTAGCCTAGCAGATGTGGCCGTAGTAAAGGAATACCCCGATGTGTTTCTGGATGAGCTGCCAGGGATGCCACCTGACAGGGACGTGGAGTTTCTTATTGACTTGATGCCGAGAACAGGACCGATAGCCAAGAGGCCGTATAAGATGGATGTGGAGGAACTGAAGGAATTAAAGAAGCAACTTAGAGAGCAATTGGACAAGGGATTTATTCAGCCCAGTTCATCGTCTTGGGGCGCACCTGTTCTATTCGTGGAGAAGAAGTACAGTAGTAAGAGATTGGTGGTTGACTATCGCTCACTTAATGAAGTGACCATCAAGAATAAATACCCATTGCCCAATATAAATGATTTGTTTGATCAGTTGGAAGGATCAAAGGTGTTTTCCAAGATTGATCTAAGATCGGGATACTTCCAATTGAAGATCCGTGAGGAAGACGTACCAAAGACCGCTTTCACCACTAGGTATAGGTTATATGAGTATACAGTTATGTCTTTTGGACTAACAAATGCTCCGGCATATTTTATGACCATGATGAACAAGGTATTCATGGAGTACCTAGATAAGTTCCAAGGATGATGCTGAACATGAGAAACACTTGTGACTAATTATGGAAAAGCTGAGGGAGCATAAATTATATGCCAAGTTTAGTAAATGTGAATTCTGGTTGAACACTGTTGGATTTCTTGGACACGTGGTGTCAGGTGAAGGAGTTGCGGTTGATCCAAGCAAGGTGGCGTCAGTTACAGAATGGGAGTCACCCAAGAATGTGGGAGATACTAGGAGTTTCTTGGGACTTGCTGGATATTATAGAAGGTTCATTGAAAATTTCTCCAAGATTGCAAAGCCAATGACTGAATTACTGAAGAAGGAGAAGAAGTTTGAATGGACCAAGGAGTGCGAAGCTAGCTTCCAGGAATTGAAGCAACGCCTAGTGACCGCACCTATCTTATGTTTGCCAGATATTCAGAAGGATTTCCAAGTGTATTGTGATGCTTCCCATCAAGGACTGGGTAGTGTACTGATGCATGATGGAAGAGTGGTATCTTATGCCTCACGCCAACTTAAACACCACGAGAGGAATTATCCCACGCATGACTTGGAATTAGCATCAGTGGTGCATGCACTCAAGGTATGGAGGCACTATCTGATGGGTAAGCATTGTGTTGTGTTTACGGATCACAAGAGCCTGAAATACATATTCACTCAGAAGGAGCTGAATATGAGGCAGAGGAGATGGTTGGAGCTCATAAAGGATTATGACATGAGTTTGCAATATCACCCAGGAAAGACCAATGTTGTAGCGGATGCGCTGAGTCACAAGGTTTATGCTAGTGGCCTGACAGTGGGGGAGTTACCCAAGGATTTGTGTGAACAGTTCAAGGACCTCAGGTTGGAAGTAGTATCCGAGGGATATTTGGCAACAATGGAAGTCAAGCCAATGCTTCTGGATGAGATTAGAGAAGCTCAAAAGAAGGATAGTGACCTGGAGGAATTAAGAGGAAATATACCCAAAGGTAAAGCCGAAGGATTTCGCGAGGATGATCAAGGAACACTATGGTACAAGGATCGCTTATGTGTGCCCAACGATCCAGAGATTAGAAAGTTGATATTTCAGGAAGCTCATAACTCGCCATACTCTATACATCCAGGTAACACGAAGATGTACATGGATTTGAAGGAAAGGTTTTGGTGGGTTAACATGAAGCGAGAGATTGCAGAGTATATTGCCTTATGTGATGTCTGTAGTAGAGTGAAGGCTGAGCACCAAAAGCCAGCAGGGTTGCTACAGCCATTGCCAATACCTGATTGGAAGTGGGATAGAGTTGGAATGGACTTTATCACATGATTGCCCAGGACTAAGTCAGGATATGATTCTACTTGGGTAGTGGTAGATCATTTAACCAAGGTAGCTCACTTTATACCCGTGAAGACCACTTACCCAAGTCCTAAGTTAGCCAAGATCTACATGAACAGAATCGTGTGCCTGCATGGAGTTCCTAAGAGCATTGTGTCAGATAGAGGCACCCAATTCACTTCTCACTTTTAGGAAAATTCAGAAAACACAGACAGATTCAGAGATAACATCAGTTCAGAAAAAGAATAAAAGAAAAGAATAAAATAAAGCAGGCAGGCCAGCCGGGCGGCCGCCAGCGGCCCACCCGGGGCGCAGCGCGCAGCGCAGCACACGGCCGAGCCAGGCGCCCCGCCAACGGCCCAATGCCCCCCGCGCAGCCCCTTTCCCCTTTTCTCCCCCTTATCCCTTTTTCTTTTTCTTTTTTTTCCTGACCACCGGGGCCCACCTGTCAGCCCCTGGACGTGTTCGTCCCCGACCTGGAGACCGACCCGACTTGGTATCTCGCGAAAAATCCGCGATTCCGTTCGGAATCGAATGCAACAGCTCACGCACGAACCGTCCCCTTAAAGCCTTTGAACTCCTCGTCGAAAACCCTTTGGAAGCTAGGTTAATCGCGCCGCTACTTCACCGGAATTCCTCGCCGAAGTTGCCGCCGCCGGTGGCCATTATCGCCGGTGAGCTGCCTCCTAGCCTCGCCCCTCCTTCCTTTTACCACAAATCGAACCGCCGCCTCGCACCACGCCTCCCTGACCTTTTCCCTTCCGCGCAGGCCACCGGAGACGCCCGGGAGCTTCGCTGGAGTTCGACGCCGTCGCACCGCTCCAGCCGCCAAGCGTCGCTGCCCGAGGTCGCCACCATCCGTGCCGTGACCACCCCTAGGACCGCCGCATGCCGCCGCACACCGTAGCCTGCCCCGCTGCCGTGAAGACCCGCTGGAGAGCCGCCCCCGCCGCCGACCGACGCCGCCGCCGCTCTGCGCTGGTGAGTTCCACCGCGGTTGCTTCCGGCCGTTGGATCGAACACGGACGGCCACGATCGGCCGCTGACCGCAGGCGCTGACCGCTAACTGGTCAACCGCCGCATCAGCCAGGCCCACTCGCCATCGGGAATATTCCTCGGAATATTCCCCGGATTTTCATATTTTATAAAAAAGGGGCAAAATTGTTAAAACTTGCAAAAATTATAGAAAAAGATCTACTGATCCAAAAATTGCAAATAAGATATCGTTGGATTCACAAAATTGCGTAGAATTTTATTCTGCAATAATATTACAGGTTTACTGTATGTATTTTCCTGAGATTATAAAAAGGCTCAAAGTGGTATAAAATTTACAGAAAAAGATCTGTAAATCTTTTTGGAGTAAATCCTTTTGGTCTAGGCTCTAAATTGAACTATCTATCCAGTAGTATTTTTGTCACACCTGAACAACACTGTTTACAACATTGGTTCAATGCTTTGACTAAAGACCTATTAACTAGTCCTCTTTTATGCCTAAATTGTTTTCCTTTGCATTAAAAGTTTTCCCATGCATCATTCAGTAGTAACACTGATCAGAGAACATAACTAAACTACTGAAGCTTTATTTAAGTGCCATGCATGCATTGTGTTGCATTTGTTGATCTCTATGTGTGGATTGTTTATTTGGTTGAATTGCTTTCGTGTAGATTGTGAGGATTGTAATCCGTGTGATTGTTCGGACTGTGCCTTTGACTCCGACAACTACCAAGGCAAGTAGAGCTTCATAAAAGTCCTATTTACTTTCTATATGCATTGTATCTTGTTTTGTTTTGCAAGTTTTATCTATCGCTATGTTATATCCTATTGTTGGAGATATGCCCAAGAGGCAATAATAAAAGAGGTTATTATTATATCTTTGTGTTTATGATGAATGTTTACATCCCATGCTATAATTGTATTATTAGGAAACACTAATACTTGTGTGTTTTGTAAACATAAAAGAGTCCCTAGTAAGCCTCTTGTTGAACTAGCTTGTTGATTAATTGATGATCATGGTTTCCTGATCATGGACATTGGATGTGATTAATAACAAGGTTATATCATTAGGAGAATGATGTGATGGACACACACCCATAGTAAGCGTAGCATAAGATCAAGTCATTAAGTTCGTATTGCTGTAAGCTTTGAAATACATAGTAACCTAATCCTTCGACTATGAGGTTATGTTAATCACCATCACCGGATGGGTACTTTGATGACATCAAACGCCGCTTCGTAACTGGGCGGTTATAAAGGTGTCATTGGGTATTCTGAAAGTATGTGTTGAAGCGCGTAGACCAAGATTGGGATTTGTGCATCCATATGACAGATAGATATACTCTGGGCCCTCTCGGTGGAATGTCATCTAGACAGCTTGTAAGCGTGTGACTAGGTCACAAGGGATGACATAACATAGAATGAGTAAAGAGTACTTATCAGTAACGAGGAAGAACTAGGTATGAAGATACTGACGATCAAACCTCGGATAAGTAGAATGTCGCGAGACAAAGGGAATTGGTTTCGTATGTTAATTGGTTCAATCGATCACGAAGTAATCGTTGAGTATGTGGGAGCTGTTATGGATCTCCAGATCCCGCTGATGGTTATTGATAGGAGAGGTGTCTTCATCATGTCTACATATTCACGAACCATAGGGTGACACACTTAAGGTTCGAAGTTGTTTGAAGTAGATATGGAATTTGCGTTGGAGACCAAATGTTGTTCGGAGTCTCGGAATGGATCCGGGACATCACGAGGAGATCCGGAATGGTCCGGAGAATAAGATTCATATATTGGGAATCATTTTCTAAGTTAGGAAATGTTCTGGAGTGTTTGTATGGAGATTCTAGAAGGTTTCGGAATGT
This sequence comes from Avena insularis, assembly GCA_023614405.1. Classification (NCBI taxonomy): domain Eukaryota; kingdom Viridiplantae; phylum Streptophyta; class Magnoliopsida; order Poales; family Poaceae; genus Avena; species Avena insularis. The sequence continues at coordinate 92,568,725 of CM042692.1, read as the reverse complement.
TCTGGAAGGTTCTAGAGGATTTCTGGGAGTTTGCTTGAAAACCAAGAAAGGGATCAAGGAGTCCAAGTGGGGCTAGACACGGATTCGTGTGGGAGGAGGATTCCTCCCCCCTTCCCACCGCCAGCCCAAGGAGGGGAGTCCTACTAGGACTCCCCCTCCCCAGGCGCGCCTCCCTCCTTTAAATAGAAGGGAGGGGGCGCCCCCTCTTGCACCTTGTATCATAACTCCCAATCTCAGCCGCCTCTCTCCTCCACTTTTCTTCTGCACAGGCATAGGCGAAGCCCTGCAGATTTCTCATCTCCACCACCACCACCACGACGTCGTGCTGCTGGGATTCCGTGGAGAAGATCTACTACCTCCGCTTCTCGCTGGAACGGGGAGAGGAAGGTCTGCTTTGACTCCGCACGTGTGACCGTCTGCGGAAGCGCTGCCGGAACGCGGCGCCAGAAGGATCGTCCACACGATCGTGAGATCGGCAAGTGATCGACTACATCATCCACGAGATCTAATCTCGTTAACGCTTTCGGTTCTACGAGGGTTAGTGCCGATCTATCTCGTTGCTCATGTCTAGTAGATTAGAACTTGGCTTTTATCTAGATTAGATCTGGGTTTTGTTCGTTCTTGCGGTAGAATTTTTTTGTTTTCCATGCTACGAACCCATCACCTATTATGTCGTAGCCTTTCTCGTTAGGTGAGCCGCCGTAAGTAGTTGTGCTTAGTTGTGCTTATGTAGACGAGGGTGGGATACACCATGATAAAGATTGTTTTGAAAGAACATGTTTGGAAAGTTTGAAAACAACTTAATTAATGAACTCTCTGGGTGGATTGGTAATTGCTTGGTTCGTGAATGCCAGGCCCATGTCTATGGTTTACCCGAGTAGCTCACTTGTGGATGGCTACCTAGGTTTCTGAGAAATGATTAGTGTCTTGATTTGGTAGCTTACGTGTACAGCCATATGCCAGTGAGTTATGGGTGGCTGGATGGACTTAGTAGGTCGTGGCGACCCGAGCTCTTCGTATCTAGAGATGTAGTGAATGTGATAGGTTGGTACGGTGCGTGGATGGGATTGAGGAGCTACTTCTCGAATTGTCTCTTCTTGGGCTTCTCCCTATCATGTGCCAATATGCGTGTCAGGGTACGAGCGGGACAACCAAGTCATATGGGTAAAGTGTGCAACCCCTGCAGGGTGTAAAAACTAAGTGCTTAGCCGTGTCCCCGGTAATGGACGATTGAGTTGCTGAATTGTGGGTGTTATGACATGTTCTCATTCATTCTAACTTGTAATTGCTAAAACTTGTGGTTGAAACTTAATTGGGTTGTTTGATGAAGATTAAATGCTTTACAAATGATTTACAAATGGTAGGATAAAGTATTTTGTTGCTGCAACTAAGCCTGAACCCCACAAGCCAGATATGCATATAGCTATTAGTCTTGTTGTTTCTCTCATTGTTCCACTTGCCAGTACATTCCAAGTATTGACCCTTCGGGACTGTTACGTTTCATATTGCAGGTTACTCTTCCGGTTACTCTGAGTAGTAGTGTTGGTTGCGACCCTCCACTCAACATTTTGTTCGCCTGTGGCGTCTAATGGATACTAGAGCTACTTTATTTATGCTATCTATTTGCTACTTGTTTATTTGCGCAAGCGTTATGCTTTGCAAACATTGTAATAAATACAATATTCTGGATCATATCGTTGTAATAAGGATGCACTATTAATTCTTTGATGTCTATCGATGCTATGTATGCCAATGAACCGATCCAGGGATTGGCGTGTGATGACCCACAAGTATAGGGGGTGTATCGCAGTATTTTCGATTAGTAAGAGTGTCGAACCCAACGAGGAGCAGAAGGTGCTAGCTAGTGGTATGGATCAGGAATTCTCTGCAAATACTTAGCAAACGGATTTTTAGGGGTTTTTGATAAAGCAAGTAAGCGAAGTACAAGTAAATAAAAGACAGTAGGAATAAATGCAGCAAGTGGCCCAATCCTTTATGCAGCAAAGGACAAGCCGGTTGTATTACTTAAGATGACCAAACGTTCTCGAGGACACATGGGAAGATTGTCAAGTGCTTTCGCTTCATATAGTTGATTAATCTTCTTTAGCTTGCTAAGTGTTATGTGGGTAAACCTGTGCTAATGTACCGACCTTCCTAGGACTAATACATACTTGTGATTATACCCCTTGCAAACATCCGTAAGTACAAGAAAGTAATTAAGGTAGAAACCTAACCACAGCTTTAAACTCTAAGACCCTTATGTCCCTTGTGCAATGGTTTCCTAATGGGGGTTCGGGTTTCTGTCACTCCGGCAACCCCTACGATTAGTAGCCAAATACACAGTGCATTCCCCTAGGCCCATATAGGTGAAGTGTCATGTAGTCGACATTCACATGACACCACTAGAAGAAGTACACCACAACTTAAATATCAAACTATTGAATCTTTCTCAACACAACTCCACTACTAACAACATGACTTCTCCCATGTCCTCAAGAACAAAACGAACTACTCACAAGACATCTTATGGATCATGATCAGAGATGGAATAATGATGTATAACAATCTGAACATAAAAAATAATTCAACGGTGTCATGTGTTGATGGTGGTGTTGATGGAGATGATCTCCCCTCTCCAGGAAGAAATTCCCCCGGCAGAAATCTGTCTGTCGGAGAGATCTTTCTCTCTCGGTGTTTTCCGCCCCGCAGAGGCTGCGGAATCTTTCTATGGTCGCTCTCCCAGTCTTAGGGTTTTGGAAGGATAATATACGCCTGAGGGGAGTGCCAGGGGTGGACCAGGGTGGCCACACCACCTGGTGGCACGGCCTAGGCTAGCCCGCGCCAGGGGGTGGTGTGGGCCCCCTGTGGCCCATCTCCAGCCCCTTCTGGCTTCCTTCGTCTTCTGGAAAAATAGGATTTTCCATGTATTTACCCGGATTTTCTGATCTTCGCGAATTTTGCCTCCAAACAGCACCATTTCCATCAGAATCCTGACTGCAGCGGTCCATGCTCCAAAAGTCATCAACCATGCAAAAACAAATGAAATAACATAAGTATCACCTCTCAATATGAAATATATCAATGAATAACAGTGAATTATGACATAGAATTGTGATGCAAAATGGACGTATCAACTCCCCCCAAGCTTAGACTTCGCTTGTCCCCAAGTGAAACTGAGCTCAATAAACATGGCCTCAAGTTTATGGAGTGAAGAGTTGATAAAAGAATACGGACAAGAAGCATCACATTCATCAAATACATAGATCATAATAGAAGACAACTCACTATTATATAACTTACTTGCAATGAGTAAAGGAAACACAATAAAGATACAAAAAGTAAATCATAATTGGTAATGGAAAACTTAGCTCTTGGTCGAAGAATGGTTGATAATTTGCTGGAGTTCACAAATAACTGGTTTTCAATGATAGCTTTCAAAGTAGTAAACATCAAGATAAGAGCAATGTGCAAAACAAGGAAAATAAGAAACATGATTGAGTAAATCATCATATGAATGAATGAAACACAACAACTCAAAATACATGCTGAGATAGAAGGGAGTAGGTTTACTGACTCAACTTAAAAAGTAAAAGAAAGGCCCTTCGCAGAGGGAAGCAGGGAATGCAAGTCTCATAAAGAGCTCCCAAAAATTATGTTACTTACTAGCTTTCATCTCTCATTGCCCCTATCATAGGCATCTTTAAGTGATTAAGGTTAAAGTGATCAAATATGAGGATATGCATTGGCAAGTTGTAAATTGGGAATCTCATGTCCCTTGAATACGAGGGCCACTCCTCACGCTACTCAAGTTTAGTCACCGGTAAGTTCTTGTCATCATAAACATATGTGTATCATAGAGAACCGCCAACGGGGTACCCCTTGCCCGATGATACGGAAGAATCCCCATATCAAAATGACAAGGCAAGCAGACAACAAGCATCTCAGCAATCTTCTTATTTACCATGGGAATATGGTGCTTTTTTCTCACTTTCCTCTTTTCATAATCTCTTTTTTTTTCTTTTTTTCTCAATATCGGACTCTTTTTTTATAAGAAGAATGCTTCATAGATGCTTGTTATGGTTACGCTGCAGGTTTCCACCATGTCAACATGGATTAGACGAGCGGCCCAGGCGTTTCTCTAACACACATGCATAACTCCATGGACTTACAAGCTCCCCTTTCATTTCACACCGACGACATCCATAGACAAAAGAACATGATATCAACTAGGTACAAAGTACCAGTGCAAGGTTGAAAGCGTTCCCCATGACAACATGGTTCTGCTAATTCACAACTTACAAAGCGCAAGCATATACGCAACATAGGTGAGCACAATGGTTCAAGTTTATTAAGTGCAAGAAATTAAAGTGTGCCATCAAGTTCGTGAGGGCTTTAATCACTAATTTTCACATAACAAGTTTAATTTGGGAGATAGATAAAACAATAATTTACTTGAAATAGCAATAATGCTACTAGGTAGGTATGGTGGACACAAATGGCAAAGGTTTTGGTTTAAAGGAGTGGATGCACGAGAAGAATTCCCTCTCAGTACAGGTTTTTGGCTAGCAAGGTTGGGTAGCAAGTATAAGAGTTGAAGGAAACAAACAAACATACAAGTGATAAAGACAAACATGCAACCTTCCTTGGAAGCACAAAATATCTTAACTAGAGAATACTAGACTTATGAGCAAATCAAGAAAGAAAGATGATGAAATTATATTTCTTTAGAGTACTTTTATATTTTCTTTCAACTCTCAAAAATAGTGTTGCTACTGACCAAGCCAGGTTTGCCAAAACCAACTAAATTAACTCAATGATCCCAAAGTGATACCAATACTAACAACAAGATCAATCATATAACCACGAATTGAAAACTAATATAAGCTATGAAAAAGAGTGAATGATAGAACTTCTCATTAATAATCCATAACGGCAACTCACACCAAGGGAACATATCTAACGAGAGAGGGGACACTTCCATAATGCAAACCATCTTACATAATAACTTCTCTATTCATGATATGACTCTACTAGTAAGGTAAAAAGATAGAAGATAGTGATGTGATACCGCGGCACTCCCCCAAGCTTGGAACAAACCAGGGGATGCCAAACCTGATGACGAATTACTCCTTCAGTGGTGGTGGTATCCTCTCATCTTCGTCCGACTTCCAAGGTAAGGGCTTCCCATCAACAAAGGACATCGTGGTTTCCAGCATCCTGAAACTTGCAGCAGCACTTATGCGTTTAAACCTAACCTCATACTCACAGTTTTGATTTTGAACATCATAGAACTATGCTTGCAGTTCGTTGGTTGTTTGGCGGAGTGAGATGACTTCATCCTTGAGTTCAGCATTCTCCTTTTGGTGCTCGGTGATGAGTTCGGAACAAATCTTATGGATGATATCCACTTCGCGCTCCGCCATCTTCTTGTACCTAAAGACTTCTTGCTCCAGCGCTTCCATCCTGTCCTCCAGACTTTCTTCACCTTTAGGGCATGATGGCTCAATGCACGGTGCCCAGAAAAATTCTTGATGGCGGTGTTGATGCTCCCTAAGCGTATTATAGCAATCTTTTAAGCTAGTAGTGCTAGTTTCAAGAGTGTTCAATCTAGCAAATATTCTTATGAAAGAAATATCAGTTTGGCTAGGCAAGTTCTAAGTAAGGATCAATTTCTTTATAGCATTAATAGCATCATCCTCATTACATTGGAGGAAATCTCCTCCCACAACAGCATCTAAAGCATATCTATAGCAAAGAGCAATTCCAAGGTAAAACTGCTAAGGAACAAGCTTTGAGTCATTTTAGGCTCAGTTTTTTCATGTAGATCAGAGATTCTAGACCAAGCTTCCTTAAAACTTTCCTCAATTCCTTGTTTAAAAGTGAAAATCATTTCCTCGGGTGACATAGTGACTGGAGCAAGGCTAGACATAGTGGCACTCAAGATAGGAACTATTTTTTTTTGTGTTTTTCAAATAAGAAAGCAAACTAGTAAAACTAATTTTTTTGTGTTTTTGAAAAGAAAGCAACTTAGTAAAACTAATTTTTTTGTGTTTTTGAATAACAAAACAAGCAAACAAAGCAAAAAGAAACTAAGCAAAACAAAAACAACAAAGTAAAGAGATTGGTTATGAGGGACTCCCCTTGTTAAGATGTCCTTGACTCCCCGGCAACGGCGCCAGAAATCTTTGCTGGCGTGTAGTTGACGTGGGAGTTTCTTCTTCTTCGTTCCCCGGCAAGAGGTTCTTGATGTAGAGCTTGTTGGGAACCCCAAGAGGAAGGTATGATGAGCACAGGAGAAAGTTTCCCTCAGTTATGAAACCAAGGTTTAATCGAACCAGTAGGAGCAAGGAAACACCCCAAAGGTGTCACTAGCTGAGCTTTGGCAGGGCGCACTACCGGTGCTAGTAGCAACATGGAGACCTGCACAACACAACCACAGAACTTTGTCCCCAACTTGCGATGAGGTTGTCAATCTCACCGTGTTTTGCGGAAAACAAAGGATTAAACGTATCGAATGGAAAGAAGTAAAAGTTTGCAGAAAGTAAACACAAAGCAGTAAACAGTTGTAGATTGTATGTAAAGAAAAGAGGACCAGGATCCATAGTTCACTAGAGGTGGTTCTCCTTAGATAGATAACATGATGGGTGAACAAATTACAGCGGGGCAATTGACAAACACCGAGAAAGCAATACATGCATATACTAATCATCTTGACTCCTTTGAGACTTGATTGGGCATTAAAACATTATACATAGACCACCATCCAACTGCATCTATGACTAATAATCCATGTTCAGGTTATCATCCGAACCCCCTCCAGTATTAAGTTGCAAGCAACAGATTATTGCTTTACGAACTGCGTGTAAAGTAAACAATACGATTGTTCTATGAACAAAGGATTGTTGTTTTCTCCCTAGTAGCAACAACACATCTAGTACCTTAGAGATTTCTGTCACTTCCCCAGATTACCAGAGGCATGAACCCACTATCGAGCATAAATACTAACTCTTGGAGTTGCTAGCATCTACTTGGCCAAGATAGCTACTAACAACAGAAAGGATGCAAGATCACAAATAACAAAGACATGATAGAATCAATAATCAATCTGAAATAGCATCTCAATATCCATCGGATCCCCGCAAACACAACATGCAGAATTACAACTAGATGATCTTGATCATGAACGGAGATCACAAGATCTAGACATGAAAGCACAAAGGAGGAGAACCAGCCATCTAGCTACTACATAGATCCGTAGTCCAAGGATGAACTACTCACGCATCACACCGGAGGCTTGCATGGTGATGAAGAAGGCCTCCAGGGTGAATTCCCCTCTCCAGCAGGGTGCCGGGAAGAGCTTCAAATCCCTCCCGGTCTAGGGATGGAGATGATGACTCTGAGACTCTTCGTGGATTTTTGATCGGGTACTTAGGGTTTACGTCTCAAGGCCGAGGGGTGCCGGAGCCACACCACCAGCGGGCGAACCTGGCTGGCCGCTGCCAGTGGTGTGGTGGCTCCCAGCCCTTCTCCGTCTCGTGATTCGGCACTTGATGACTTAGGAAAAATAGGCACTTTGGCTTTTGTCCCGTCAATTCGAGAATATTCATTTTCACTTTCCTAGAACCAAAAACAGCAGAAAACAGGCACTGTGGCTCTTGTTAATAGGTTAGTCCAAGAAATCATATGAAAAGTACTCCAAAGTTGGAACAAAACACAAGAAAGTGGATAAAACCAAGCATGGAACATCAAAAATTATAGATACATTTACAATGTATCAACATCCCCAAGCTTAACTCCTGCTCATCCTCGAGTAGGTAAGTGATAAAAAGAAAGAATAATTTTTGAGGTGACATGCACCATCAAAGACTTGATCAAAGTATTTGTAAAACATTCAAAGCTGGGATCATAGTACTTCAATCATAACATGAAAGACAAAGTTCTAGAAATAAGCAAAGAAACTATGATGCAACATGAAAAGGCACAAACTAAAGATTCATGAATAACATGCTTTGCAAGACGTTTGTTTGTTTCACATAAAGAAAACATAACATAATAGTATTCAGCTTGTCCCTCATAGAGTAGCAAATATAAATGTATAGGACACCTTCAAAGTTCATAAGAGTGACTAGATACAATAGTTTAAAACAAGCAATATCAAGTATGCATCAATCAACTAGTCTTGGGACAATGCACATAGAACTAAGAATGGCCACTATGCTCTCAAAGTAGGTGCATAAAGATAGAAGGTGGAGACTCAATATAATGGTGGAAGAATGTCCTTTTGTAAAAGGAAGTAGGGATTCAAGTCTCATAAAGAGCTTCTAAAAATTATGGTACTTATAGCTTTCAGCTCTCATTGCCCCTATCATAAGCATCTTGAAGTGGTTAAGGTTAAAGTGACACAACTAAGAGGATATGCTTGACAAGTTATAAACCGAAATGTCATGCCCCTTACTTACGAAGACCGATCCTCATGCTACTCAACTTCAGTCACGAGTAAGCTCTTGTCATTGTAAGTATATGTGTATCATTAAGAACCGCCAACGGGGTACCCCTTGCACATGATACGGGAGCTTTCCCATAATCAAAATGACAAGGCAAGCAGACAATGAGCATCTCAGCGAATTTTTATTTTCTATTTGCATGGGTTTTTATTGAGGATGCTTCATAGAATGCTCATTATGGTGATGCTGCAAGTTTTGACCATGATTAGGCATGGCTTAGGCTAGCGGCCCAGGCGTTTCTCTAACACACATACAAATTCCATGATCTTACAAGTTCCACTTTTATTTCACACCGTCGGGATCCGTAAGCAAAAGAACATGATATCAGCGGGGTACAAAGTACAAGTGCAATGTTGAAAGCGTTCCCCATGAAACCTGGTTCTGCTAATTTCAACTTATAAAGCGCAAGCATATATGCAACAAAGAAGGACCCAATGGTTCAAGTTTATTAGAGGCAATAAAGTAAAGTGTGCCATCAAGTTCGTGAGAGCTTTAATCACTAGTTTTCGCATAACAAGTTTAATTTGGAAGGTAAACAAAAGCATGAATATACTTGGAATGGCATAAGCTAGTAGGTAGGTATGGTGGACTCTTTGTAATAACTTGGTTTAGGAAGTTGGATGCATGAGTGGAACTCATACTTTGTTGTGGAGGCTAGCAAAAGACTGAGAGCGACAAACTAAGAGAGCAATAATGGCCATAATCATGCAGAGCGACAAAACATCATTGATCAAAGCATAAAGTGATACTACAAGTTGAAAACTAAAGGATCATAAAGGCTTTGGTGACTTGAGATAGTCATAACATGGTGTGAGCATGTGCCAAGTTAACCCAAATAAAACATCAAAGGACTATGCTATGCTTTAATATGCTAAAACAACGCATGATTCATCCAAGGCACATTAAGCAATCTCAATTGTTTATAACAAGTCATGCTACAGCAAAGAATATTAATCATAAAGCCAAAAGAATATCAAGCATGGCATGACAAAGCATAGGCCACAGTCAAACACAAGCTCTTTTTACCACATAAGCATGAACTTTCCTACTCTTTTCCAAACCAAACCAAACTATTTGCAAACCAATGTATGAAAGAGGGGGTCCAACCAATTTACTCAGAAAACTAAGCAAACAAAAGCAAACGAAAAAACAAAACGAAAGCAAAAAATAAGACGCTCCAAGAACAACACAACTGTGCATGAAACAATAAAAATGAAGCGTTTGGAAGAAACCTGGAATTTTTATTGATGAAGAAGGGGATGCCTTGGGCATCCCCAAGCTTTGACGCTTGTACTTCTTGGATATTTCTTGGAGTGACACGCGTGGCCTCCCCAAGCTTGAGCTTTAGTCCATCCTTCATCTCATTACTCATTCCTTCCATACACCTGAAATTTTTGCTTCATACAAAACTTCACACAATCTCATTAGCAACATTAGTGCACTTAAGATAAATAAATCTTAAGGTTCAGTTCTAACACCAAATAAACTTCCATTAGAACACTAGATACTGTAGCAATTCCCTCAAAAATCTCAATTCCCCAAAAGAACTCAAAAAGGAACCAACAAGAAGCAAATGCAGAAAATGGCAGAAATCTGTCAAAACAGACCAGCAGTTAAAGACGAATTTTTTCGAAGATCTTCTGTTGATCAAATCAAAAAGTGTTGAACTAACGAACGTTTATAACAACCTGGGTCAGAATCACAAAAAATTAAAGCTTAATCCGACATACAGATCTCCCTCACGAATTTTTACGGTGAAGCACAAAAATCTGTTTTGGGACAGCAACTTTCCCAATCATTACTTCACTCTCATTAGAGGTTACTCTTGGCACAAAAAGCAAATAAAAGGATAAGGAGCGGTTATTACTGAAGTAATAATTTCTAAGACTCATCTAAAACTTTTGGGTTATCTCTCAATAAGTACTTTTCTTTAACGCCTTTAAGTTAGGCATAAGAAGCAAAGAAAGAATCAAGTGTTCTCAAATGAAGAAGCATTAAGACCAAATTTCTTGCCCTTACCTCTCTTACTTTTATTCTTATCCTTGGGGAAAATATGATTGTTTGGTGGAGAAGAAAGGTGCATGGTCCCCTTTCCCACATCTATTATTGCTCCAAGGAGTTCTAATAGGGACCTTCCAAGTGTAATTTGTCCTTTTCCTGCACATTCAATAACAAGATAATCAATATAAATCGTTTTCCCAAGGATCTTTGTAGATACTCCTTCAGCTATTCCAAGAGGTAATATGGTAGCATTATTAGCAAGAGATATTTCTTTTCCTCCTTCAGTAAGCCCCCGAGTATTCAAAGATTCATAAATATCTTTGGGCATAAGACAAAATTCAGACATGATATCACAGTGAGCTTGAAAAGTTTCAGTGTTTATCTCAATCTTTACTGTAGGGATCCACTTTGATGGTTCACAATTTATTGGAACATAATTATGATGCTCCCTAAGCGTATTATACCAATATTTTAAGCTAGTAGTGCTAGTTTCAAGAGTGTTCAATCTAGCAAATATTCTTGCGAAAGAAATATCAGTTTGGCTAGGCAAGTTGTAAGTAAGGATCAATTTCTTTATAGCATCATCCTCATTACATTGGAGGAAATCTCCTCCCACAACATCATCTAAAGCATATCTATAGCAAAGAGCAATTCCAAGGTAAAAACTGCTAAGGAACAAGCTTTGAGTCATTTTAGGCTTAGTTTTTTCATGTAGATCAGAGATTCTAGACCAAGCTTCCCTAAAACTTTCCTCAATTCCTTGTTTAAAAGTGAAAATCATTTCCTCGGGTGACATAGTGACTGGAGCAAGGCTAGACATAGTGTCACTCAAGATAGGAACTAATTTTTTTGTGTTTTTCAAATAAGAAAGCAAACTAGTAAAACTAATTTTTTTTTGTGTTTTTGAAAAGAAAGCAACATAGTAAAACTATTTTTTTTGTGTTTTTGAATAACAAAACAAGCAAACAAATCAAAAAGAAACTAAGCAAAACAAAAACAACAAAGTAAAGAGATTGGTTATGAGGGACTCCCCTTGTGATTATGCCCTTGACTCCCGGCAACGGCGCCAGAAAATCTTTGCTGGCATGTAGTTGACGTGGGAGTTTCTTCTTCTTCATTCCCTGGCAACGGCGCCAGAAAATCGCTTGATGGCTCAATGCACGGCGCCCAGAAAAATGCTTGATGGCGGTGTTGATGTAGAGCTTGTTGGGAACCCCAAGAGGAAGGTATGATGAGCACAGGAGCAAGTTTCCCTCAGTTATGAAACCAAGGTTTAATCGAACCAGTAGGAGCAAGGAAACACCCCAAAGGTGTCACTAGCTGAGCTTTGGCAGGGCGCACTACCGGTGCTAGTAGCAACGTGGAGACCTGCACAACACAACCACAAAACTTTGTCCCCAACTTGCGATGAGGTTGTCAATCTCACCGTGTCTTGTGGAAAACAAAGAATTAAACGTATCGAATGGAAAGAAGTAAAAGTTTGCAGAAAGTAAACACAAAGCAGTAAACAGTTGTAGATTGTATGTAAAGAAAAGAGGACCGGGATCCATAGTTCACTAGAGGTGGCTCTCCTTAGATAGATAACATGATGGGTGAACAAATTATAGCGGGGCAATTGACAAACACCGAGAAAGCAATACATGCATATACTAATCATCTTGACTCCTTTGAGACTTGATTGGGCATTAAAACATTATACATAGACCACCATCCAACTGCATCTATGACTAATAATCCACGTTCAGGTTATCATCCGAACCCCCTCCAGTATTAAGTTGCAAGCAATAGATTATTGCTTTACGAACTGCGTGTAAAGTAAACAATATGATTATTCTATGAACAAAGGATTGTTGTTTTCTCCCTAGTAGCAACAACACATCTAGTACCTTAGAGATTTCTGTCACTTCCCCAGATTACCAGAGGCATGAACCCACTATCGAGCATAAATACTAACTCTTGGAGTTGCTAGCATCTACTTGGCCAAGATAGCTACTAACAACGGAATGCATGCAAGATCACAAATAACAAAGACATGATAGAATCAATAATCAATCTGAAATAGCATCTCAATATCCATCGGATCCCCACAAACACAACATGTAGAATTACAAATAGATGATCTTGATCATGAACGGAGCTCACAAGATCTAGACATGAAAGCACAAAGGAGGAGAACCAGCCATCTAGCTACTACATGGATCCGTAGTCCAAGGATGAACTACTCACGCATCACACCGGAGGCTTGCATGGTGATGAAGAAGGCCTCCAGGGTGAATTCCCCTCTCCGGCAGGGTGCCGGGAAGAGCTTCAAATCCCTCCCGATCTAGGGATGGAGATGACGGTGGCTACAGACTCTTTCATGGATTTTTGATTTGGTACTTAGGGTTTACGTCCTGAGGGCATCTTATAGTCGGAAGGGGAGGCCGAGGGGGTGCTGGGAGCGGCCACACCACCCCCTAGCGCGGGCCAGGCCTGGCCGCGCGGCCAGGTGGTGTGGTGGCTCCCTGGCCCTTCTCCGTCTCGTATTCTGGCACTTGATGACTTCCAGAAAAATAGGCACTTTGGCTTTTGTCCCGTCCAATTCCGAGAATATTCATTTTTTGACTTTCCTGGAACCAAAAACAGCAGAAAACAGGCAGCTAGCACTGTGGCTCTTGTTAATAGGTTAGTACAAGAAATCATATGAAAAGTACTCCAAAGTTGGAACAAAACACAAGAAAGTGGATAAAACCAAGCATGGAACATCAAAAATTATAGACACATTTGCAATGTATCAGGGCATCGAACCTCTTTTATCCGGAGTTCCCCATCTTCAAGCAACAACTCCTTGGGATGAATCTTCAACTCCCTCATGTATGGGTTGATGATATCCTCTAAAGAATCTTCCTTAGCTGATCCAGAGGAAGACATTGTAGCTCCAAATCTGGGACTCTACCTGTCAGAAACAGATTGAAACGAAAACACGACAAAAACACAATATACGAACCTTGGGGGATCCGGGGGGGTTATATATTACGAAGTTTCATAATGAAAGGAATGTACTAGGAGAAAACGGGTCGGAGAAGGAGTCTAGGGTGGCCACACCACCTGGTGGCGCGACCAGGGGAGGGCCCACGCCACAGGGTGGTGTGAGCCACCCTGGCTCTGTTTCCATCCCTTTTTTGCTGCGTAGCTTTCCTTATTGTCTAAAAACTGCAAAAATATAGTTGGATAGTATTTTCGTGGAACTTTTCTTACCAGAACTGTTACCTAATTGAAAACAGACTCTGCAGGTCTCTGAATTTGGTATCTAGTAGATTCTTCCAGAGTCATCACTTGAGTAACATCAATATTTTCATCTTCATACTCTTATTACTTGAGTCATAAAACCTTTCTCTTCCTTATTACACCATTATCTCCACTTCCTGGAAATTTCTTTCACACAAAACTTCACACAGTTGTCATTAGCAACATTAGTATAAATAAATTGATAAAACCTTTTGAGTCCAAATTCAACTGAAAACCATCAAAACATAAGCTACTGTAGCAATTCCTTCCGAAAACCCAAAAAGAATTCAAAAAGGAAATCGAATAAGGAAGCAAATGCAAGAGTGGCAAAATCTGTCAAAACAGACCAGAAGGTAAAGATCAATTTTTTCGAAAATCCTCTGCTGCTGAAATCAAAAAGTGCAAAACTAACGAAAGTTAAATAACAACCTGGAGCAGAAGCACAAAAAATTACAGATCAATCCGACATACAGAGACCTCTCACGAATTTTTACGGCGAAGCACAAAAATCTGTTTCGGGACAGCAACTTACCCAAATCTTACTTCTCTCTCATTAGAGGTTGATCTTGACACAAAAACCAAACAAAACGGATAAGGAGCGATTATTACTGAAGTAATAACTCCCAAGACTCAAAGAAATACAAACAAAACTGAAAGAAAAAACAAATTGGGTTGTCTCCCAAAAAGCTCTTTCTTTATAGCCATTAAGATGGGCATGATAATTTTGGAATGCTCACATAGGAATATGAATTGAAGTGAAAGAGAGCATTAAGAGGCAAAAATACACATGTTTAAGTCTAACCCACTTCCTATGCAAGGGAGTTTTGTAAACAAACAAGTTGTTGAAACCAAAGGCTACTTGCATAAGAAGGCAAAAGAAGTGCAACACAAAAACTTTCAGCATAAAACGAGGGAACTTGACATTATTGAGATACATAAGAACACTTTCCCTCTCTCATAATAACTTTTAGTATCATGCATAAACTTAACAATATAACTATCACAAGAACCATCATAGCAATGATCACTTATTCTAACAGAAAACAGAGGAATACTAGCTCTCATAACACTACTTTATGAAACAATATTAGAGGTATCCTTACAAAGGATAGTGTGTCCCTCTTCTTCATATTTAGCAACAAAGTCTTTCACATTTGCTATTATAGGTTCATCAACCATTTGTTTATCAGGTTCAACAACTCTACTTGTACTTTCATTAACCATACTAGCTATCACAGAATGTTCCTTTATCTTAACTGGGAAAGGCATTTTCTCAATATAAGGTTCAGGCAAAACATGATTAGAAGTATAAACTTCAGTATTTCTTGCAGGAACACTCTTAGCAATATCTTTATAAGGTTCATGATACTTATTCCACTTCTTTTTAGGCACTTCAATGTAGGAAGCAAAAGCCTTAAAATAATAAGCAATAGCTTGAGAGTCTAGACCATAAGCATTTTTAATATTTTGAAAGTCATCAGTTCCCATAAAAGATTCAATGCATTCATAATCATAAATTATACCTGACTTTCTACCTTTTCCATTCTCCCATGCTTCAGCATTATCTTGAATACGGTCCAGAAGATCCCATTTAGCTTCTTCTTCCATGCGAGTGAATGATCTGGCACAAGAAGCATCCAATAAATCCTTGTCATGAAAAGAAAGCCTTGCATAAAAGTTATTGATAATAATATTGTTGGGGAGCTCATGAATGGGACATTTGAGCATTAGTAACTTCAATCTCCCCCAAGCTTGAGCTGTACTCTCTCCATCAAGAGGCCAAAAGTTGTATATTTGATTCCGATCTTTATGAATCTCACTAGGAGGATAAAACTTTGAATAAAAGAGAGGCACTATTTCCTCCCATTCCAGAGCTTGACCATTCTTCAACAGCTTATACCATTCCTCAGCTCTTCCTTTTAGTGATAATGAGAATAACTTCTTCTTAACTTGATCTGTAGTAATACCTGCACACTTGAACAACCCGCATAATTCGTGTATAAAGAGTAAATGATCACCAAGATGGACAGTTCCATCCCCAACATAGTAGTTATCCATAACACGATCAATAATTCTTGTAGGTATTTTAAAAGCATCATTCTCAGCAGGTGGTGGTTCATCTACTACCTTAGCAGTGGTAGTAGCATTACCAAATAAGAAACTCAGCGAATTATCCATAACGAAAATAAAGCAACTAACAGAAGTAAACAATACTCACAGTAGAAGTTTCCTTTACCAGTTCCACTCTCCAATAGCGCTTCACTCCCCGGCAACGGCGCCAGAAAATAGTCTTGATGACCCACAAGTATAGGGGGTATATCGCAGTATTTTCGATAAGTAAGAGTGTCGAACCCAACAAGGAGCAGAAGGTGCTGGCTAGTGGTATGGATCAGGAATTCTCTGCAAATACTTAGCAAACGAATTTTTAGGGGTTTTTGATAAAGCAAGTAAGCGAAGTACGAGTAAATAAAAGACAGTAGGAAT
This sequence comes from Avena insularis, assembly GCA_023614405.1. Classification (NCBI taxonomy): domain Eukaryota; kingdom Viridiplantae; phylum Streptophyta; class Magnoliopsida; order Poales; family Poaceae; genus Avena; species Avena insularis. The sequence continues at coordinate 92,552,469 of CM042692.1, read as the reverse complement.
AAATGCAGCAAGTGGCCCAATCCTTTATGCAGCAAAGGGCAAGCCAGTTGTATTACTTAAGATGACCAAACGTTCTCGAGGACACATGGGAAGATTGTCAAGTGCTTTCGCTTCATATAGTTGATTAATCTTCTTTAGCTTGCTAAGTGTTGTGTGGGTGAACCTGCGCTAATGTACCGACCTTCCTAGGACTAATACATACTTGTGGTTATACCCCTTGCAAACATCCGTAAGTACAAGAAAGTAATTAAGGTAAAAACCTAACCACAACTTTAAAATCTAAGACCCTTACGTCCCTTGTGCAATGGTTTCCTAACGGGGGTTCAGGTTTCTGTCACTCTGGCAACCCCTACGATTAGTATACAAATACACAATGCATTCCCCTAGGCCCATATAGGTGAAGTGTCATGTAGTCGACGTTCACATGACACCACTAGAAGAAGTACACCACAACTTAAATATCAAACTATTGAATCTTTCTCAACACAACTCCACTACTAACAACATGACTTCTCCCATATCCTCAGGAACAAAACGAACTACTCACAAGACATCATATGGATCATGATCAGAGATGGAATAATGTTGTATAACAATCTGAACATAAATAATAATTAAATGGTTCACTCAACAGCATCAACTACAAAGAGTAATCAACACCAGGAAAGTTTCCCCCATGAACTATGCAAGATTCAACACAATTGTTACAGCAATATGGAGATGGTGGTGAGGGTGCTGATGGTGATGATGGTGGTGATGATGATGATGATCCCGATGAAGTCCAGCTTTATGGTGGTGTTGATGGCGACGATCTCCCCTCTCCGGGAAGGAATTCCCCTGGCAGAAATCTGTCTGCCGGAGAGATCTTTCTCTCTTGGTGTTTTCCGCCCCGTAGAGGCGGCAGAATCTTTCTGTGGTCACTCTCCGAGTCTTAGGGTTTTGGGAGGATAATATACGCCAGAGGGGAGTGCCAGGGATGGACCAAGGTGGCCACACCACCTGGTGGCGCGACCTAGGCTAGCCCGCGCTAGGGGGTGGTGTGGGCCCCCTGTGGCCCATCTCCAGCCCCCCTTCTGGCTTCCTTCGTCTTCTGGAAAAATAGGATTTTCCAGGTATTTTCCCAGATTTTGTGATCGTCGTGAATTTTGCCTCCAAACAGCACCTTTTCCATCAGAATCCTGACTGCAGCGGTCCATGCTCCAAAAGTCATCAACCATGCAAAAACAGATGAAATAACATAAGTATCACCTCTCAATACGAAATATATCAATGAATAATAGTGAATTATGACATAGAATAGTGATGCAAAATGGACGTATCAGCGTGATACATAGAGGTGCTACCCTACCGGGTCGTACCGTTTCAAAAGTCATGACACAATTAATCCAAATTTTGAGACAAGCATATTACACTAAGAATGACAACTATGCTCTCAAGAAAGTGCTCATAGAATAGGTGGTGAATCAACAAGGGAATGAAAAGGTTTTTAAAAGTTTGAAAGGCTTCCAAATGCTGAAAGTATGGTACTCATTAGCTTTGAGCTCTCATTAGCCCTATCAAAAGCATCTTTAAATGGTTAAGGTGAAAGTGAGGTCCAATATGAGTTATATGCTTGACAGACTATAAACTAGAAATCTCATGTCCCTTGAGTATGAGGGCCGCTCCTCATGCTACTCAATTTTAGTTACCGGTAAGTCCTTGTCATAGTAAATACATGCGTATCATAGAGAACCGCCAACGAGGTACCCCTTGCCCGATGATACAGAAGAATCCCCATATCAAAATGACAAGACAAGCAGACAACGAGCATCTCAGCAATCTTCTTATTTACCATGGGAAATGGTGCTTTTTTCTCTCTTTCCTCTTTTCTCATCATCTTTTTTTCTTTTTCTTAATAACTATCTCTCTTTTTTTATAAGAAGAATTCTTCATAGATTGCTCATTATGGTTACGCTGCAGGTTTCCACCATGATTAGGCATGGATTAGACCAGCCGCCCATGCGTTTCTCTAACACACATACATAACTCCATGGACTTACAAGCTCCCATTTTATTTCACACTGACGACATCCGTAAACAAAAGAGCATGATATCAACTGGGTATATATTTACAGGTGTTGAAAGCGTTCCACGTGATAGCACGATTATGCTAATCCCAGTGTATAATTTACAAGCATATAACTTTCATGGACAGTCACAATGGTTCAGGTTTATTAAGTGCAAGAAATAAAGTGTGCCATCAAGTTCGTGAGAGCTTTACTAACTAACTTTCTCATAATAAGCAAACATTTTATTCAGAAGAAAACAAGGCATACTAAAATATGCATGGAATAGCAAATGATGCTAATAGGTAGGTATGGCGGACACTTTTGACAATATTGGTTTTGGGGAGTTGGAAACATGAGTAGAGCTCATACCCAGTGCAAGTGAAGGCTAGCAGTGGTAAGGGGGCGACAAACGAGAGAGCAATAACTGTCATAATCATGCTTGCAACAATACAAGACTAATCATGGCATGAAAGTGATTCAAGACCCCTGAGACAAAATAATTCATCGAGGCTTAACTGATTATTGTTTCAGTCATATGCATGCGTCAGTATGTGCCAAGTTAATTCAAGTGAAACATTCAGAGGAGGATACCATAGTGTCATACCAAGTTATGAATAGAACAATGCAAGCAAACATTCATATGACATGCTACAAACCATTAGCAAGCTAGAGCTAATCATAGGAAAGCAAGAACTACTAAGCATCCATAAATAACTTACACCTTACATGAATAGACTAAGCATGCCCACAATGATGAGTATATGTACAAAAATGAAAACAAATAGAGTTCGTTACCAGCCTCTTACCATACCTCAAGTTGTCATTAATCCTCATTATTGCCCTTCACTTGTGTGGCTTGAATAATAGCATGAAACCAAACTCCACTAAGGACTGCTGAACCCTGCAACTAACTTCACAAAACCAAAGAAGAACATAAAATATTTTTGGTGTTTTTGATTTTTAAAGGCAAGAATGAACAGGAGGAACAAGCAAAGCAAAATCTTTTTGGGTTTTTTGAAAGGTCCAAACAAAGCAAAAAGGAAGAAGAAAACCAAGGATAAAAGAAAAAGAAGCAAACAAAGAGAAACAACGAAAATATTTTTGGTCTTTTTGTGTTTTGGAAAGCAAAAGAAAGCGAAACATGGATATACAAAGTACCGACTAAACATGGTAAGGAGATGAGTGTGGTGTCGGTGTACCTCCCCCAAGCTTAGGCTTTTGGCCTAAGTGGGTATCAATCCCAAGCTGGCCAAGATGGAGCGCCTCCGTAGTACGGCGAGGAGGTGCCCTTGTCCTGATACGAGCTCGAGGACGCCCAGCATAGTGCACAGAATAGTCGTAAGAGGGAACATCCCCCTGGTGCTGCCCGTGGAAACCAAGCAAGCGGAGCTTCTCATCCACCTCCTCCTTGGAACGCGACCATGGCCTCCTATAAATACTGAACAAAGTGGATTGTGTCAAAGGAATTTCCCTCTCGTCTCCGTCAGTAAACAACATCATGTATACTAAACCCTCCATACTAGAGTCAGCAGTGACAAAGTGATGCGTTTTCATAACAGCAAGATCAAGCCTTTGTGGTGTCAAGACAATATCATTAGGATCCACAGAAAGTTCTAAAGCAGCAACCATACGTGAGGCAATAATGCCCCCATAAATAGGTCCTCTAGCGGCTAGGCGGCGAGCAATGAGAGAGCCAGGATTATACTTGGTATCATTATTAAGTGCAACAACGAGGAAGGCCAAATGATAATTAGAAATATTACTAGTGTTCTCCCTACCAAGAATGCTAGTGGCAAGATAATAAGCAAAATATCTAAGAGCTGAGAGTTGAATGTTCCTTATCTTCCCGCACTAAGCCGCGTGGTCATCGTCATTTGTCACACTTCGGTAGAGCTCCAGCAAATCAGCGGGTCGACCTTGGATCTTCTTCACTGTCCCAGTCATGCCTATGCCTAGAATGCTACAAAATCTTTCCAATGGCATGGTAATAGGTAGATTATAAATCTTGAACGAAACAGTTGACTGATAAGGGGTGTTAGTAAAAACGAAACTCTCAATGAAAGTTTTGGTGAGCACGGCATATTGCTCACTCTCAACTTCCATGTAGGTGGTCAGCCCAACCCTCTGAACAAGAAGTAAGAACTCATTGAGGATCCCTGCAGCTCGCAAAAAGGTAAAACAAGGGAAAGTAGATGGGTGAGCATCTCCCTCATCTCCTTCATTTCCAAAGCATGGTGCAATAAGATCTTCATTATATGACGGCCTAAACTGAGAGGCTGATCTTGAAGACCTTGCCCTCCTAGGTGTGTCCCTCTCAAATATTTCTCCAAAAGTGTGGTTGTTCATCTTTGATATTCTGAAATTTAAACATCCATTATACAAGTGATTGCAAAGTGAATACATAATGAAGGGAACTACTCATAGGTACTTGTAAGAGGCCTAAACATGCATCAAAACAATTTTTCTAAGCATTGAACAAGCTTACAAGCTCACATAATCTGTCACCTACAGCAGCAAAATACTCAAGATATAAACCACTAAACACAAATCTACTTGAACAAGCAGAGGAGTCACATACCAAAGAACAAATGCTCCAAATTTCAGCAGCAAAGATGGGCTGAGCAAGGAGATCGAAAAATCGTGGGCAAGAACAGCAAGAACGCGATTTCGAGCAATGAACTAGTGTTTTCTCGGGAGAGAGAAGGAAGTGGCAAGTGAGAAGTGAGTGGAGGGCCAGGGGTGGCCCTCACCATGGCCAGGCGCGCCCCTGGGGTGGCCGCGCCACCAGGTGGTGTGTGATACATTGCAAATGTATCTATAATTTTTGATGTTCCATGCTTGGTTTTATCCACTTTCTTGTGTTTTGTCCACACTTTGGAGTACTTTTCATATGATTTCTTGGACTAACCTATTAACAAGAGCCACAGTGCCAGCTGCATGTTTTCTGCTGTTTTTGGTTCCAGGAAAGTCAGAAAATGAATATTCTCGGAATTGGACGGGACAAAAGCCAAAGTGCCTATTTTTCCGGAAGTCATCAGATGCCAGAATACGAGACGGAGAAGGGATGGGGGCCGGCCACACCACCTGGCCGCGCGGCCAGGCCTGGCCCGCGCCAGGGGGTGGTCTGGCCGACCCCAACACCCCCTCGGCCTCTCCTTCCGCCTATATATTACCCTCGGGACAAAAACCCTAAGTACCAGATCAAAAATCCACGAAAGAGTCTGTAGCCATCGTCATCTCCATCCCTAGATCGGGAGGGATCTGAAGCTCTTCCCGGCACCCTGCCGGAGAGGGGAATTCACCCTGGAGGCCTTCTTCATCATCATGCAAGCCTCCGGTGTGATGCGTGAGTAGTTCATCTTTGGACTACGGGTCCATGTAGTAGCTAGATGGCTGGTTCTCCTCCTTTGTGCTTTCATGTCTAGATCTTGTGAGCTCCGTTCATGATCAAGATCATCTATTTATAATTCTGCATGTTGTGTTTGCGGGGATCCGATGGATATTGAGATGCTATTTCAGATTGATTATTGATTCTATCATGTCTTTGTTATTTGTGATCTTGCATGCTTTCCGTTGTTAGTAGCTATCTTGGCCAAGTAGATGCTAGCAACTCCAAGAGTTAGTATTTATGCTCGGTAGTGGGTTCATGCCTCTTGTAATCTGGGGAAGTGACATAAATCTCTAAGGTACTAGATGTGCTGTTGCTACTAGGGAGAAAACAATAATCCTTTGTTCATAGAACAATCGTATTGTTTACTTTACACGCAATTTGTAAAGCAATAATCTGTTGCTTGCAACTTAAGACCGGAGGGGGTTCGGATGATAACCTGAAGGTGGATTATTAGTCATAGATGAAGTTGGATGGCGGTCTATGTATAATGTTGTAATGCCCAATCAAGTTCCAAAGGAGTCAAGATGATTAGTATATGCATGTATTGCTTTCTCGATGTTTGTCAATTGCCCCGCTGTAATTTGTTCACCCAAAGATGTTATCTATCTTAAGTAGAGCCACCTCTAGTGAACTATGGATCCCGGTCCTTACTTATACATACAATCTACAAACTGTTTACTGCTTTGTGTATACTTTCTGCAAACTATTACTTCCTTCCATTCGATATGTTTAATCCTTTGTTTTCAGCAAAACCGGTGAGATTGACAACCTCATCGCAAGTTGGGGACAAAGTTCTGTGGTTGTGTTGTGCAGGTCTCCACGTTGCTACTAGCACCGGTAGTGCGCCCTGCCAAGGCTCAGCTAGCAACACCTTTGGGGTGTTTCCTTGCTCCTACTGGTTCGATTAAACCTTGGTTTCATAACTGAGGGAAACTTGCTGCTGTGCTCATCATACCTTCCTCTTGGGGTTCCCCAACGAGCTCTACATCAACACCGAGCCATCAAGCATTTTTCTGGCGCCGTTGCTGGGGAGTCAAGGACATCTTCACAAGGGGAGTCCCTCATAACCAATCTCTTTACTTTGTTATTTTGTTTTGCTTTGTTTCTTTTTTCTTTGTTTGTTTGTTTCTTTATCAAAAACACAAAAAAATTAGTTTTATAAGTTTGCTTTCTTTATCAAAAACACAAAAAATGACTACTCTTGAAAACACTAAGTTGTGTGACTTCACTAGCACCAACAACAATGATTTTATGAGCACACCTATTGCTCCACCTATGCCTGAAGATACTTTCTTTGAGATAAAACCTGCTTTACTCAATCTTGTTATGAGAGAACAATTTTCTGGTATTGGTAATGAAGATGTTGCGGCCCATCTAAATAACTTTGTTGAAATTTGTGAGATGCAAAAGCATAGGGATGTAGATGGTGATATTATTAAGCTGAAACTGTTTCCTTTCTCTTTGAGAGGAAAAGCTAAAGAATGGTTGAATTCCTTAACTAGGAATAGTATTGATTCTTGGATAAAATTGCCAAGATGCTTTTATTGGAAAATACTATCCTCCTGCTAAGATTATATCTATGAGAAGTGAAATAATGAAGTTTAAACAATCTGATAATGAACATGTTGCTCTAGCTTGGGAAAGAATGAAATCTTTGGTAAAGAATTGTCCCACTCATGGACTGACTGCTTGGATGATCATCCAAACTTTTTATGCAGGATTGAACTATTCTTCAAGGAACCTATTGGATTCTGCTATTGGAGGTACCTTTATGACCATCACTTTGGGTGCTGCAACAAAGCTTCTGGATAATATGGTGGTCAACTATTCTGAATGGCATACTGAGACAGCTCCACAAGGTAGGAAGGTAAATTCTGTTGAGGAAACCTCCTCCTCAAGTGATAAGATTGATATTATTATATCTATGCTTGTTAATGGGAAAGCCCATATTGATCCAAATAATGTTCCTTTAGCCTCTTTGGTTGCTCAAGAAGAGCAAGTTGATGTGAACTTCATAAGAAATAACAATTTTGGCAACAATGCTTATGGTAATAACAATTATAGGGCCTACCCTCCTAATAATACTTATGGTTATAATGGTAAACCTGGATTACCTAGTGAAGGAAGAATTCTAGAAGTTGAAAGAGCCACAAAGAACTTCATGCACATGCAATATGAGCAAAATCAACTATTTACTAAAACTATGGAGGAACAATCTATCATTTTGAAGAATATTAGCCATCAACTTGAAAGTTTAAATAGGGAAATTCCTAGTTTACAACTTAAACTTTCTAATGTTGAAAGAAATATATCATCTTTGTCTAAAGCTCAATCCTCTTTGATTAATAAAATGGCTGCTAAACTTGAAACTAATGATAATCCCTTTGCAGCTACTAATGCCATACAAGTAAGAATTGATGAAAATGTTAGACTATTAGCTGAATTACATGCTAAGTGGGAAAGAGAAGATGAAATTGCTAGAAACATTAGTGTTTCTACTATCACAACCACTAGTGTTGAGGCTAGTAATAGTTCTACTACTTTAGATGATAAATTTGATTTTGATCTTGATGGTTGCAATATCTCTGAAGTTATTAAGTTCCTACAAAAGCTTGCTAAAAGTCCTAATGCTAGTGCTATGAACATGGCCTTTACAAAACACATTACTGATGCTCTCATAAAGATTAAAGAAGAAAAGATGAAACATAAAGCTTCTATTCCTATAAAACAAGAAGATGGTTGGGAACCCATCATTAATATGAAAGTGAATGACTTTGATTTCAAAGCTTTATGTTATCTTGATAGTAGTGTTTCTATTATGCCTAGAAGGATTTATGATATGCTTGATTTACCTCCACTTGAAGATTGTTATTTGAATGTCCCACTTGATGATAATGCTAAAAAGAAACTCATGGGGAGCATTAATGATGTTCTTATTATGGTTAACAATGCCTATGTCCTCGTTGATTTCTATGTTTTGGATGTTGAATGCAATGCTTTTTGTCCTATTACTTTGGGAAGACCTTTTCTTAGAACTGTTTGTGCCATTATTGATATGAAAGAAGGCACCATTAAATATCAATTCCCGCTCAAGAAAGGTATATAACACTTCCCTAAGAAGAGAAAGAAGATTTCTTTTGCCTCTCCTATGAAAACAAAATTTGGTCTTAATGCTTCTTCATTTGAGAACACTTGATTCTTTTTCTTGCTTCTTATGCCTAACTTAAAGGCGTTAAAGAAAAGTACTTATTGGGAGATAACCCAAAAGTTTTAGATGAGTCTTGGAAGTTATTACTTCAGTAATAACCACTCCTTATCCTTTTTATTTGCTTTTTGTGCCAAGAGTAACCTCTAATGAGAGAGAAGTAATGATTGGGAAAGTTGTTGTCCCGAAACAGATTTCTGTGCTTCACCGTAAAAATTCGTGTAAAATCTCTGAACGTATTTTTTTGGCGTGATTTTTTTTGCTTCTGCCCTAGGTTGTTATCTAACTTTCATTAGTTCAACACTTTTTGATTTGAGCAACAGAAGGTCTTCAAAACAATTCGTATTTACCTGCTGGTCTGTTTTGACAGATTTCTGCCATTTTCTGCATTTGCTTCTTGTTAATTCCTTTATGAGTTCTTTTGGGGAATTGAGGTTTTTGAGGGAAGTGCTTCAGTAGCTAGTGTTCTAATGGAAGTTTATTGGTGTTAGAACTGAACCTTAAGACTTATTATCTTGAGTGCACTAATGTTGCTAATAAAGATTGTGTGAAGTTTTGTATGAAGGAAAATTTTCAGGTGTATCGAAGGAATGAGTAATGAGATGAAGGATGGACTAAAGCTCAAGCTTGGGGATGCCACGCGTGTCACCCCAAGAAATATCCAAGAAGTACAAGCATCAAATCTTGGGTATGCCCAAGGCATCCCCTTCTTCATCAATAAAAATCCCAGGTTTCGTCCAAACGCTTCATTTTTATTGTTTCATGCACAGTTGTGTTGTTCTTGGAGCGTCTTCTTTTTCATTTTTGTTTGCTTTGTTTTCTTAGTTTTCTGAATAAATTGGTTGGACCCCCTCTTTCATACATTGGTTTGCAAATAGTTTGGTTTGGTTTGGAAAAGAGTAGAAAAGTTCATGCTTATGTGGTAAAAAGAGCTCGTTTTTGACTGTGGCCTATGCTCTATCATGCCATGCTTGATATTGTTTTAGCTTTATGCTTAGTATTATTTGTTGTAGCATGAATTGTTATAAACAATTGAGATTTCTTAATGTTCCTTGGATGAATCATGCGTTGTTTTAGCATATTAAAGCATAGTATAGTGGTATTCTCCTTTGATGCTTTATTTGGGTTGACTTGGCGCATGCTCACACCATGTTATGACTATCTCAAGTCACCATAAGCCTTTATGATCCATTAGTTTTAAACTTGTAGTATCACATTATGCTTTGATCAATGATGTTTTGTCGCTCTACATGATTATGGCCATTATTGCTCTCTTAGTTTGTCGCTCCCAGTCTTTTGCTAGCCTCGACAACCAAGTATGAGTTCCACTCATGCATCCAACTCCTTAAACCAAGTTATTCCAAAGAGTCCACCATACCTACCTAATAGCTTATGCTATTCCAACTATATTCATGCTTTTGTTTACCTTCCGAATTAAACTTGTTATGATAAAACTAGTGATTAAAGCTCTCACGAACTTGATGGCACACTTTACTTTTCTTGCCCTTAATAAACTTGAACCATTGTGTCATCTATGTTGTATATGCTTGCACTTATTTGTTGGGAATTAGCAGAACCATGCTGTCATGGGGAACGCTTTCAACATTACACTTCGTACTTGTACCAAGTTGATATCATTCTCTTTTGTATATGGATGTCGTCGGTGTGAAATGAAAGGGGAGCTTGTAAGTCCATGGAGTTATGTATATGTGTTAGAGAAACGCCTAGGCCGTTGGTCTAATCCATGCTGACATGGTGGAAACCTGCATCGTAACCATAATGAGCTGTCTATGAAGCATTCTTCTTATAAAAAAAGAGTCCTATATTGAGAAAAAAGATAAAAGGAGAAAAAAGAAAAGAGATTATGAAAAGAGGAAAGAGAGAAAAAGCACCATATTACCATGGTAAATAAGAAGATTGCTGAGATGCTCGTTGTCTGCTTGCCTTGTCATTTTGATATGGGGATTCTTCCGTATCATCGGGCAAGGGGTACCCCGTTGGCGGTTCTCTATGATACACATGTACTTACAATGACAAGAACTTACCGGTGACTAAACTTGAGTAGCATGAGGAGCGGCCCTCGTATACAAGGGACATGAGATTCCTAACTTATACTTCGTCAAGCATGTACACCATAGTTTGTTCACTTTAACCTTAATCACTTCAAGATGCTTATGATAGGGGCAATGAAAGCTGAAAGCTATAAGTACCATAATTTTTGGAAGCTCTTTATGAGACTTGAATCCCCACTTCCTTTTATGATGGCCTTTCTTCCACCATTATATTGAGTCTCCACCTTCTACCTTTATGCACCTACTTTGAGAGCATAGTGGCCATTCTTAGTTCTATGTGCATTGTCCCAAGACTAGTTGATTGATGCATAACTTGATATTGCTTGCTTTAAATTATTTGTATCTAGTCACTCTTATGAACTTTGAAGGTGTCCTATGCATTTATATTTGCTACTCTATGAGGGACAAGCTGAATCCTATTATGCTATGTTTTATTTATGTGAAACAAACAAACGTCTTGCAAAGCATTGTTATTCATGAATCTTTTGTTTGTGCCTTTTCATGTTGCATCATAGTTTCTTTGTCTTATTGCTAGAACTTTGTCTTTCATGTTATGATTGAAGTACTATGATCCCAGCTTTGAATGTTTTACAAATACTTTGATCAAGTCTTTGATGGTGCATGTCACCTCAAAAATTATTCTTTCTTTTTATCACTTACCTACTCAAGGACGAGCAGGAGTTAAGCTTGGGGATGTTGATACATTGCAAATGTATCTATAATTTTTGATGTTACATGCTTGGTTTTATCCACTTTCTTGTGTTTTGTCCACACTGTGGAGTACTTTTCATATCATTTCTTGGACTAACCTATTAACAAGAGCCATAGTGCCAGCTGCCTATTTTCTGCTGTTTTTGGTTCCAGGAAAGTCAGAAAATGAATATTCTCGGAATTGGATGGGACAAAAGCCAAAGTGCCTATTTTTTCGGAAGTCATCAGATGCCAGAATACGAGACGAAGAAGGGCTAGGGGCCGGCCACACCAACTGGCCATGACAGTTCGCCAGCGCCAGGGGTGGTCTGCCAACCCAACACCCCTCGGCCTCTCCTTCCGCCTATATATTACCCTCGGGACAAAAACCCTAAGTACCAGATCAAAAATCCACGAAAGAGTCTGTAGCCATCGTCATCTCCATCCCTAGATCGGGAGGGATCTGAAGCTCTTCCCGGCACCCTGCCGGAGAGGGGAATTCACCCTGGAGGCCTTCTTCATCATCATGCAAGCCTCCGGTGTGATGCGTGAGTAGTTCATCTTTGGACTACGGGTCCATGTAGTAGCTAGATGGCTGGTTCTCCTCCTTTGTGCTTTCATGTCTAGATCTTGTGAGCTCCGTTCATGATCAAGATCATCTATTTATAATTCTGCATGTTGTGTTTGCGGGGATCCGATGGATATTGAGATGCTATTTCAGATTGATTATTGATTCTATCATGTCTTTGTTATTTGTGATCTTGCATGCTTTCCGTTGTTAGTAGCTATCTTGGCTAAGTAGATGCTAGCAACTCCAAGAGTTAGTATTTATGCTCGATAGTGGGTTCATGCCTCTGGTAATCTGGGGAAGTGACCGAAATCTCTAAGGTACTAGATGTGCTGTTGCTACTAGGGAGAAAACAACAATCCTTTGTTCATAGAACAATCGTATTGTTTACTTTACACACAATACGTAAAGCAATAATCTGTTGCTTGCAACTTAATACCGGAGGGGGTTCGGATGATAACCTGAAGGTGGATTATTAGTCATAGATGAAGTTGGATGGCGGTCTATGTATAATGTTGTAATGCCCAATCAAGTTCCAAAGGAGTCAAGATGATTAGTATATGCATGTATTGCTTTCTCGATGTTTGTCAATTGCCCCGCTGTAATTTGTTCACCCAGCATGTTATCTATCTTAAGGAGAGCCACCTCTAGTGAACTATGGATCCCGGTCCTTTCTTTTACATACAATCTACAAACTGTTTACTGCTTTGTGTTTACTTTCTGCAAACTATTACTTCCTTCCATTCGATACGTTTAATCCTTTGGTTTCAGCAAAACCGATGAGATTGACAACCTCATCGCAAGTTAGGGACAAAGTTTTGTGGTTGTGTTTTGCAGGTCTCCACGTTGCTACTAGCACCGGTAGTGCGCCCTGCCAAGGCTCAGCTAGCAACACCTTTGGGGTGTTTCCTTGCTCCTACTGGTTCGATTAAACCTTGGTTTCATAACTGAGGGAAACTTGTTGCTGTGCTCATCATACCTTCCTCTTGGGGTTCTCCAACGAGCTCTACATCAACATCGATCCATCAGTGTGCCTGCCTGGTGTGCCCCCTGGTACTCTCTAGGCACTTCTCTTCCCCTTTTTTCACTAAAAAAATTTAATATAAATTTTATGGAATTTTTCGAGACACTTTATTTTTCAGCAATTTTCAGGTATGGATCAATGATTTTATGATAGAAAGATGTTCTTGAAATGATGCAATGACAAAACAAAACTAAAACTTCAGAAGATCTAAGACACTCTAATAAGCAAGCAACTAGCAAAAGAAAAGTAAACTAAACGAAACAAAAAACTAAAATGAATAAAATAAAAGTAAGCAAAGATAATCATGGTCAAAACATTGTTTTGTTCATTAAAATCCCTTTGTTAACAAGGTTGATCAGGTCTTGTTACCAAAACAATTTTATATGAAACACAACTTTGTATTCCACTAATGATTATGTTACCTCAACCTTGATAGCAATGGTCCCAATCATAATAGTTTTATATCTTTCTCGTGGTATGGGACAATATATTTTTCCAACTTGGATGCCCTCAACATGTTCAATTGAATTTAAACCATAAGTCCTATCAATCTTCTTGGGGAAATAGACAGTATGCTCCTTGTCATTAACATTAAAAGTCACCTTTCCTTGATTACAATTAATAACAACTCCTGCAGTATTAAGAAAAGGTCTCCCAAGAATAATAGACATATTGTCATCTTCAGGCATTTCAAGCACAACAAAATCAGTTAATATCAAGAAATTATGAGCCACTTGAACAGGTACATCCTCACATATACCAACAGGAATAGTAGTAGATTTATCCGCCATTTGCAAAGATATATCAGTTGGTATTAGTTTTTCCAATTGAAGTCTCTTATAGAGAGAAAAAGGCATAACACTAACTCCTGCTCCCAAATCACACAAAGCAATTCTAGCATAACTATTTTTAATAGAGCATGGAATAGTTGGAATCCCTGGGTCTCCAAGTTTCTTTGGAACCTTACCATTAAAGGAATAATTAGCAAGCAAAGTAGAATTTTCTTCATTAGGGATCTTCCTTTTATTAGAGACAATATCCTTCATATACTTTGAATAAGGAGGCAATTTAATAGCATCAGTCAAAGGAATTTGCAAAAATAAAGGTTTCGTCCACTCACAAAACTTGTTGTAGTGTTCATCTTCCTTTGACTTGTGTTTCTTATCAGGGAAAGACATAGGTTTTTGGACCCAAGGCTCTCTTTCACTACCATGCTTCTTAGCAACAAAATATTCTTTAGTGTATTTAGTATTCTTAGTGTGCCTTTCAGGTTCTTCTTCAATTTTTTCTTTATCAGGAGCATCATTTTCCTCATTACCACTTTCAGTTTCAGCATCAGAGACAGATATACTATTAGGATCTTTAGCAGGTTCAGAAGGTTCTACAATAGTTTTATGTTTCTTTTTTCTTTTCTTAGGAGTAGTACCACTATTTTCAGTTTGTTGAGAATCCTGCTCAATTCTTTTAGGATGCCCCCCAGGATATAGAGGATCCTGGGTAGCAGCACCACTTCTAGTTCTAATTTCATAAGAATGTTTTTCTTTAGCAGCATTAACTAGCAAGTCTTTTTGTACTTTAATAAGCTGATCAATTTGATTTTGATCCATTTGAAAATGTTTAACAAGCATTTTATCATCATTAGAGTTTCTTTCCACAATATCCTTCAACTCAAGAATAGCTCTAGAGTTTTCCATTAGATGATTTTGCACCCTTTTATTAAAATTATCTTGCTTAACAATAAAAATATCAAATTCTTCTAAGCATTGATCAGGTGGTTTAGAGTAAGGAATATCACCTTCATCAAAATGTTGGAAAGAGTGTACCTCAATAGTGGATGAGTGGGGGATTGGCTTACATAATTCTTCTATAGGAGGTAAATTCTTCACATCTGCAGCTTGAATTCCCTTCTCCTTAAGATATTTCTTAGCTTCCTTCATCACCTCATCATTTAGTTCAATAACTCCCCTCTTCTTTGGTTTTGGTGTTGGTGTTGGCTCAGGCACAGTTAACTTAGGTGTAGTTGTCTCAGGTGTAGTTGGCTCAGATGAAGTCCGGTCTTTATAATTCTTGCTTATTTTAGCCATTAATTCCTCAACTTCTTTGGGAGTTCTCTTCCTGAAAACACAATCAGCACGACTATCCAGGTATATCCTAGATTCTTCAGTTAATCCATTATAATATATATCAAGAAGCTCATTTTTTGGTAATGGACATCCAGCCTGTGCATGAATCAAAGCACAAAACCTTTCCCATGATTCATGCAATATCTCTTTTTCTCCCTGTTTAAAATCAAAAAGTTCCTACAGAATAGCATGTCTAGCACTAGGAGGGAAATATTTCTAAAGGAAGGTACTAATCAAGCAATCAGGGCTATCAATAGATCCAGGAGGTAAATTGTTAAACCAAGTTTTAGCTTCTCCTTACAGTGAAAAAGGGAAAATTTTAACAACAAAGTAGGTGCGCATCTTAATATCATCAGAAAACAGGCCACTCATGGTAGAAAGCTCAGTCATATGTGCTACCGCACTTTCATTCTTAGTTCCACAAAAAGGTTCTTTCTCAACAATAGTTATGTAAGATAAATCAAGAGAGAAATCATAATCCTTATCTTTAATGTTTATGGGAGATGTAGCAAACCTATCATTAGGAGATAATTTGGGTTTTATAGTACGCCTCTCAAGGAGACTCTTAATAGCACTTTTATCATGAGTGTTTTGACATTCTTTAATAAATTCATCAGTCATCTCTATATAACCGTCTTCAATATCATAGCTCTCTCTAGACTCAGGTGTCGTGGTGGTGTCACGACAGATGCCATGGATAGGCTAAAGGTGGGGACTAATACACGCTAGGGGAATCCAGGGAGGGATAGTGGAGTGATTCTCCACACAGAAGTTTGTATTGATTTCCTTCAAGATTACAGGTGTTCCTTGAGATGTATTGGCGAGAGGAGGAAGGAGCTCTCTTCTCTTGCCTACTATTTTTCCCTAGAACCCTAGATCAACTAGCACTATGGCCTCAAAGAACTCAACCAGTGACTATGGAATCACCAAACCAACTAGAGCTCAACCTGTGACTATGGAATCACCAAACCAACTAGAGCTCAACCAGTGACTATGGAATCACCAAACCAACTAGAGCTCAACCAACTCCTTCTACCAGAAACCTAGCCCCCCTGATATAGAGGAAGTTCGGTCCCTGCCTAGGGCATACGTGGAGGCATATTCCTAAGAATATGCCCCCTCCCAAAGTGGTAACCCGACCGGGGTGCTTTTCCACACACATGCTTTAGCGACGTAAGCCTCAAGGCCGCCTGCCGACAAGGGCGTCGTCACCCTTGTCGGCCATGACCCGGTGGTCCTGCCCTTGCTTTCTCCGCTCATGCGGTGCGTACCGGGCCTTCTTTTTGACCAGAGAGATTCCTTCCTTCTCCCAGAAGCTAAGCAAGGACCCGGATCATAGTAGATCTGGCCACACCTGTTCCTGCATATAAGTTAGACAAGCACTTCCGACTTACTCCTTAAGTCGGATGAGACAATGTTAGGCCACCCCCCTGGTCCGGGTTACTCCGTGATCCGGCCTGCCTTGAGGTGACCCGGCCAGCATCCGCTTTGACCTTGCCGAACCTCGGCTAACTCGGCCCTTATACCCCGGAGTGACCCTACCCAGGGGTATCCCCCCAACATTAGTCCCCGAAGCTGGTGCGGTCTTAGCTGCCTTGGCCGCTAAGGCCACATCAGGTTCATTTATGTTCGAGCCTTGAACGTTTAATTCCGGGTTAGCTCTTTATCTCGGATTATATGGATTTACGTTCCCTTCGCACGTTCCAAGTTTTCACCTGCCGGCCGGGTTACCACTTTGGCTCGGATCCCATGGTTATCATGGTTTGATCCGGGCCGCGTTTCCTTCTCTCATACTCCAACCCACGTGGAGGCTAATCATTACCTCGTCTTAAGGGCCTGCACAGTAACCGTCGCAGTAATTGTCAGTTATCACTGTGTGTGGGTCACGTCATGCCTGCCTCCTCGTTTACCGCATCAGCGCGTCACGTCATGGGATTGCTTCTGCTCTGTGGCCCCCTGTGTGGATTTTCTCCGATTGGCTGATGCAGGTGATACACGGCCACACCGTGTGGCTTGTTGGCGCAGCGCGATCCCACTCACCCATCTCAGGGAGCGGTTAAGTAGCGGAGGGGCGCACCCCTTATCATTTTTCCACTTCTGCGCCCCTCTTCCCATTGCCTTTCTTCTTTGTCTTCCTAGCGACCGCGCTGCCGCCAGTGCTTCTAGCAGCAGCGCCGCCGCCGCACCTTCCCCGTGCCTCTGCATCGCAGCACCGCTGCGCAGCTTCTTCGCCACGGGTCCACGCCAATCCAGGCCTCAGATCTCCGCCGCCGCTAGCTCCAGCGAGGATAGCGAATACGAGATGACGGAGGAGGAGCTCGTCGTCGCCGAGCAGGAGATGGAGGAGGACGTCACCGCGGCGGACAGCGGCGCGTGGGCCGGATCATGGGTCTGTCAAGATGACCTTGACTGGCTCTACCGGACCAGACGCATTCCTGCCGGCGTCGCCGCTCATCTCCCTCCGCCGAACTGCCCCCCTCACCCAATCCGGGTGAGTTCGTTGTGTTCCTGTCCCACTTCCAACGGGGATTTGGTCTGCTGGTGAGCGATTTCTTCCGGTATTGGATTAGGACCTATCACTTGCAGCCGCACCATCTCCCAACCAACACTATCACCTCTCTCTCCGCCTTTGCCTCTACGATCGAAGGCTACACCGGACTATGGCCCACGAAGGAGTTGTGGATCTGGTTTTTCGGCCTTCGTCGCAACGTCATCCCCAACATCCAAGTAGAGTCGGAGGATAAGCAGCTCACCCAATTCGGAGTTGCCTCCATCTCACCCCGGAGACTTTCCGTTTTCCCCCGGGTTACCGGGCTTGACTCCTGCAAAGGATGGGCCCGGACCTTCTTCTATGTCCGGAATGAGGGCACTGAAGATTTGATTCAGTTGCTGCCCTACGCTCCGGGTCTACCTGACACGGAATTCTGGGAGGAGGTCCCCAAGAAGCCTACAGCTCTGGCCAACCAAGTTAATAAGAGGTTCGCGGAGTTGAAGAAAGTCGGATTGCGCAACGAGGATGCCATGATCACGTTCATGCGCAACCGAATCTCTCCCC
Organism: Avena insularis; assembly: GCA_023614405.1. Lineage (NCBI taxonomy): Eukaryota > Viridiplantae > Streptophyta > Magnoliopsida > Poales > Poaceae > Avena > Avena insularis. The sequence goes on along the minus strand of CM042692.1, from coordinate 92,534,293 downwards.
TCCAGGAGCGCACCCACAAGTTGTGCCACATGAGTTTCGGCCGCGACACCAACTGGACCTCCTCCTTCGAGTTGAGCAACACGGAGATTTTTCACCGGGTTAAGTCTCTTTTCACCACCCACAAGGATTTCTCCGCCGAATGGACGTGGGGAATCGAGCACTACTGTCGTGACAGGCTCCCCCCCGCGGTAAGCTTCACGGGGCAAACTTATTTCGGATCAAGTATGTGTCGGTTTTTGTTGTATTTTTTACTCTGTTCTTCGTGCTTTTCTCAGTTGTTCCTTCAGCAAACTCTCGAGGATGGTATAGACCCGACCCTTAAGTGGGCGCTGGACCGAGAAATCCCGGATGAGGAGGAGCCGGACCAGGAGATGTTCCTCCCTATGACCGATGCTACCAAACAACCCAGTGGTAAATTCTCTTCTCTTAGAGATTGGCCCGATGATGAGGATGACTCGGATGTTGACGTGATTGAACCTGTTGAGGCAGTCCCTCTTTCTTTTGCCTTTCCAGCATCAGCTAACCCCGGTGGGCATATCCACGAGGATCCTCCACTTGCTACGGGTGAGCCAGTTCCGGTGGCATCGAATAAGAAGCGCGGAGCCGCATCAACTTCTTCCTCCGAACCTTCTCAGCCCACAAAAAGGCAAAAGAAGGCCGGAGACAAGACTGCCTCCAAGCGGGCAGGCAAAGCCCCGGCACGGAGGGCTCGGAAACCCAAGGAGGCCGAAACCTCGGATGCGTAAGTCATTTTTCGTTGCGTAACTCACTTTTCCTTGCATCGTGGTAATTTCTCTTCTGACATTATTCTCTTTTTCAGGCCTCCGGTGGAGGTCCCTCAGAGTGGATCAAGCATCTCTTCACCCCTTCAGTCTGGCCCTTCTCCTCCTCGTGACGACGAGTCATGCCCGCTGAGCCCTATTCCGGAAGGTTCCGTGGCTGCTCCAGGTTCCGCGCTACCTCATCGAGAGGAACGCGACCTCGGAGCGGGAGGGGTCGGTCCAGCCGAGGCGACGGCATCCACCACTTCGGAATCGCCACAACCGGCAGCCACCGAGTCTATCTCAACACCAGCACAGCAGCAGCTCTAGTACCAGCGACCAAGCCAGCACCAGCACCTGTCTCGGCACCAAGGAAACCAACAACAGCTCCAAGTCCAGCTACAAGAGCTCCAGTGCCAAGTTCTTCTGCCTCGTCCGAGTCATCTCAACCTCAGCGAGGAACTACTCCAGCAGCTTCTAAAGGGAAATCCACCGCAGTTACTTCTTCCCAGCAAGCTAAGGGCAAAAAGGCTCCGGATACTACCAAGTCTGCATCCGTCGAGGCCGGGCAGCGAACCCTATCGTCGATGCTTCCGAAGAAATCACCAGCAGCGAAGGATGTTCCTGCCGAGCCAACTGATGCGCAGCAGATGGTTCTGCATACCAGCCCAGCTCTTGCCCTAGTTGAGAGGAAATAAGCTCACGCGAGGGGCTTGGTGGCACCCCATATGCCCACCGGCGAGCGGTACCCTCCGAGCCTTATCGAGTTCGTCATGAACTGGAACAAGGCGGAGTTCGTCCACAATGACGATCTCCCGGAAAAGTTTGGCCCCGCAGAATTTTCCGCCCAGATGAATACCGCCACTAAGGCAATTAACCTCGCGGGGCGAATGATGGAGGTATGTTGTTTCTCCTTTACATGCTGTAGATAATAACCATTAGTCCCCGAGCCTCCGGTGGAGTAGCTTGTTACTCGGCCGGATGCTCATTAGAAAACTAACGTAGCTGCATGTAAACTTCGAATTTGCACACACTTAGAGCCGGGTTAAGTTTCACTTGGCCCGGATCTTGTATACTTCGAATATGCACACACCTAGAGCCGGGTTAAGTTCCACTTGGCCCGGATCTTGTACACTTCGAATATGCACACACCTAGAACCGTGTTAAGTTCCACTTGGCCCGGATCTTGTATACTTCGAATATGCACACACCTAGAGCCGTGTTAAGTTCCACTTGGCCCGGATCTTGTACACTTCGAATATGCACACACCTAGAGCCGGGTTAAGTTCCACTTGGCCCGGATCTTGTACACTTCGAATATGCACACACCTAGAGCCGGGTTAAGTTCCACTTGGCCCGGATCTTGTACACTTCGAATATGCACACACCTAGAGCCGGGTTAAGTTCCACTTGGCCCGGATCTTGTACACTTCGAATATGTACCAAGCTAATTTTACACTTCTGTACTTTTTTCAGGTAACCACCAATCGCCGGAGCGCTGAATTCCAACGCCTGCTGGATACCCACAAGATGCTACGCGCAAAACATGTTGCACTTAGTGCAGAACATGAAAAGAGGGGTAATTTTCTCCCTCGGCACCTCTCTGTTTTTCTTCACTTTCTTCCGCCGATCTAATCTCCTCATTCGGTTTCTACAGCTGGGGTGGAGGCTGAGAACAAGATCATGCGGAAGAACTTGGAGGAAATCCGGGGTATGTCCTCTTTTGTTCGACCTCGTAGTGTTTTCCATTTCTTCTTGTCCTTGGCTCGGCAAACATTCATTCCTCGGCTCTGCCGGGTCAACATACTATTTCAGCATCGCTTGAGGATAGTGTGCCCGTGCCTGATATGATGCTGCATTTTCTTGAACAAGCAGGGCAGCATCAAGCCGAGCTGAAGAAAAAGGATGATGAGCTCGCTCTCCTCCAGACTAAGGACGACGAGATTACCAAGCTCAAGGCTGAGATGGAGAAGATGAATGCCCGACACCAAACCGAGCTCCAAAAGGTTGGCCAGAACTTCACAGAAGAGCGTGAGCGCCTTACTCTCCAGATCTCCAAGGACCAGGACCTACTCAGAGAATCCGACCTCCATCTTGGGTCGGCAAACACTGAGCTTGAGCAACTTCACAAAAGACGCGATGACTGCATCAAGGAGTTAACCCGGATCCATAGCCATATTTCTCGTAAGTTCCTTTCCCTTATCCGACATAATTCTCCGGGTTACCTTATATGTCGTTTCTTTACCTTCTTCCTTTGCCTTGTTTCCAGACCACTTTCCAGAGGGTACTTCTATTGCAAGCGCTGCTATTGCCAAATTTCGCCGAGAGAGGGGTATTCCCGTTGTTCCTGACGGTGAGAGCATTCCCTTAGACATGGAGGACCTATTGGTCAGCCTGTCAGCTCGCGTGGAAACCATCAAGAATTATGGCAAGGATATCCTCGATGTTGCAGTTCGCATTTTCAATACGTTCTGGCCCAGAGAGAGTAGCCCGGAGACCATCGCGATTCTCGTCGAGAAGTTAATGGAGATTGAGACCCAGCTTGACCTATGGAGAGAGTCTGCTGGGCATGCCGCAGCCGATACCATCCTTCACCATATTCTCACATGGTACGAGAAGATCGACCTCAACCTCCTTACACGCCAGCGCACCGGATCCAGATGGACCGATGATCCGGAGTGGGTAGCTCGGAGCCAGGCTTGCACCTACAGCCTTGTCGAATATTCTCCTATTCATGACTGAGTTGAAGGACCGAGCTTCCTGGAATCTGGTGGGGACAAGCACAATGAGAACGTTGAAGATGGGTCGGATGAGGCGGAGAAGATGATGCTTCAGATATTGAAGACAGCGACGACGACGCCGAACTTCCTCCTCCTGCTGCTCCTTAGTTCCAAAAAACTTGAAAATTTATCAGATCCCCGGTATGCCGGGTGCACTTGTATGCTGGATATGTGATATTTTTCTACTACATTTCTATGCCGGATTAACTTGGGCGCAGTCCTCGAGTTTCATTTTCTTGTTCGTCCAATTCTCTGGCTCGGTCCGTGTCTATCTTGATTCGGTTTTACGACTTACGAACCCGAGCTTCAAAAATTGTTTTAACAATACTTAGAAACTTTCAGGCTTAGCTCAAAATAATTCAGCATAATAACTTGAAAATAAATACAAGGTTAGTCCGAAAAACAAACGTTAGCTTGAATAAACTCGTTTCCTTAGTCGTTTTTCATGTGCTACGCAATTCCAAACTTGTTCTCTTGCTTGCCATGAAGCCAATTCTTGTTGCACAGCAGCAAGTCGAAGAGTTGGGTTTTTGGTGCTCACACATTACTAATCCAGGTTAAGTAGAACAACTTATTCCAGCTACCGCATAAGAAGTAACAACAAATATTATTAAGGCAGTCCCCGAGTTACTGCTCGAGGCGCTGCTATTTCATTGATAAGCTCATTGCCGACATACATACCAACATATGAGACGACTCGGATACATACACTTCTTAGCTAAGTGTAGAAGGGACGAAGTAGTGCTACATTCCACGGTCGCTTAGATTCCTCTCCGGACCTGTCCGCCTTGTTCTTTTCCTGTGGCTTCGCATCTATAAGATAGTAAGAATCATTGTGCAATGCTTTGCTCACAATGAATGGCCCTTCCCATGGTGGGGATAATTTATGCATGCCAGTAGTACGTTGTACCAACTGGAGAACCAGATCGCCTTCCCGAAAGACTCGGGGGCACACTTTCCGGCTATGATAGCATCGGAGATTTTGCTGATATATGGTGGATCTGGACAAGCCGATTCTCGCTTCTTCCAGCAGATCAACATCATTTTGTCGGGCTTCTTGCACTTCGGCTTCTGTGTATTGGGTGACCCTAGGCGAATCATGCTCTATGTCGGCTGGTAATACAGCTTCTGCCCCATATACCAGAAAAAATGGCGTATAGCCTATTGATCGATTCGGAGTTGTTCTTAAACTCCACAGTACCGCTGGTAGTTCTTCTATCCAGCACCCCGCTGATCTTTGCAGCAACTCAATGAGCCGGGGTTTTATCCCGGATAATACTAATCCGTTGGATCTTTCCATTTGTCCGTTTGATGCGGGGTGGGCTACCGAGGCGACATCGAGTCGGATCTTCTTATCTCGACAGAAGCGCGCAAATGCTCCTTCCGCAAAATTTGTTCCATTATCAGTTATAATACTGTGTGGGTAACCGTATCTCAAGATGATGTCTTTTAGAAATGTCACGGCCGTAGCTCCATCACATTTTCTTATAGGTTTCACTTCAATCCATTTTGTAAACTTGTCCACCATGACCAAAATGTGTATCATGTTTCCTCTTGCTGGTTTGAACGGACCAACCATATCCAAGCACCATACAGCAAATGGCCACGTAATTGGTATGGTCTTGAGTTCCGACATAGGCATATGTGTCTTGGTGGCGTACCTTTGACAACCATTGCATTTTCTCACCAGATCTTACCTTGTTCTAAGGCACTTGGCCAGTAGAATCCATCTTGGAACGCCTTTGCCACCAAGGCTCGGGATGAGGCATGATGCCCGCATTCTCCTTGGTGTATATCTCGGAGGATGTCAAGTCCTTCTTCCGGGTCAACACATCGCTGGAGGATGTTGGTTACACTCCGTTTGTACAGCTCGGAATTGATGATCGTGTATGCCTTTGCTCTCCTCTGAGTTTGCCTGGCTAACACCTCCTCAGCAGGTAACATTCCGTCTTTCAGAAATTGGAATATAGGCAGTGCCCAAGCTGGTATCGCTCGTGCAGGGAATACGTCCTCATCAATTTCCATCTGATCCACCGGCATAACTTCAGCCGGATCATGCTGAGCAGTCCCCAGGTCTAGCGAGGTAGTCCCCGGGTTTGCCGAGGCAGTCCCCGGGTTTCTTGATCAGTCCACAGGTCTCGCGTACTACCTCCCGTGTCAATGTCCATGGGCTCAGCTCCAGATTCCGTATTTTCCGGGACATAGATCGAGTCGGTTCCTGGGGACGGTCTGATAGATGGTTTTCTGAGGTGTTCCAATGCTACACCCGGTGGAATTGCCTATCTGGTCGATCCGAGCTTCGACAACATGTCGGCAGCCTCGTTTTCCACTTGGGGTACATGGTGAAATTCACACCCCTCGAAGTAACCAGATATCTTCTGCACATGAAATTTGTATAGTGCCATGTTTGGATCCAGGGCGTCCCACACTCTGGACACCTGCTGCACCACCAGATCCGAGTCGCCAAAGCATATTATCCGACGTATGCCAATCTCCTTTGCCACTTTGAGCCCATGCACAAGAGCCTCATACTCAGCGACATTGTTCGATGCCGCGAAATAGATCTGCAATACGTACTTTAGGTGGTCCTTCTTTGGCGAGGTAAGCACAACCCTGGCGCCTAATCCGGTTTTGGTTTTCGACCCGTCAAAGTGCATCCTCCAGTAGTTCGGATCTGGTGGCGGTGGTTCGTATTGTACCTCGGCCCAATCCACAAAAAAGTCCGCCATAGCCTGAGACTTGATTGCTTCTCTTCTGTCATATTGGGGCGCATAAGGGGCTAGCTCAATTGCCCATTTTGCATTTCTGCCACTCGCATCCTTGTTACCCATTATCTCGGATATGGGGGCTTCACATATCACTTTGATGGGGTGCTCCTCAAAGTAATGCTTTAACTTCTTTGCCGCCATATAGACACCGTATGCCACCTTTTGAAAGTGTGGGTAGTTCTGTTTTGAGGCAGACAACACCTCGCTCAAGTAATATACTGGCCTCTGCACCGACTTACCCTCTTCATTGCGCTCCACTACAATTACTGCACTTACAACTCGGTTGGTTGCGGCTATGTAGAGCAACATTGGCTCCTTTGATAGTGGAGAAGCTAACACTGGTGCAGTGGCCAACATCTTTTATAAGTGAGCAAAGGCTTCATCGGCCTGTGGCGTCCAAACGAATTTATCCGACTTTTTCATGAGTTGGTAGAGAGGCAGTGCCTTTTCTCCCAACCGACATACAAACCGACTCAACGATGCTAGGCATCCAGTGAACTTCTGGACGTCGTTAAGACACTTCGGCAGCTCCATTCGTTCGATGGCTCGGATCTTAGTTGGATTAACTTCGATACCTCGGCTAGAGACGAGAAATCTGAGTAATTTTCCAGCCGGGACACCGAAGGTACATTTTTCCGGGTTAAGCTTCATCCGGAACCTTCTCAAGTTCGCGAATGTTTGCCTTATGTCGTCAAGGAGCGTTGTGCTTTCCTTGGTCTTGATAACCACATCATCCACGATACTTATGCGTTTTGACCTATTTGGTCGTGCAAACATTTTGCATACATCTTTGATGCGTTGCACCTGCATTACGTAAACCGAGCGGCATAGTGCGATAGCGATAAGCCCGCGTCGGGTAATAAACGCAGTCTTTATTTGATCATCCGGGTTCAGAGGTATCTGGTGGAAGCCAGAATATGCATCAATGAATGACAACAGTTCACATCCTGCGGTCGAGTCTATGACCTGATCTATCCTCGGCAGTGGAAATGGATCTTTTGGACACGCCTTGTTCAGGTTCGTGTAATCGATACACATACGCCAAACCACTGCCACGTTCGGATCGTCCTTCTTCTTTTCTACCAGCACCAGATTAGAGAGCCAATCCGGATATAGTACCTCCATGATAAATCCTGCTGCTAGTAACCGAGCTATCTCGTCTCCAATGACTTTTCTCCTATCCTCGGCGAAGCGGCGGAGAGGTTGCTTCACCGGCCTTGCTCCGGGTCTTACGTTCAAAGAGTGCTCGGCCAACTCCCTCGGAACACCTTGCAAGTCCTGTGTAGACCAAGCAAAAATATCCCGATTCTCACGAAGGAAGATGACGAGCTCGCTTTCCTATTTGTCAGTTAACCCGGCACCAATTGTTACGGTGCGCTCCGGGAACATGTTATCAACTGGAACCTTCTTGGTGTCCTTTGCGGCTTGAAATGAAACGCTGCCATGCAGGTTACTTAACACCAGCATATATTGCTGCGCGGACTGAGCTAATGCCGCCACCTCTTGGATTTTTCTTTTCTCTTGCGCAATCATGAGTGACTCGGCTAGGTTAGACCCGACTGAAGCACACTCAATGGAACATCGGAAATCTCCAGCAATGGTAATCACTCCATTTGGCCCGGGCAACTTCATCTTCAGGTAACTAATGTGGCAGCTTGCCATGAACATGTTCAATGCTGGTCTTCCGAGTAATGCGTGATATGCACTTTCCAAGTTCACCACCTCAAACTCCAGATTTTTAGTTCGGTAGTTATCCCTTGTGCCGAATAGCACGTCGACCCGGACTTTGCCTATGGGCTCACAAGAAATGCCTGGTACAATGCCATGGAAAGTTGTTCTCGTAGCCTGGAGCATGTTCTCCGAGATGCCCAACTTGCGCATCGTATCCGCATACATTATGTTAATGCTACTGCCATTATCAATTAGTACCTTGGAGAACCTCACATTGATGTTCGGTCCAATGAATGTCGGATCTAGCACTAGCGCATACGAACCTGGGTTCGGCATAAGTTTAGGATGATCTTTGATGTTCCAGGTGATTTCCTGGTCCGACCAAGGCATGTACCTCGTCACTGCAGGCATTACCGCATTGACCTCCATATGTCGGTGCTGCAAGCTTTTCCTATCTGTTTCCTCAGTTGTGAACACACAATAGCTCTGGTGATGTTCTCGGTACTCATTCCTTCCCTCGTTTCCGGGGTACCTCTGATCCGGCTGTTGCTGGTTTTCCACCTGATGCACTGCATCCCTTCTCTCATTGTTGTCATACCTCGGTGGAGGGGGAGGCAACATTAGCTGTTGCGTGTTTACTCCGGAGAGCAATTGCTGCCGGGGTAACTCCTGCCGAGGTTGATCATTCCGGTGCACAGCATTCCCCGAACCACCTTGTTCTATCTTACGCATCCACTCACATTGCCTCGTTGTGTGACCCGCCGGGCTATTCGGATTTGGCGTGTGAAACTTACACGGCTGGTCCAACATTGACTCGTAGGTATACCTCGGACGGTCTTTCTTTTCCTGCCACTGTTTCTTTTGCTCCGGAGTCCATGTTTTCTTGCCATCATTTCTTGGAGTCCATTGCCCTCCTGTTCTCTGGCGTTGGTTGCTCCCTGCTCCGGGTTGATCTTGATTCACAGCTGCAACTTGTTGCGAACTGTAATGATGATCCAGTCTATCATCTCTCCTTTTTCCTCTATAATCGTTCCTCCGAGATGACCCGGCTCCGTCCCTATGATAGTATTCCTTGTTCGACTCGTTTGACGCGATCCTAGGTTGAGTCGGATCACCCGAAGCATATGAATCTGCAATCCGGATCATCTATGCCAACGTAATTGGCATTTTCCTTTGCAATTTCATCCACAACTCGCTGCCATATCTGCACCCTTGTGCAAACCACGCTATGGCCTGTGACTCTATGACACCCTCACACGAGTTTCTCACGGTACACCACCTGGTCAAGAATTCACGATCCGTCTCGTTAGGTCTTTGCTTGCACATTGCTAGGGTCTGCGGTCTATTCGGCCTCTGATATGTACTTGAGAAGTTGCTGATAAACATTTCTTCAAAATCTATCCAGCAGTTGATGCTTCCGGGTGGTAAATTATTCAGCCATACTCTGGCCGGACCTTCCAACATCTGGGGTACGTATCGTACAACCTATCTCAAGTTGCCTGTGGCAATTTTCACAGCCGTAGCATAGTTTATCAGCCAATCCTCCGGCTTGGTACTGCCGTCATACGTCTTCGTGCCTCTGGGTAATTGGAAGTTGGGTACCGGTGGCTCCTTCATGATCCGGGGTCCAAAGCACGTTGGACCCGGAGGACCTTGACATTCGATCTGTTTCGACCTATACAGGCGATCCAGTTTTAACCTGGCGTCATCTGGCATTAAATCCCTGCTTCCCAATCTTGACCCTATCACATGATAGTCCGGTCTGGGGTACCCTGCGTTCTCCATCTCCGAATCACCGTCGTTGTATCGGTTTTGCTCTCGTTGCGCACCTTTCTGCTGCATACCTCGGCCGGCGCTTTGCTCTTGCCTTGGTATATTCCGCTGCTGCGGTTGTCCTGCTCCTGCGGAGTTTCGCTGTCCGGCATTGCTGTTGGCAGAGTTTCCTTGACCGGCATTGCCTTGGTCGTGATTACCTCGGCCAACTTCACCTCGGCTCACACTCCGTCGATCATCATTTTTCCGCATTTCTTTTTCTTTTCCCGCACGCGTCGAGTCGTACGGGACGATCTGTTTGTTCCGTCTGGCCGAGGTTACTACCTCTTCTCTCCTTGGACCACCATGAGGCTATGATGCGGCTCCAGCGGATTTCTCCAGGTTACCCATCACCAAATGGACGATTTTGGAAGCTCCAGCTTTCTCCGGGTTAGCTCTCAGCAGCTCTTCGTTCTGTCTGTTCGCGATCCGAACCAGCTCGTTAACCCTATCTTGTTGTCTTTGACGGGCCTCACCCGTCAGTCCCTCTAACTCGGATGCAGCCGCATCTGCTGCTCTGAGGTTCTTTGCCGGGGTACTATACTTCGGTAACCCCACAGACAAACAGTTCTCCGACCCCTCTGCTCCATCATCACCTTCTATGTTCATCTCGCTTATGAGATTTCTCCCTTTTACTTTTACCGTATCAACTTTGTTTGCCTTTGCATACTCACGCAGCGTCATGTTCAGCGACTGCTGAGCCGCGGCTATTTTCTTTGCGCCCTCTAGTATCTTTTGCCTAGTTTCCTCTAGCTCGTCCTGTGCCTGAGCCGGATCTACCACTGCTGCTACCGGGTTAGCCAAGCTATCCATAGCTTCTCTCAGTACGTTTTCAGGCCTCTCTAGTGGAGGTCCTCTACCTTTCCTCGGTGCCTTAGGCGTTACCTCCGGGTCCGGTGCTGGATCCTTGCTTGCGCCTGCACCTAGGGCAGTCATCATCACCTCCGCATGATCTGTGGAGCGAGCGATACGCGCCCGCGAGCCACAGTGTGGGGTGGTTCCCCCGCATCGACGACGCGGCGCGGATGAACGCATGATACGTCCACTACAACGTAGACCTTGTGTGCATCGAGCTTGACGAAGAGGCCGTTGCACGGAAGTGGGCGCGTGCCAAAGCAGCCAGCGTTGTCGCTGACGAAATCCAGCGCTCCAAAACGCTGAACGAGCCTGGAGACGATGCGTTCGCCGGTGCCGATGAGGTTTCCCGTCCGGATCTTCACCCACCTAGCGCCCGCTAGCCCACAGTGGCGCCAAGCTGTGGTGGTGTCACGGCAGATGCCATGGATAGGCTAAAGGTGGGGACTAATACACGCTAGGGGAATCCAGGGAGGTATAGTGGAGTGATTCTCCACACAGAAGTTTGTATTGATTTCCTTCAAGATTACAGGTGCTCCTTGAGCTGTATTGGCGAGAGGAGGAAGAAGGAGCTCTCTTATATTGCCTACTATTTTTCCCTAGAACCCTAGATCAACTAGCACTATGGCCTCAAAGAACTTAACCAGTGACTATGGAATCACCAAACCAACTAGAGCTCAACCAGTGACTATGGAATCACCAAACCAACTAGAGCTCAACCAGTGACTATGGAATCACCAAACCAACTAGAGCTCAACCAGTGACTATGGAATCACCAAACCAACTAGAGCTCAACCAACTCCTTCTACTAGAAACCTATCCCCCCTTATATAGAGGAAGTTCGGTCCCTGCCTAGGGCATACGGGGAGGCATATTCCTAAGAATATGCCCCCTCCCAAAGTGGTAACCCGACCGGGGTGCTTTTCCCCCGCGTCACACATGCTTTAGCGACGTAAGCCTCTGCGGCGCCCGCGTCAGCCGACATGGGCGTCGTCACCCTTGTCGGCCATGACCCGGTGGTCCTGCCCTTGCTTTCTCCGCTCATGCAGTGCGTACTGGCCCTTCTTTTTGACCAGAGAGATTCCTTCCTTCTCCCAGAAGCTAAGCGAGGACCCGGATCATAGTAGATCCAGCCACACCTGTTCCTGCATATAAGTTAGACAAGCACTTCCGACTTACTCCTTAAGTCGGATGAGACAATGTTAGGCGACCCCCCCCTGGTCCGGGTTACTCTGTGATCTGGCCTGCCTTGAGGTGACCCGGCCAGCATCCGCTTTGACCTTGCCGAACCTCGGCTAACTCGGCCCTTATACCCCGGAGTGACCCTACCCGGGGGTATCCCCCCAACATCAGGTGAACTGACAGGTGTAGTAGTGTCTTCATTAGGAGTTTCAGTATTTCCAGCTATAGTTCTAGCAATCGTAGCATCTAGGAAAGGACCTAATGAACCACTCTTATCAAGCATAGTAGAAGCAGCATCATAAGTATCAGAAGTTTCAGATTCAGCAGTAGTAGCAGTGTGTGTAGCATGTGTATGTGGTGGTGTAAGGAACTTACTCATAACAGATGGTGAATCAAGAGCAACAAAGGTGTTCAGAACAGTACCTCTCCTTGTAGTGGATGGTAAAATAGGGACCTTGCCATCACGAGACTTACCCATGATGGATGAATGGTAGTGAACAATAGTGATTCCAAGTGAACTTGATAAATAAAGCTATGCTCCCTGGCAACGGCGCCAGAAAATAGTCTTGATGACCCACAAGTATAGGGGGTGTATCGCAGTATTTTCGAGGGAAGTGAAACCCAATTTATTGATTCGACACAAGGGGAGCCAAAGAATATTTATAAGTCTTAACAACCGAGTTGTCAATTCAGCTGCACCTGGAAACAATCTTGCTCACAGCAATTTATCAGTAGCAACAATTTTGTAGTAGCAATAGCAAAGTAATAGCAGTAGTAAAAGTAAAGACACTAGTAACAATTGTAGTAAATAGTAGGATTAAAGCCCGGTAGGTATAGGGATGGATGGACGGGCATTGCATGGACAACACAATTCGTATAGCAATCAAGACATAGGGCAATTGCAGATAAATAAGATAAAACATCAAAGTACTAGATAATCATAGGCATGTGTTCCATATATATTCATACGTGCTCGCAATGAGAACTTGCACAACATCTTTTGTCCTGCCAGCCCGTTTGCAGCGGGGCCTCAAGGGAACTACTGGCAATTAAGGTGCTCCTTTTAATAGAGCACCGGAGCAAAGCATTAACACTCTGTGGACACATGTGATCCTCACATCAAAGCTATCCCCTCCGGTTATCCCGATTATTGTCACTTTGGGGCCTTTGGTTCTGGACAACAATATGTGTATACAACTTGCATGTAAGACCCTAAAAAATCCTATCATAATGAATCAATAACATGTTCAGATCTTAAATCATGGCACTCGGGCCCTAGTGACAAGCATTAAGCATAACAAGTTGCAACAAAGTCAAAAAACACTACTGATAGATAATAGGCACCATGCCCTAACAATCTGATGCCATTACATGAACGATCTCATCCAATCCCTACCATCCCAATAGCCTACAACGGGGGATTACTCACTCATGGATGGGGGAAACATGGATGGTTGATGGAGAAGCGATGGTGACGATGATGGCGATGATCTCCTCCAATTCCCCATCCCGGCAGGGGGCTAGAACGGAGTTTCTGGTTCTGAATCGTGGAATCTGGTGGTGGCAGCGTAGCGGAACTCTTTTTAGAAAAACATCGAACCCCCCTTTGTTTTTAGGTTAAAAGGCAACTTATAGGCGAAGAGGGAGGCCGAGAGGCTGACCGAGGCGACCGCACCACCCCCAGGCGCGGCCTGGCCTAGCCCGCGCGGCCAGGTGGTGTGGGCCCCTCGTGGCCCTCCTCCATCTCGTCTTCTGGCTCCGTGAGTCTTCTGGTGAAATAAGATTTTTGGCATATTTTTCGGGATTTTTCCTGATAGTTGATTTTCTACACAAAAACTAGACACCAAGGTAGTTCTGCTGAAAACAGCGTCAGTCCGTGTTAGTTGTGTCCAAATCACACAAGTTTAGAGGAAAAACAATAGCAAATATGTTCGGAAAATAAGATACGTTTTGGACGTATCAGCCGTCAGCACCAGCCACGGGCCCATTCCTTGCCACCCTCCTGGCTAAAAGAGCCAGACCATCACCACTGACATGTCACTTGCCGTAGAGACGCTCGTGTAGTCCACCTTTCCGGGCCGCCGCCCTGACGTCCGAGATCTCACATCTGCCTCTTGGCACAACACCACCACAAGAGGTCCACTGGAACGGGCAGGAGAGAACGATGACGGTCATCCCTCAAACAATGCAATACATCAAGCATGACACACCCTCAAGTCGATCCGCGGAGCCCTGAAGGGCCTGCCAGGCGGCCGCTAGATAACCCGGATCTGGCACCCTAGCCACACCATGGCCAGGGGGTGGACTCCCACGGGAGCCCCTAAAACCTAGCAAGCATGGCCTAGCTAGCCCTAATCCGGTCCGAGGGGCCAGATCTGGGCTAGGGCTGGATCCCCGCAACACCGGCCAGCGCCACCAGGAGCCCATCCAAGAGCCGCTCCTGCACCATCCACGCCACCTCCTGCTCCAGTGAGCCGCGTCATCGCCCTGATTGGCCGCCACTGCCGGGCGGGGTATCCCTTGTTTGCCATACCGCCCAAGAACCATTGCCGATGTCAGTCCGTAGGGAGCTAACGCCGCCGTCCAGCGACACCTGCCTGCAATGCCACCATGCCGCCGAGGCCGTGCTGGCGCGCTCCTTGCCGAGCTCGCCGCCTGCCATGGCCCGCGCCATCGCCACCACGCGCAGGAGGAAAGGGGATGACCCGCCACCACCCAGGCTTCGCCCGATGATGGCGAGGAGGAGGGGGAGGTAAGTGGGGGTTGCTTAGGGATTAGGATTCCCTCCCCGTCGCCCACGGGAGCGACGCAGGAGGGAGAGCGGTTTCTCACTTGACAAATATTTCACAGACCAATCGCTAGCACACTTTGATAATTTCTCTTTTGTTAGTTTAAATTTGCCACCCTTCATTCTCCCTTTCGAGACCGAAAGTCCTAGATCTTCAAGCTTGAAGTTTGATACTTCAATATCTCCTCGATTTCAGCTTGAACTTCAGACGAACATTGGTTACCGTATAATATCGAACATTTACCCATAAAAAATAGTAGACTGTCATCAACATACAAAAGGAGAGATACTATCACGGATTAGATGTAATATTTACTTGAAGATCGACATATTCGTTTTTTCTTCGTTCACAAACTAAATTACATATCACGGATTTTTACAGGTATTGGGAGAGCATATATTGATGTATACCTGGGTTTGTTTCAGAACTTTCTAAAAAAAACATTATCTCACACAAAAACACACATATGTGATCTTCTTTTCACGCAAATACCTAAACTTTATAGCGGAAAATGAGTCACCAAGAGTACTACACGAAAGTTCCAATTATCCCAACGAAACGTAGTCAATTCCCGCAAAAGGAGAAGTTCAGAAAGCAGAAATTATCTTGTCTATCTGCTAGACTTCAGGGAAACATTAATTACTTCGGTGACTGGCCTGCATTATTTTCCCTGAAATGGGATCGGACGCAGATTGCACTGCTATTACAGTCATGGTCACTCTCGATCCACCCTGCAGAATTAGGTCCAAGCACTAGTGACAATTACAACTGCTCGTCTTACGTCTTTTGCCAAATCCTGCAGCACAAGAGAGAACTATGCGTGCACAGACAGGTTATATATAAATTGATTAGGCGAAGTGGTCAAAGCACTGATCTATGGTTTTTGATACTACGCTCGTTGGTGTTTTCCACTTGGGCCACTTTAATGGAGGATGCCGGTCCACTTTTCAGTAGCAAATCAGAAGGGGGGCGACAAAAGAGGCACAACCCAACTAGTAGTGGATCGAAGCGCTGCACCTTTCCTGTTTTTGTTGTCTTTTTATTTGCGCTGTGCTCCTTAAAAAAAAAGTTTGCTAAATAAACTGGGTATCACATATTTGAGGGACTCTTTGATTTTGTTTTTTGGAGGATTCAAATCCTTAGAAATTATATCTCTATGATGGTTGTTTAAATTGAACCGCTAAAAAAGCTTACACATTTTGTAACGGGGTAGTACATGACATTGTAATATGTGTTTTTCCTACTTCCACGTTTTTAGAATCATGCAAATCAAACAGGCCAAAGTCTAGATCATCCAAAAGCAACAACCGTCATCAAATAGACTTGGGACTAAGAATAACACTTTCAGGAATATAGGGCCAAATTCATCCCAGTTTATAGATTATAAACTAGCAAATCACACATGTCAAAGATATTTTTTTAATCCAATTTGTCTCCGACCATATTTCCAAAATTGTAACCGTTTTGAAAACCATAAGGTGACGTTTTATTTGGTTTCATACGCATACTATAGCCAAATAGTGGTCAAAATTAGAGATTAAGGAACATATCGATGTCCCAAAAATTAATTATTTTGAACTGGAGCAAGTATTTCTGATCCAACTATTTCGTCTACTTCTAAAATGGAGTTCAAAGAAAGATGCATACTCTTCTGCGCTAACTTCATAATTAGCAAATCCTATCAACGGAAACACCGTCTCACTGTCACTGACGGCCTATTTAAGCCTAGATCGCAGTATCTCTCGTCGAGACTGCATATGCGTTAGAACACAAACATGGGCACGTTCCTAGGCCATTTGGTCCCCGGTTTGGCCTTCGCCATCCTCGGCATGTGGCACACGCTGAACACCATCAAGGCCTACAAGATCAAGGGCGCCTCCGGGTTCCGCTCTGCCACCTGGTTCCCCTTCCCCTCGCCGCTGCCTGGCCTGAAGCACCTGGAGCTCTACCTCCTGCTCGCCTTCTCCGGACTCGCCATCGTCGACCAGCTCGTCGACCTCCCCCTCCTCGCGTTCTCCATCCAGCCGGACACCCTCGAGCACGCCACCATGTACCTCCACCTCGGGGTCTACGCGTCGGTGGCCCTCGCGGCTGACGTTACCGCCTCCCCGTCCCCGCACCACGGAGCGCTGGGCGACATGGTGGCCGCGCTCGCGGCGTCCGTGTTCGGGCAGGAGCTGTTCCTGCTCCGGCTGCACTCCGCGGACCACGTCGGCATCGAGGGTCACTACCACTGGCTCATGCAGCTCGTGGTCACCGCGTCTCTCGTCGTCACTTCCGCCACCGTCGTACTGCCGAGGAACTTCCCCGTAGCGGTAGTGCGGTCGGCGTCCGTGCTGTTCCAGGGTCTGTGGTTCATGGTGATGGGCTTCGTGCTATGGGTTCCTTCCCTCGTGCCGACGGGGTGCCACGGCGCGGAGGGGAGCGCGGCCATGCACAGTGCGGTCGCGTGCTCCACGAAGGAGGCGGCGCGTAGGGCGATGGCGATGGCGAACCTGCAGTTCAGCTGGGTGCTCGCCGCGGTGTGGGTCGTGACGGCCTACATGTGCCTGAGGGTTGACGGCCGGTGCATGGAGTATGTGCAGATTCAGGCGCCTAGAGCCGACGGCCGTGTGCTCGCCGGCGACGGGGAATCGCCGCAGAAGCGTGTGTTCCCCGTCACAGATCATGTGTAGAGATTAGAGAGGGAGGGAAAACGTGAGAGGAAATGGCTTGAACTGCGCGGAGATTTCGTTGGGGCCCCAGATTCTGCGCTGTTATCGTTTGGGTTCTGTAGTTTATACTAGTGTTATCACGAAATAAAGGGACCCATTTCGTTTGACCAGAGCTCTTTTTTGTTTCATTTTTATTTTTGTTTTCTTTCTTATTTTGCTTTTACTTCTTTTTTCTTTTCTCCTTTCAATCCTTTTTTGTTTTTTATTTGTTCAGTTTCTGTATTTTCTCTCATATTTTCTATTATTTGTTCTTTTCTTTTATGTTTTTCTTTCAGTTCTCTTACTTTTTTTCTTTCCTTCATATTTCGAATTTTTTATCTGTTCACGGATTTTAAAATAGTTTCACACATTCCAGAAATGTGCATGGTTCAAAAAGTGTTCATAGGTTACAAAAATACGTTCACAGATTCATGGTTTTGAGAAGATACATTCATGGATTCATGATTTTGGAAAAAAAAAATCATTTTTAGAACCCGTGAATCAAAGTAATTTTTTAACTCACAAAACATTTTCCGAACCGCGTGAATATCTTTTCTAACCAGTAAGTATTTTTTGCGAATCCCCTGAAAGTAGTTTTTTCAACTATGGACAATTTCATAGAAAGCGTATTATTTTAAAAAACACGTAAAAATAATGGATATAAAAATTAAAAAATAAGAAAAGAAAAAGGAAGAAAACCAAAAATAAAAGTATCTTACATGTAACCTATTAATGGGTTGTGATAATGAGGCCCATTAGTTGAGTCCTTCGCGTAGTTGGGAATACTATCACGCATGCGAGCGGCCGGAAGAAGTTGGAGCTTCAGACTCCAATAGGAGTAGGGATCAAAACAGAGTGGAAACGGACGTAACATAGTCATATCATATTTATTTTCATATTTTTCAGCATAAACAAAAATAAATACAGAAACCCTGAAAACAAAGCGGAGGTAGATATTATTGAAAACAAATACAGATCGAATACGCTCCGGACGCAGAGCGGTGCAGATTTTACCCAGAACAGATAGAACCATGGAATCATACACAAAAGTCTAAAATCGTTCAAACAAACCAACAAAATTGTACCTTTATTCTAGTATGGTGCTAGGTTTACAGGGAAATGAGGGAAAGACCAAATCATGGAAGTCTCTTCGAATGCATGAAGAGATTACATGGTCATCGATTCTGGGTGAGCCGTTTTGTAAATTTGGCTTGACAAAATCATGTAATGGATCGGTTAGATTCGGTCATGCACTTCAACCCAAAAATCAAAATTTCATATTAGACGGAAACAGAAATTCTGTAAAACTAAAATTTCATATTAGACGGAAACAAAAATTCGATTTCATCTTCTATTCCACAGGAAAACGTTGTTCTGTTTTTTTTAAAAAATTTGTTTCCATTTTCGTGTTTTCATTTTATTTTCATTCCGTGTAAAAGTCGAAAACTTTTCGTTCCACTTACATCCTGAAATAGGAGCTCACGATTTCTAAAACGGCCAACCTTCTAAAAGGTCCAGCTCACGCTCTCCCATCTCGCCAAGTGACAACTTCTCTTTCCCGGTAGTTGTTTAGTTGGATTGGTAATAGTTTGAATACAGTTCCATGTCGGTTCTATGATTTATCAGTACCTATGTACCATTGCCATCCCAAATCAAAATATGGGTATGCACTGAATAAATAAATAAGAAAATCAGTACTAAATCTCTACTATCTTGGGTGTTCTGTTTTCTGTCACTACGTCGTTCCGTTTGGCCGTCGTACCACCTCCTTGGTCGTTCGCCATAGGTCTGCTCTGCCGCACATTAAAGCAGGTTGCAACCGCAGGTACGCCGTGATCCTCGCGTGCCACAGATCACGCCTCCAATCAAATCCGTATCAAATGTGCTCCCTCGCATCGCCATCCAATCTTCTCCCTCTCTCTCCCGACCACCTCCCGGGTCAATCACACTAAGAGCATTTCCACTCGTTGGGCGTTTCCAAGCCGAAATCCGGCGCTATTTAGCGCTGGACGAAGCCAGTTTTTGGCCTGGGTACGCCCAGTTTCCCACCCGCGTTTCCAGGCCGAGTTCCCAGTTCGGCGTGTTTTTGCCGAATTCGGCTCAAATTCGTCCAGTTTTTGGCATATTTCGGCATAATATGAATACAGAGCAATGTTTAGCATAGTTTTGCATGAAATTAACCATAGTCTGGCATAAAATTTAACATAGTTCGGCGAACAATGAAAATACAATATATTTCGACGAACAATGAAAATACAACATAGTTCGGCGAGCAATATTTTAGTTGTCTGAACTTTGAAATCCAAGAAGTTCCATGTATCGACCTCCACTGGTTCCATGTTATGATGTGAACAACTTCGATTACAACTGCATCCCCAACATTTGTCAAGTCTCACAACTACTGCAAGACTTAACAAGATTAGCCTTTTGATGTAGTGAACCTTGACCTCAGCTTCCGTGAGGGATGGCGACCCAAGAGGAGACATGGACATGGGTGGAGCCGTCAGCGTGGCATGTCGTCGCCGCTTCTACGAGGATGGCGAGCGTGCAGCTACGAGTTTTTGACTCGCCTTCACTAGCATGGAGAGGCGGCTGCCGCATTCTTGCAACTATACGCTGGTCACGTGCCTGAGTTTCTGGCCGGATTCGCTATTGATTCCACTCGAGTGTTCATTTGTACTTCCTCCGTTTAGAAATATGAAACATTTTATCTTTGTAAAATAGATGTATCTAGATGTTTTTTAGTGTATAGGTTCACTATACACTAAAAGATGTCTAGATACATTCGATTCACAGAGCTAAAACGTCATATATTTCTAAACAGAGGGAGTACATGCCATGATTAGCAAGTGATAGTGAGATTAGAAGCTGCTTTAAGATGGGAAATGATGGTGAGGTGTCCGCATCTAAGGAGGGCCCCAAGAGGAGGACGCTGCAGCCTGTTCCTAGAGAATTTTCTTCCATGAAAAACCCACGAGAAGTCTGTGATAACTACTCCCTGCTTTCAGAAATATAAGTTTTAGCTTTGTAAATCAAATGTATCTAGACGTCTTTTAATGTAAGGTTTGTAAGGTTCAGAGTTAACCTATACACTAAAAGAAGTCTAGATACATTTATTTCACAAAGCTAAACTGTTTTACATTTCTAAACGGAGGGAGTAGATGAGTCCGGACCGATCTAGTGAGTTTCTGCATGTCTAGAAGCCCAAAATTTCGGTAATGCACCAGCGTATGTGCCTCTCATTGCAAAAGGGGCTGCCCGCACTTTATCCATGCCTACAAATACACTAATCCTGCCTCTTTTTCCTGGTCTTTATTTGGTTTGAATTCATCAGCTTCCACTCCAATGCATCGGGGGTTACTAAATTTTGAACTGGCAACACTAATTGTAAGTTGTATTACTTGCAGTTTCGTTCTCTTGATCTGCTCATATATATAATTGCATTACCCTTATTCCTTGATCTTCAGGTTGTCTTTGAATAAATATCAGTGGCCATTGTATAAGGTTTTAGCGATTTTTTATCCATCTGACAAAAAGAGAGTACCACATCATCAGCCAGACACAAAACCATATCACAACATCCAAGCATAATTCCAATATACGGAGAAGTTGGTTAATCCTCTTTGTTGATGCTAAGCATCAGATGTTGTCACGTTGTTGACTGACTGAAGAAATTGAAAGGCATCTAATTGAGCCAATGACTAATGAATCACAAATCATGTCTAAGGAGGAGTTGTCTAATTGGGCCATTAAATATGGGTTTGCCATCCATGGTGATATTTGTTGGGTACTAAGAAGAAAGCTTAGTCGTTTGCTCTTCATGTGTTGGTTAGACAAAGTTATTATCACGAGCTCCCTCTCATCCGCAGGCAACATCGATGCATATGTGAGTTTCCTCGATAGAGTGATATGGGTAGCATCGGTTGCTGGAGTATCTGGTCGGCAAGGTGGTTACTATGGCGCAACCGCGCTAGAGTACCCACCTCGTAGGAGGCGGAAGACCAGGAGTACCATAGACAGGACATGAAGGTAAGCCTACGGAGCCTGCAGGTTCAGTTGAGCTTAATTTGCATCCAGAATTTGACATGGCTTTATTAGATAGTTACTTGGTAATAAAATAACAACTTTTTCTACTAACTGTCAAAATTTTGGATTGGTAAACTTTATTCAACAATTAGTATATTGTTCCTTGTATTGCTAGAATGTCACAAGTGTCTTATAATTGTGTAGGTTTTAACTTGAACAAGAAGGACAATAAAGGGTTAGTGCCTGCCATTTTACACGAGCTAGCTTTGACGAAGATTGCATGTTGTCACTGCTCCCCTAGATAGTAATATTCATCAATTTGTGTACATGTGCAACTTTAAAGAAAAAATCATAAATTGTCTTTAAAATCCAAATAATGGAGAGGCGACATAACGCACTGGTGCATCATCCAATCCTTTACCACATTAGCCCTTTTTAGGCATTTTAGGATAGTTTGATATACTTCTTATACTTCTTAATTAATGTTCTGAACAGGATTCGGATGCGCAAGATAAATGTGTCTGGTTCTTGTAAACCAAGTAAGGGAAATATCTGCTAAGTCGCTCTATAATATGATGTTGTATCTGGGTAGGAGATATCAGTGTATGTTGGACTTATGGAAAACCCAAATGCTACTGAAAAACAGTTCACTTGGATGTGTGTTTGGGTGCATCTAGGTGGTCGAAGAACTTCAAATTAAAAGGTGGAACGAGCGGGTAGGTTGCAGGTTTTGTGGTGAGCCTAAATCGGTGAACACCTGCTTTTCCTTTGCCTTTTTTATAAGGTGACCTAGGCCTCTATGGCGTCACTTGGGGATGGTCAGGGGAGCCAAATTGTTTTCGAATAGATGCCTATTTCTAGGCCTTTTAATTTTTCTTATTGCTCGGCGAGCTTATGCCATTTTACTGGATGCATTGCACATTTATGATGTGACCAAGTATTTAAATGACCATCCTAGAGGTGCTCATGTCTTGCTTGCGATGAATGGTACTGCTACTACTCCCCTCCTGATTTTTTTGTTCGGACATTTTTAAATTTCTCTTAGGCTATTTGATCATATATGATAATATGTTTGAAGTTAAGTATGTAATAGATGAGTTTGAAGACATGGACTAGAACAAATGTGTCAAGGAGTTAATGAAGGATTATTTTATTTGGGAGTTTGACTTAATGGAATTCCTAACATATCCTAGATGGAGGTTTTTAAGAAAGAGCAGGACTTAGGATTTTGCCAACAAGCTGGTGGCATGCACTATGAAGTACTGGGCCATTCAGTAGCAGCACCCTAGACATGAGCGGCTGGTGCCACATTGTAAGTATGCACTATAGATTGATCGAAGGACCACTTTGGACGAACCAACTCATTTTTAGCTGGTTATGGATGGATATTATGTATTTTCTATTCAAAGTGGTAGACATATTACTATATTGAGGCCTTTGGTAGTTGAATCAAATATTCCTCCACAAAATTAGTGGTACTATTTTTTAATATGTCATTTAATGGATGGATTTGTTTGATACCCTGAATCATGTGTGCATTGTAAACTGCTCTTGTGTCCTTGACACAATTGCTTGCATAATTTTGTTCCATAACATTGTTGCTATTTGATTTACAAAGGCAATACCACACAACTGGTTCTTGGGAATATTGTGCTTTTTCAATATCTTGATTCCAAACTGAATAATTCTGATGACTCAAAAGAGAAGAATTGTATGTGTGCGAGAACATATTAAGTATAAAACTGAATTTTGGGTGTATGCATAGAAGATGTTGAATCATTTTTCTTATGGACATAGTCAGTACGGTGCACATGCATATTGACTTCAGTTGGGATTTTCCAGCATCACACTATGAAGATCATATCATAGTGTTGTTTCTCATGTAAGGGTAGCGGCTTAATCATAGCATAGATTATTTTCCTAATGTGCATCTTGTGGAAATTAGAGTTATGTCTTGACAATGATGCTTGATGTGCATAATACATGTTTCACACGATTAGTGAAATATTTATGTCTTGACAATGATTTCTGATATGCACAATACATATTTGGCACGATTAGCAAATATTTATCTCCTGTTGCAACGCACGGGCATGTTTTCTATAATATACAAAGTCCGAGCATGCCTATTTTATTAAGCTCCTTACACATATGGTTTTTGCGCTAAGCTCTTGACAAAATACCAATTGTACAATTTTCATGTTGTTGTGTTAATCTTTGATCAAATGCCATTTTCCATAATTAGGAGGTGCAAGCAATCTACCTAGAAAGATTTGTTATGAATAAACTAGATAGAAGTACTTACCTCCTATAGCATCCAATGTCCCTTACAATTCAGTGGCCATACGCTCTCACCCAGGGCACCTTTATCCTACGAGTGCTACATGGTAGCACGACTGCCTGCGAGGCAACGCCGAGAAGGGTTGATCTAGCATCATGCATCTTCGTCATTGCATCACTTGGCAGTAGCCGAGGATGAGAGAGTTGGTCCAGATCTGTACTCGGAAAGTTGATCAAGCTTGGCTGCGTCTCACCTCCTTCAACCCTAGGACGATTTGGGGGCTATGCGCACCGTGAGGAGAGACTGGAGATGATGGATCATGTGCCACAAATTAGAACAACATGAGGGTCCACAATGCATATGTGCTAGATAGATGTTATGGTTTCATCATGTCCCTGATCCACATCCAACGAACCAGATTTATGGGGTAACTGGTACCACACATAGCCCATGTAGCACTAGGTACTCTCGCGCTCACCCAGGCCTTGCGGAGAAATGCCTCCATGTATGTGAAAAGTGTCTATGGTGTCCCATCACAGTCTCTTGGAAATTGCAAACGGACAGTTGGCATTTGGTGAATTGAGTCCTAAGAAAATATTTCAATAAATATTGGGCAACTGCGCCGCACAACCTATCGCCACATTGGGACAAAACATTTAGCTTTTTTTTTTTTTGCTTTTTTGTCTTTTTTGTTTCTATTTTCATTTCTGTTTCTATTTCTCTTTTCTTTTCTATTTTTTGTTTCTTAAAAACATTTAGGGTTTCGTATTTTTTTACTATTTTTAGAAGTTCATGTTTTTAAAAAAGTTCATGATTTTTGGGAAAATGTTCATTTTTTTGGAAAAAATAGTCATAACTTTTTGAAAAACTGTCGTCATTTTTTGAATTTTTGTTCATGGCTTTTGAAGTTTTTTCATACTTTTTGAGAAACGATCATGATTTTTTGAAAAATGTTCAGCTTTTAAATTAAAAATATGAATAAAAAAATATAGGGAAATCAAAATAAAAAAACAAAAACTTAAGAGAAAGGACAAACTGCTTAAATGAGCGGACTCACCGCTGCTCCCAATGGGCAGCATGCTCGCCGGCCGCTGCGGTGGTGTTACACCACCCGATATATTGTATGGCTCGTACAATTAGTGATTTATGTTATTTTGTTCATTTTTTGGGTATTTCCTGTAGTCCTCTCAAGACTAAGTGGGTCGGCCACATAGAGCTTCTGGATTTTGGGAAGCTTCTAGACATTTGAACGATTTTTCACCGTTTTCTATTATTTTTCTGTTTATTGTTTTGCTAGTGTTATTTTTTATTTTTTGTTTTTTGTTTCTTTTTTTGTTTTTGTTTTTCTATTTCTTTCGTTTTTTACTTTTACTTTTAGTTTCCTTTTTCTATTTTGTTTTAATTTCTTTCCTTTTACATTTTTCTTCTATTTTCTATATTCTAATTACTATATTTATCTTTTTTCATTTTTGTTTAAAATAACATAAATCGTCACATGATATAGAATTACTAACCAAAATAGTTAAAATAACATAAATGTTTATGTTAAACAATGTTATTATACGGTCATTGGTACGTTTTCTTTTGTTCAACTAAGATTAATGTTAGTTTAGAAAAATAGTTTAAATAACATAAATTTATATCAAAAAATTGTTCTTATAAGATAATTGTTTTTTAAAAAATTGTTCACATAACATAAATGTTCATTTTTGAAAATTATTCAAATAAAATAAATTTTACTCTTCAAAAACCATTCGCATAATTTGAATTTTCATATTGAAAATAATAAAATATAAATGTAAATAAAAGGGAAAAAATGAAATAGAAAAAATAAACAGAAAAAAAACAAAAAGTAAAAAGTAAAACAATATGTGTTATTTTGGTCGTATTGGGAGTGGTGCATGTAGGAACCGCTACGAGCGGAAGTGATTCCCTCCCAGGGTATATGAGCTCCCATTTTCATCATGTGTCCACCCGTTTTACCAACCATGCATTGTTTTCAAAAACCACACATTAAATCGCCAAAGGAGGCTAGACTCGACTCTCTCTAACCGAGATTCTTAATAAGATTGTATCCTTCATCCACAAGCACGAGGCCATCCCTATGTCCGGGTTCTCCCTGTGCCTTGAAGCACAGGTCATGGGTCTACCCCACTGGTAGAAAACACGCCTCTAGTCCCGGTTCGTAATGGCCTTTAGTCCCGGTTGCGCAACCGGGACTGCAGAATCAGGACTAGAGGTCCGAACTTTAGTCCCAATTCTGTTATAAACCAGGACAAGAGGGCCTCCACGTCGCCCCGCATAGTGCGCTGGCTGGAGGACCTTTAGTCCGGTTCGTAACATGAACCTGGGCTAAAGGGTCTCTGCCGCGGCAGGAGATGGGTTTAGGGTTTAGGGTTTTGTGTTTTCCTTTTCATTTTGTGTATTATGTTTAATTATTTTTAATTTTGTGTTTTCATTTCAAACAAGTTTTCGTATACATACACGACGCTACTACATAGTGTACACCTTGATGCATATATAGTATAATTTCTCTTATGAGCATACATACATATATACAATTTGGTATACGAGTCCCAGCAAGGACTAGAGCCCATCTATTTGATTACATGGAGATCATTACATGGATGTTTTAGACTTATCTATATTGTATTCTCCACATAGATTATGAGCGAATTCCAAAGACAATCTTTGGCTCTATCATCGACAAAACTAGCTCTAACTGGATCCCTTTTTTTCCTGGCTTATTCCAATCCTAAGTGGTGATCGGGATGGTGTCCCTAATTGATATTTTGGGATAATAATAACTTGTATTAATTTGAATAATAATACAAAGTTTATATAGAAGAGAGGAGGAGGGTCGGCCGGCCTAAACCGACTTAGGACTGACTTAGGACCAGAGTCCTACTCTAACTCAAACTCAATTCTAATACCCCTCCGTGATACGTTGTAAATGTATCTATAATTTTTATAATTTTTGATGTTCTATGCTTGGTTTATATCTACTTTCTTATGTTTTTTCCATATTTTGGAGTACTTTTTTATACACTTTCTTGGACTAACCTATTAACAAGATGCCACAGTGCCAGCTGCCTGTTTTCTACTGTTTTTGGTTCCAGAAAAGTCAGAAAAAAATATTCTCGAAATTGGACGGGACAAAAGCCAAAGTCAATATTTCAACGAGGGGAACATGGAGCCAGAATACGAGACGGAGAGGGGCCAGGGGCCGCCCACACCACCTAGCCGCACGGCTAGGCCTGGCCCGCGCTAGGGGGTGGTTTGGCCGCCTAGGGCACCCCCTCGTCCTCCCCTTTCGCCTATAAGATGCCTCCGATACAGAAACCCTAAGTACCCGACTAAAATTCCTTGAAAGAGTCTATAGCCGCCATCATCTCCATCCCTAGATCAGGAGGGATCTGAAACTCTTCCCGGCACCCTGCCGGATGGGAGAATTCACCCTAGAGGCCTTCTTCATCACCATGCAAGCCTCCGGTGTGATGCGTGAGTAGTTCATCCTTGGACTACGGGTCCATGTAGTAGCTAGATGGTTGGTTCTTCTCCTTTGTGCTACCATGTTTAGATCTTGTGATATTTGTTCATGATCAAGATCATCTATTTGTAATCATACATGTTGTGTTTGCTGGGATCCGATGGATATTGAGATGCTATTTCAGATTGATTATTGATTCTATCATGACTTTGTTATTTGTGATCTTGCATGTTCTCCGTTGTTAGTAGATATCTTGGCCGAGTAGATGCTAGCAACTCCAAGAGGGAGTATTTATGCTCGATAGTGGGTTCATGCCTCTAGTAATCTGGGGAAGTGACAGAAATATCTAAGGTACTAGATGTGCTATTGCTACTAGGGAGAAAACAACAATCCTTTTTTATAGAACAATCATATTGTTTACTTTACACGCAATGCGTAATGCAATTATCTGTTGCTTGCAACTTAATACTGGAGGGGGTTCGGATTGATAACCTGAAGGTGGATTATTTGTCATAGATGCAGTTGGATTACAGTCTATGTATAATGTTGTCATGCCCAATCAAATCTCATAGGAGTCAAGATGATTAGTATATGCATGTATGCTTTATCGATGTTTGTCAATTGCCCCGCTGTAATTTGTTCACCCAACATGTCATCTATCTTAAGGAGAACCACCACTAGTGAACTATGGACCCCGGTCCTTTCTTTTACCATCAATCTACAAACTGTTTACTGTTTTCTATTTACTTTCTGCAAGCTTTTACTTTCTTCCACGCAATACGTTTAATCCTTTGTTTTCAGTAAAACCGGTGAGATTGACAAGACAACCTCACTGTAAGTTGGGGGCAAAGTTCTGTGGTTGTGTTGTGCAGGATTCCAAGTTGGAAACAACACCTTGGTGGTGTTTCCTTGCTCCTACTGGTTCGATAACCTTGGTTTCATAACTGAGGGAAAACTTGCTGATGTGCTCATCATACCTTCCTCTTGGGGTTCCCCAACGAGCTCAATACATTTTGGTCCATCAAGCAACTTTTTCTGGCGCCGTTGCCGGGGAGTCAAGGTCATCTTCACAAGAGGAGTCCCTCATAACCAATCTCTTTACTTTGTTATTTTGTTTTGCTTAGTTTATTTTTGCTTTGTTTGCTTGTTTCTTTATCAAAAACACAAAAAAATAGGTGTACTAGTTTGCTTTCTTTATTAAAAACACAAAAAATGACTACTCTTGAAAACACTAAGTTGTGTGACTTCACTAGCACCAACAACAATGATTTCATGTGCACACCTATTGCTCCACCTGTTCCTGAAGCTACTTTCTTGAAATTAAACCTGCTTTACTCAATCTTGTTATGAGAGAACAATTTTCTGGTATTGGTACTGAAGATGCTGCTACTCATCTAAATAACTTTGTTGAACTTTGTGAGATGCAAAAGCATAGGGATATAGATAGGGATATTATTAAGCTTAAATTGTTTCCTTTCTCTTTGAGAGAAAAAGCTAAAGAATGGTTGCAATTCCTAACTAGAAATAGTATTGATTCTTGGACTAAATGCAAAGATGATTTCATTGGAAAATACTATCCTCCTGCTAAGATTATATCTATGAGAAGTGAAATAATGAAGTTTAAACAATCTGATAATGAACATGTTGCTCAAGCTTGGGAAAGAATGAAATCTTTGGTAAAGAATTGTCCCACTCATGGACTGACTGCTTGGATGATTATCCAAACCTTTTATGCAGGATTGAACCGTTCTTCAAGAAATCTACTGGATTCTGCTGCTGGAGGTACCTTTATGACCATTACTTTGGGTGCTGCAACAAAGCTTCTGGATAATATGATGGTTAACTATTCTGAATGGCATACCGAGAGAGATCCACAAGGTAAGAAGGTGAATTCTGTTGAAGAAACCTCCTCCTTGAGTGATAAAATTGATGTTATTATGTCTATGCTTGTTAATGGGAAAGCTCATATTGATCCAAATCATGTTCCCTTAGCCTCTTTGGTTGCTCAAGAAGAGCAATTTGATGTGAACTTTATAAGAAATAATAATTTTAGCAACAATGCCTACCTGAATAATTTTGGTAATAATAACTGTAATGCTCCCAATAATTGTAATGCTTATGGAAATTCCTATTACAATAATAGGAGTGCTCCCTCTGAATTGGAAGTTATGCTTAAAGATTTTATTAGTAAACAAATTGCTTTCAATAAAACTATTGAGGAAAAACTCTCTAATGCTGAAAGAAATATAGCATCTTTGGCTGAAGCACAATCTTCTTTTAATAAAATGGCTGCTAAACCTGAAACTATTGAAAATCCCTTTGCTGCTACTAATGCCATACAAGTTAGAATTTGTGAGAATGTTAGACTATTAGCTGAATTGCATGCTAAGTGGGAAAGAGAAGATGAAATTGCTAGAAATATTAGTGTTTCTATTATCACTACCACTAGTGTTGAAGCTAGCAATATCTCTACTACTTTAGATGATACTTATGATTTTGATCTTGATGGTTGCAATATCTCTGAAGTAATTAAGTTCCTACAAAAGCTTGCTAAAAGTCCTAATGCTAGTGCTATGAATATGGCCTTTACAAAACACATTACTGATGCTCTCATAAAAATTAAAGAAGAAAAGATGAAACATAAAGCTTATATTCCTATGAAACTAGAAGATGGTTGGGAACCCATCATTAATATGAAAGTGAATAATTTTGATTTCAAAGCTTTATGTGATCTTGATAGTAGTGTTTCTATTATGCCTAGAAGGATTTATGATATGCTTGATTTGCCACCATTGGAAGATTGTTATTTAAATTTCCCACTTGATGATAATGCTAAAAAGAAACTCATGGGGAGTATTAATGATGTTCTTATTATGGTTAACAATGCTTATATCCCCATTGATTTCTATGTTTTGGATGTTGAATGCAATGCTTGTTGTCCTATTACTTTGGGAAGACCTTTTCTTAGAACTGTTGGTGCCATTATTGCTATGAAAGAAGGCACCATTAAATATCAACTTCCACTCAAGAAAGGTATATAACACTTCCCTAAGAAGAGAGAGAAGATTCCTTTTTCCTCTCCTATGAAAACAAAATTTGCTCTTAATGCTTCTTCATTTGAGAACACTTGATTATTTTTCTTGCTTCTTATGCCTAACTTAAAGGCATTAAAGAAAAGTACTTATTGGGAGATAACCCAAAAGTTTTAGATGACTCTTGAAAGTTATTACCTCTGTAATAACCGCTCCTTATCCTTTTTATTTTCTTTTTGTGCCAAGAGTAACCTCTAATGAGAGATAAGTAATGCTTGGGAAAGTTATTGTCCCGAAGTGTAAAATCTCTGTACGTCGTTTTGAGGCCTGAATTTTTTTCTTCTGTCCCAGGTTGTTATCTAACTTTTGTTAGTTAAACACTTTTCGATTTGAGCAACCGAAGGTCTTCGAAAAAATTGGGATTTACCTACTGGTCTGTTTTGACAGATTTCTGCCATTATTTGCATTTGCTTCTTGTTGGTCCCTTTTTGGGTTCTCTTTGGGGAATTGAGCTTTTCAAGGGAAGTGCTAAAGTAGCTTGTGTTTGAATGGAAGTTTTATTGGTGTTGAAACTGAACCCAAAGACTTATTATCTTGAGTGCACTAATGTTGCTAATAAAGATTGTGTGAAGTTTTGTATGAAGGAAGAATTTCAGGTGCATGGAGAGAATGATGTAATGAGATGAAGAATGGACTAAAGCTCAAGCTTGGGGATGCCACTTGTGTCACCCCAAGAAATATCCAAGAAGTACAAGCGTCAATGCTTGGGGATGCCCAAGGCATCCCCTTCTTCATTAATAAAAATCTCAGGTTCTTCCAAACACTTCATTTTTATTGTTTCATGCACAGTTGTGTTGTTCTTGGAGTGTCTTTGTTTTTTGCTTTTGGTTTTCGTTTGCTTGGTTTTCTTAGCTTGCTTGAATAAATTGGTTGGACCCCCTCTTTCATACATTAGTTTTCAAATAGTTTTGTTTGGATTGGAAAAGAGTAGGAAAGTTCATGATTAAGTGGTAAAGAGAGCTTGTTTTTGACTGCTTTTTCTTTATGATTAGTGATCTTTGCTATAGCATGACATGTTATAAACAATTGAGATTTCTTAATGTGCCTTGAAATAATCATGCGTTGTTTTAGCGTATTAAAGCATAGTATTGTGGTATTCTCCTTTGATGCTTTATTTGGGTTGACTTGGCGCATGCTCACACCATGTTATGACTATCCCAAGTCACCATAGCCTTTATGATCCTTTAGTTTTCGACTTGTAATATCACTTTATGCTTTAATTAATAATGTTTTGTCACTTTGCATGATTATGTCCATTATTGCTCTCTTAGTTGGTCGCTCCCAATCTTTTGCTAGCCTCCATAACCAAGTATGAGTTCCACTCATGCATCTAACTCCAAATAAAACCATGTTATTCCAAAGAGTCCACCATACCTACCTATTAGCATTTGCTATTCCAAGTATATTCATGTTTTTATCTACCTGCCGAATTAAACTTGTTATGAGAAAACTAGTGATTAAAGCTCTCACGAACTTGATGGCACACTTTACTTTTCTTGCCATAATAAACTTGAACCATTGTGTCGTCTATGTTGTATATTCTTGCACTTATATGTTGGGGATTAGCAGAACCATGCTATCATGGGGAACGCTTTCAACATTGCACTTGTACTTTGTACCTAGTTGATATCATGCTCTTTCGTCTATGGATGTCGTCGGTGTGAAATGAAAGGGGAGCTTGTAAGTCCATGGAGTTACGTATGTGTGTTAGAGAAACGCCTGGGCCGCCGGTCTAATCCATGCCTAATCATGGTGGAAACCTGCAGCGTAACCATAATGAGCAATCTATGAAGCATTCTTCTTATAAAAAAAGAGACAGAGATTGAGAAAAAGAAAAAAAAGAGATATGAGAAAAGAGGAAAGAGAGGAAAAAAGCACCATTTTCCCATGGTAAATAAGAAGATTGCTGAGATGCTCATTGTCGGCTTGCCTTGTCATTTTGATATGGGGATTCTTCCGTATCATCGGGCAAGGGGTACCCCGTTGGCGGTTCTCTATGATACACATGTACTTACTTTGACAAAACTTACCGGTAACTAAACTTGAGTAGCATGAGGAGCGGCCCTCATATTCAAGGAACATGAGATTTCCAACTTATACTTTGTCAAGCATATACTCCATAGTTTGTTCACTTTAACCTTAATCACTTCAAGATGCTTATGATAGGTGCATTGAGAGCTGAAAGCTAATAAGTATCATAATTTTTGTAAGCTCTTTATGAAACTTGAATCCCTGCTTCCTTCTATGAAGGCCTTTCTTCCACTTTTATATTGAGTCTCCACCCTCTATCTTTATGCACCTATTGGGAGAGCTTAGTGGCCATTCTTAGTTTAATGTGCATTGTCCCAAGACTTGTTGATTGATGCATAACTTTGATATTGCTTGTTCTTAAACTATTTGTATCTAGTCACCCTTATGAACTTTGAAGATTTCCTATGCAATTATGATTTGCTACATTATGAGGGACAAGCTGAATGCCACTATGCTATGTTTTCTTTATGTGAAACAAACAAACATCTTGCAAAGCATTGTTATTCATGAATCTTTTGTTTGTGCCTTTTCATGTTACAACATAGTTGCTATGTCTTATTGTTAGAATTTTATCTTTCATGCTATGTTGAAGTACTATGGTCCCAGCTATCAATGTTTTAAAAATACTTTGATCAAGTTTATGATGGTGCATGTCACCTCAAAAATTATTCCTTCTTTTTATCACTTACCTACTCGAGGACGAGCAGGAGTTAAGCTTGGGGATGTTGATATGTTGCAAACGTATCTATAATTTTTGATGTTCCATGCTTGGTTTATATCTACTTTCTTATGTTTTGTCCACACTTTGGAGTACTTTTTATGCACTTTCTTGGAATAACCTATTAACAAGATGCCACAGTGCCAGCTGCCAGTTTTTTGGTGTTTTTGGTTCTAGGAAAGTAAGAAAATGAATATTCTCGGAATTGGACGGGACAAAAGCCAAAGTCAATATTTCACCGAGGGGGACACAGAGCCAGAATATGAGACGGAAACAGGCCAGGGGCTGCCCACAATACCAGGCTGCGCGGCTATGCCTGGCCCGCGCCAGGGGATGGTTTGCCCGCTCCCGGGGCCCAGCCAAACCATCTGGCCGCGCGGGCTGGGCCTGGCCGCGCCAAGGGGTGGTCTGGCCGCCCCAGACTCCCCCTCGGTCTCCCTCTTCGCCTATAAGATGCCTTCTGACCTAAAAACTCACAGGGGTTCGACGTTTTTCTAGAAGGAGTTCCGCTATGCCACCACCACCAGATTCCAGGAAATAGCACCAGAAACTCTGTTCTGGCACCCTGCCGGGACGGGGATTGGAGGAGATCATCGCCATCATCATCGCCATCGCTTCTCCATCAACCATCCATGTTTCCCCCATCTATGAGTGAGTAATCCCCCGTTGTAGGCCATGGGGATGGTAGGGATTGGATGAGTGATGCCTACAAACTTCTATTCTTGTAGACAGTTGTTGGGCCTCCAAGTGCAGAGGTTTGTAGAACAGTAGCAAGTTTTCCCTTAAGTGGATCACCCAAGGTTTATCAAATTTAGGGAGGAAGTGGTCAAAGGTATCCCCTCTCAAGCAACCCTGCAATCAAGATACAAGAAGTCTCTTGTGTCCCCAACACACCCAATACACTTGTCAGGTGTATAGGTGCACTAGTTCGCCAAAGAGATAGTAAAATACAAGTGGTATAGATAATTATAAGTGGTAACGGTGATAGAAAATAGCTTGATGGCGTGGAAAAGACTAAAGTAAAACTGAAATAAAGATGGAAGTAAGCAAACATGTAACAGATCTAATAGCAAATGGTGTTTCAGTGCTAAGAAACAAGGCCTAGGGATCATACTTTCACTAGTGGACACTCTCATATAAATATATTATCTTCATGATACTACTCTCCGGTTGGACACTCTAATCGATGGTAGGGCTATAACAGCACACCTCAAAGTAAGCCTTTCCCATCTAGAAAACCCCACACTGTCACCTTGAGCACTAGATGGTTCAAACAAACACAACAATTTCATAAAGACATCCAACTCCAAATATAACTCATAACAAGTATTTGTAATCTCTAGCCTAAGTGCCACCATGGTGTGTATGCTATCACTTTCACACACATGGGGAGAGCAGAGATCTATTAAAGCACTTGAGTAGCAAGGTAGATCTATAGATTACAAGCTCATGATCTCAATAAGATCATGCATAGAGAGATGAACACATAGCTACCGGTAGAACCCTTAGCCTCGAGAGTGAACTACTCCCTCCTCATCATGGGAATCAGCAATGGTGATGGAGATGGTGGTGGAGATCAATGGAGATGGCTCCCGGGGGACTTCCCCGTCCCGGCAGGGTGCCGGAATAGAGACTTTCTGTCCCCCGAATCTCCCCTTCGGTGGCGGCGGCACTGCGGAACTTTTCATGGATTTCTGATTGATGATTTAGGGTTTTGGTATCGGGAGGCTCTTATAGGCGAGAGAGGCAAGGTCGGTGGCCAGCCAGGGGGCCCACACCATGCCCTAGCGCGGCCTAGGGTTGCTCGTGCCTGGGGGGAGGGGTGGCCACCCTATGGCCCCTCTCCGACTCTCCTTCTGGCTCCATGAGTCTTCCGGGAAAATATTAACTTTGGCTTTTGTCCCGTCCAATTCCGAAAATATTCATTTTCTAACTTCCTGGAACCAAAAATAGCAGAAAACAGGCAACTGGCACTATGGCATCTTGTTAATAGGTTAGTCCAAGAAATCATATGAAAAGTAATCCAAAGTTGGAACAAAACAAAAGAAAGTAGATAAAACCAATCATGGAACATCAAAAATTATAGATACATTTGCAATGTATCAACATCCCCAAGCTTAACTCCTGCTCGTCCTCGAGTAGGTAAGTGATAAAAAGAAAGAATAATTTTTTAGGTGACATGCACCATTAAAGACTTGATCAAAGTATTTGTAAAATATTCAAAGCTGGGATCATAGTACTTCAATCATAACATGAAAGACAAAGTTCTAGCAATAAGACAAAGAAACTATGATGCAACATGAAAAGGCATAAACAAAAGATTCATGAATAACAATGCTTTGCAAGACGTTTGTTTGTTTCACATAAAGAAAACATAGCATAATAGTATTCAGCTTGTCCCTCAATAGAGTAGCAAATATAAATGCATAGGACACATTCAAAGTTCATAAGAGTGACTAGATACAAATAGTTCAAAACAAGCAATATCAAGTTATGCATCAATCAACCAGTCTTGGGACAATGCACATAGAACTAAGAATGGCCACTATGCTCTCAAAGTAGGTGCATAAAGCTAGAAGGTGGATACTCAACATAAAAGTAAAATAAAGGCCTTCATAGAAGGAAGTAGGGATTCAAGTTTCATCAAGAGCTTCCAAAAATTATGGTACTTAATAGCTTTCAGCTCTCATTGCCCCTATCATAAGCATAAAGAAGTGATTAAGGTTAAAGTGAACAAACTATGGTGTACATGCTTGACAAAGTATAAGCTAGAAATCTCATGTCCCTTGAATACGAGGGCCGCTCCTCATGCTACTCAAGTTTAGTCACCGGTAAGTTCTTGTCATCGTAACTACATGTGTATCATAGAGAACCGCCAACGGGGCACCTGTCACATCCCAAGATTTTCCAAATCTTGTAATGTGAAAATAAATGAATAAAATAAAATTTTGTTTGATTTTCAAGGCCAGAAGAAACTTTTTGATTTCAATTGGGACTTCAAACCAGTTGGATCAAATAAAATCCTAAAGGGATTTAAAAAGATAAACATTTAATAAAGGAAAATAAAATATTTTGGAACTACTATTTTGGATCTTTAAAATAAAAAGATTTGGTTTTCAAAAGCAAAGATAGATTTATAAATAAAGATTATATTTTAAAGAGCCAAATTAATTTTGGCCAAGCTTTTATAATAAAATATTTTGTTTTGATAAAATGAGTAAAGGTTTATTTAAATAAAATAATAAGGATTTAAATATCCAATTTTATTTAAGTAAAGGCTTTTCCCATTTTAAACAAACACTAAAACTTATTTATTTATTTGTTTAAAATAAGTTTTCCAAGTATTTTATATTCTCAAAATAAAACCTACTGAAGTGTTTTGGTTTTATTCTAGATTTCAAAATAAAGATTTAAATAAAACCAATCCTATTTGATTTATTAACTAAGGTCCATTTTATTTAATTATTAATGGACCCTATAGCAAAAATGTTATTTTGTTTTAAACAAGCTTTCCAAGTATTCTTTATTTCCAAATAAAACCTACTGTTTTGAATTTGAAAATATTTGGATTTCAAATGGAAATTTTATTAAATAAATCAAACCCTATTTGATTAAATAACTAAAGGGCTATTTTATTTAAATATTAAATAGATCCTAAAAATGAATAAAAATATTAATTTATTTTGAGATTTGGTTTATGTTGATAAACAGAACCAAAAACTCATTACAATTGTTTGAATTGTTTGAATTATTTGAATGCTTGAATAGTTGGATGAAATTCAAAACAAGAAAATAGAAATAGAAAAGGAAAAAGAATTTAGACAGAAAAAATAGAACAGCCCACCCTCTGGACCAACAGCCCAACAGCAGCACACCTAGCCCACCTGTTCCCACGCCCCCGAAACGTTTTTCTTCACCACAGAAGCTACCCGCTAAGTCACTGACCAGTGGACCCTCCCCCTCCTTTCTTTTCCCACTGACCGGTAGGCCCACTTTCCACTGTTCTTCCTCCTCACCCGCGCGACCCTTTCTTCCTCCTTCGACGCCGTTACCTGCTGTGATTCCGCGGATTCAATTCGTCTTAATGCCGCGTCTTTACCTCGCCTTGATCACGCAGTCTTAAACGCCCATGTCTCCTCTATATTTCCCCTCTGACACCCCGCGCTGGCACGCCCCAGACCTTCCCAAATTCCTCCCCGAGCATCCTCTGCTCTGACGAGGTTCGGCGTCGATTCCGGCCAAGTCTCACCACCCCTGGCCTCCCTGTGCAACCTAGCAGCTTCCCCACTCTCAGACGCACCTCCCAGCACTTTTAGTTCTACCGTGGGCGCCCTAGAGCGTCGGCTACGACAAGCTCCGAACGACGCCGTCGTCTGCAACCTCTCCGACGACCTTCCCCGGTAAGCACTGACCACCCCGCGTTGTCTCGATCACGAAAACATCCTTGTTTTGGCCTTGCGCAGCTAACCGAGTCCTCCCTTTGTCTTCTCGTGGACCACAGCACAGCCCACGACGACCACCTAACGCACCCGACGCTGTCCGCTCCAACTCCGGCAAGCTCCCAGGTAAACCAGACCGCCCCGCTCCTTCTAGTTCACGCACACAGCATCGCCATGACCTCCTGCATCTAACCATAACCTCGGTTGTCCTTCTCGTGACCTGTAGCGATGACCCCGACCACGTCCAGAGCCGTCTGTCGCTGTAGCAAGCTCCGACGAGGAATTGCAGCAGACCCCGAGCGCCCCTTGACCCTAGGAGACCACGTCGAGCTTCCTCAGGCCTTTGCGAACATGGTGAGCACTTTTACCTCCTCCCTCGTTTCCTATTTCACCATCGCCGCCGCCGTCTGCCCGTCGCCGCCGCGCACAGCCGCGCAGCACCGCCAGATAATGGCCAATTGTTTAGGCCCGTAGGATCTGGATCGAACGATTTCGATAGATCACTTAAACCACGAAGAGTTACGCCTCCTGAGCCACAAGATTCATTTAGATCTAACGTTCCACAGAGCCGATCCGGCCGAACCGGTATCGACCAATGAAACAGCGACGCGTGGCCAGTATTAGGTTTAAAACAGATTTGAAAACAGAATATTTTGCAAACTTCAAACCCTTGTAACTTTGAATCCACACGTCCAAAAGTTACAAATTTTATGTCGTTGGATTCAGGAGAGCAAGACCTAGCCAACCATGCCCTTGGTTTAGCAAATAGTATCTGTTAGATTGCTTGTTTTTGCAGATTCTTTTGTGAGCTTGTTTAGAGTATAAAAATTATTTAAAAATGATTTTAGGGTTAAAACCTTTGCAAAATGGTTTGTTGTGACCTTACTGACCCTAGGAACCAACCCATGGTTTTGAAAATGAATTTGGAAAAAGTTTAGAATGGATTAATTAGTTTAGTCCGTTTCTAGCCAAATAAAACTATTGAATTGTTTATGAAAATGGTTTTGAATGGAAACTTTGGAGGAATGGTGTATTTTGAACCTACTAACATTGGGAACCACTTTGTGGATTCAAAAATGAATTTGGAGAAACAAAATAAGGATTCCTTGAATTAAAACCATTTCTAGTCAAATAGAAATGTGGTTTAATTATTAAAAATGGTTTTTGAAGAAAACTTTTTGGGAAATGTTTTGTCTTAAAACCTCTGACCCTAAATACCAAATTTTATGGTTGGAAAACAAATTGGGTGAACCCTATAGGCTAATGCCTTAGTAAACATATTTCTACACCACATAAAATAATACTTTGTTTTGAAAATGGTTTTAAAAGTGAAACCTTTTGCAAATGACTTTGCTACCTTACAAAATGACCAAATAGGTGTTTTCAAATGTCTATGACCCACTAGGAACCACTTTTTCAAACAAAACAAAGCTTGGCATGCTTGCATGCATTACTTTGACTTTGTTATTTTATGTGTGTTGTTTTGCTTGATTGGTAGATTGAGTTTGTGCCTTGCTTGATTGAATTGTAGTGACATGAAGAGTGTGACTATTGAAAGGACAAGGAGTGAGCTTATACCCTCTACCAAAAAGGCAAGTGATGCTTCATACTTTTTATCCCATTACTTTCTCTATGTATTAGTGTTTTGCTAAGTAAAACTTGCATGGATTTTGCTAAGTATAAACCTTGCTATAGGAAAACCTAGTAGATGAAACCTTAGTAGAAATTTCCTAAGTTAAGATTCCTATTACTTTCATGCTTAGCTTAGCTAATAGAAAACAAGGGTGGAATATATATTCATGCTATGGAAAATTTCTAAGTCTGTGGACTTATGTTTTGTTTAATAAAACAACTAAGTGAATGAATCACCTGGGTGGAATGGAAGGAATGGTATGTGTTGAGTGGTTCACAAGGCCATGGACTTGGCTTGTGTATCTCACTTGTGGATGGCCACCCAGGAACAAAGAGATTTGAGATGTCAAATGTTTAGAAGCTTCAAGTGCAACCACTTGGCAATATGGGCTCTGCCATGATCATATAGGTTGCAAGAACTTAGCCATATGGACAGTTGGTGGTAGTGTTTGATAGGTTGGAGCGCGTCCATTTTGGTCTAAGGGAAGGCTTCTGAAAGATCTTGTCTTGGGAAACCAAGTCTTGTGGGGAAAGTGCACCACCTCTGTAGAGTGTAAAACCTAAGTACTTAGCCATGTCCCTGGTAAAGGACAATTTGAGCATCAAGACATGTAAGCAATCAAGAATCTCATCATTCAAATTTCTAAGTTAAAATCTTGTGGTTTGAACAAGGGTTGTTTGAAATCTTCAATCTTTGATGGAGAGATGCCTTGGTAAAAGGATCTTCAAATCTTTGATTGGGAAAAATGATTTTGCCAAGCAAAACTTAGTATTTTCAAATGTTAAGGAAAAATCTATTTTGAGCAATGCAAGCCTCAACTCCACTTAGCCAAATGCATATAGATGATAGACTCCACTATACTAATATAGTATCACTTGCCAATACAATTCAAATGTATTGACCCTTTGTGGCTGTAACTTGTATGTTGCAGGTTTGATTTATTTTAGTGAAGATTGATTGATTAGGATTACAAAGTCTACAACCAACATCTGCCTGTGGCACTTTGAAGATGAAGGACCCATGACTATAGTTATTCCGCTGCAATGTAATGTAATATCCAAACGAGCTATGTAAGATGTAATAAAACTATGTTATTCCTGGTTATAAAGTTATATTATGACCTTTGTTTCTTGATATTACATCTTAACTGTGGATGCTAGCTATTGATCCAGGGACTAGCATTGTAAACACAGGGGGCTCTACCTTATTAAAGGTTGGGAACCTCTACAGATGGTATCAGAGCATTGTGTTGCCTGTAGGATTTGTAAACCTAGGATTGGACAAAAACCCTTAGAAATATAGGAGTTGTATTTGTTCCAAAAACTTAGTTACAAAAACATTTGTGAAACTCTTTCCTCAACCATTTTGGTTTCAACTCTACACCTTATCTATTTCAACTTGATGGAAAAACCTACCCTTTGACCAAAGACTACACCATGTGCAAAGGACATCTTCAACTCTAATGACTTCAACTTCTTCAACTCTAATGACTTCAACTTCTTCAGCATATTCACCAAGGACTTCAACCAAGGTTGTCACAAAGGACAAGTGAGATAAGTGAGACAAGGAAATCTTGTTCAAGATTTGGAGACTAAGAAAACACAACTTAGAAGGAACCATCATCACCTTTGAAGTTTTGTAACCAAGCAATTTCCCAAGGATACAAAGATCTTGTTCAAGAAGAATCAACCAAGAAGGAAGGAATGATCACAAGTGAACCATATAGATGGACCACCATATTTTAGTTAAATCAAACCCACCAATTGATGTGGTGTAACAAAAATATTTTTGGTTGCCTAAAGTTATGCTTGAAACTTGTCGTTTGAGTGGAATGTTATGTTTGTGATTGCTTGCACATTGCTTGTGTGAATTGTGATGTGTGTGATTAGAATTGATTCCTTAGAAGATATCTTGCCTATTCTAACCCCCCTTCAACCCAAACAGGTGACTACTCCAAAGGACTCCAACATCAAAGTTGATGACACCAACACCAACCAAGAGGACAACATGAGAGAACTTATAGCAACCCAAAACCAATTGAGCCAAGAGACAACTCAGCTTTTAGCCAACAACAATGGACTAGACCCAGCCATACAAAGGATTTTGAAACTTCAATCCCAATTGTTGCAAGGATTGGTTACTCAAATGATCAACATGAGAGAAATCTTTTCCCAAGGAGCTAATGACAACAAGGATGACAAGGATATTGTTCTAGAGAGAACCCAAGCTTGCATTATCTATGAAGCCAAGGATCATGCACCCAAGGAAGATCATTGCCCCAAGAAGAGAGAAAGATCTCCCACTCATGAAGAGCATGAACTAGAAGAACTCCTAGCTTTGGAGAGACCCAAAAAGAAAAAGAAAGACAAAAGCCAGTTGCAATGTTACAATTGCAAAGAGATGGAACACTATGCCAGTGAATGCCCAGAAAAGAAGAAGAGCCAAGAAGACAAACAAAAGCTAGTGAAACCCAAGATGAGGAAGGATATTAGCCAAATGATGTGCAAACACTGCAAGGAGTTAGGACATTATGCATCATATTGTCCAGAGAAGCCACCTCAAGACCTCAAACTTAAAACCTGTTTCAAATGCAAGGAACTAGGC
The DNA here is from genome assembly GCA_023614405.1 of Avena insularis. Lineage (NCBI taxonomy): Eukaryota > Viridiplantae > Streptophyta > Magnoliopsida > Poales > Poaceae > Avena > Avena insularis. Next base: position 92,492,668 of record CM042692.1, on the reverse strand, counting down.
CATTATGCAAACAATTGTCCAGAAAAGATGATGAACAAGTTGAACAAGCCTATGAAGGATCTCAGCCTAGTCACATGTTTCAAGTGTGGAAACAAAGGACACTATGCAGATGTTTGCCCAGAGAGATTTCAAGAAGATCCCAAGCAAGCCAAGATGTAATCTAGTTGGAAAATTTTTAAGGGTGGTAGTACCCTAGTTGTTTTGAGCCAACTTGTAACCCCTAGCCTTCCCAAATCTCGGGACGAGATTTATTTTAAGGGTGGTAGCCTGTCACATCCCAAGATTTTCCAAATCTTGTAATGTGAAAATAAATGAATAAAATAAAACTTTGTTTGATTTTCAAGGCCAGAAGAAACTTTTTGATTTCAATTGGGACTTCAAACCAGTTGGATCAAATAAAATCCTAAAGGGATTTAAAAAGATAAACATTTAATAAAGGAAAATAAAATATTTTGGAACTACTATTTTGGATCTTTAAAATAAAAAGATTTGGTTTTCAAAAGCAAAGATAGATTTATAAATAAAGATTATATTTTAAAGAGCCAAATTAATTTTGGCCAAGCTTTTATAATAAAATATTTTGTTTTGATAAAATGAGTAAAGGTTTATTTAAATAAAATAATAAGGATTTAAATATCCAATTTTATTTAAGTAAAGGCTTTTCCCATTTTAAACAAACACTAAAACTTATTTATTTATTTGTTTAAAATAAGTTTTCCAAGTATTTTATATTCTCAAAATAAAACCTACTGAAGTGTTTTGGTTTTATTCTAGATTTCAAAATAAAGATTTAAATAAAACCAATCCTATTTGATTTATTAACTAAGGTCCATTTTATTTAATTATTAATGGACCCTATAGCAAAAATGTTATTTTGTTTTAAACAAGCTTTCCAAGTATTCTTTATTTCCAAATAAAACCTACTGTTTTGAATTTGAAAATATTTGGATTTCAAATGGAAATTTTATTAAATAAATCAAACCCTATTTTATTAAATAACTAAAGGGCTATTTTATTTAAATATTAAATAGATCCTAAAAATGAATAAAAATATTAATTTATTTTGAGATTTGGTTTATGTTGATAAACAGAACCAAAAACTCATTACAATTGTTTGAATTATTTGAATGCTTGAATAGTTGGATGAAATTCAAAACAGGAAAATAGAAATAGAAAAGGAAAAAGAATTTAGACAGAAAAAAATAGAACAGCCCACCCTCTGGCCCAACAGCCCAACAGCAGCCCACCTAGCCCACCTGTTCCCACGCCCCCGAAACGTTTTTCTTCACCGCAGAAGCTACCCGCTAAGTCACTGACTAGTGGACCCTCCCCCTCCTTTCTTTTCCCACTGACCGGTAGGCCCACTTTCCACTGTTCTTCCTCCTCACCCGCGCGACTCTTTCTTCCTCCTTCGACGCCGTTACCTGCTGTGATTCCGCGGATTCAATTCGTCTTAATGCCGCGTCTTTACCTCGCCTTGATCACGCAGTCTTAAACGCCCATGTCTCCTCTATATTTCCCCTCTGACACCCTGTGCTGGCACGCCCCAGACCTCCCCAATTTCCTCCCCGAGCATCCTCTGCTCCGACGAGGTTCGGCGTCGATTCCGGCCAAGTCTCACCACCCCTGGCCTCCCTGTGCAACCTAGCAGCTTCCCCACTCTCAGACGCACCTCCCAGCACTTTTAGTTCGACCGCGGGCGCCCTAGAGCGTCGGCTACGACAAGCTCCGAACGACGCCGTCGTCTACAACCTCTCCGACGACCTTCCCCGGTAAGCACTGACCGCCCCGCGTTGTCTCGATCATGCAAACATCCTTGCTTTGGCCTTGCGCAGCTAACCGAGTCCTCCCTTTGTCTTCTCGTGGACCACAACACAGCCCACGACGACCACCTGACGCACCCGACGCCGTCCGCTCCAACTCCGGCAAGCTCCCAGGTAAACCAGACCGCCCCGCGCCTTCTAGTTCACGCACACGGCATCGCCATGACCTCCTGCATCTAACCATAACCTCGGTTTTCCTTCTCGTGACCTGTAGCGACGACCCCGACCACGTCCAGAGCCGTCTGTCGCTGTAGCAAGCTCCGGCGAGGAATTGCAGCAGACCCCGAGCGCCCCTTGACCCTAGGAGACCACGTCGAGCTTCCTCAGGCCTTTGCGAACGTGGTGAGCACTTTTACCTCCTCCCTCGTTTCCTATTTCACCATCGCCGCTGCCGTCTGCCTGTCGCCGCCGCGCACAGCCGCGCAGCGCCGCCAGATAATGGCCAATTGTTTAGGCCCATAGGATCTGGATCGAACGATTTCGATAGATCACTTAAACCGCGAAGAGTTACGCCTCCTGAGCCACAAGATTCATTTAGATCTAACGTTCCACAGAGCCGATCCGGCCGAACCGGTATCGACCAATGAAACAGCGACGCGTGGCCAGTATTAGGTTTAAAACAGATTTGAAAACAGAATATTTTGCAAACTTCAAACCCTTGTAACTTTGAATCCACACGTCCAAAAGTTACAAATTTTATGTCGTTGGATTCAGGAGAGCAAGACCTAGCCAACCATGCCCTTGGTTTAGCAAATAGTATCTGTTAGATTGCTTGTTTTTTTTGTGAGCTTGTTTAGAGTATAAAAATTATTTAAAAATGATTTTAGGGTTAAAACCTTTGCAAAATGGTTTGTTGTGACCTTACTGACCCTAGGAACCAACCCATGGTTTTGAAAATGAATTTGGAAAAGTTTAGAATGGATTAATTAGTTTAGTCCGTTTCTAGCCAAATAAAACTATTGAATTGTTTATGAAAATGGTTTTGAATGGAAAACTTTGGAGGAATGGTGTATTTTGAACCTACTAACATTGGGAACCACTTTGTGGATTCAAAAATGAATTTGGAGAAACAAAATAAGGATTCCTTGAATTAAAACCATTTCTAGTCAAATAGAAATGTGGTTTAATTATTAAAAATGGTTTTTGAAGAAAACTTTTTGGGAAATGTTTTGTCTTAAAACCTCTGACCCTAAATACCAAATTTTATGGTTGGAAAACAAATTGGGTGAACCCTATAGGCTAATGCCTTAGTAAACATATTTCTACACCACATAAAATAATACTTTGTTTTGAAAATGGTTTTAAAAGTGAAACCTTTTGCAAATGACTTTGCTACCTTACAAAATGACCAAATAGGTGTTTTCAAATGTCTATGACCCACTAGGAACCACTTTTTCAAACAAAACAAAGCTTGGCATGCTTGCATGCATTACTTTGACTTTGTTATTTTATGTGTGTTGTTTTGCTTGATTGGTAGATTGAGTTTGTGCCTTGCTTGATTGAATTGTAGTGACATGAAGAGTGTGACTATTGCAAGGACAAGGAGTGAGCTTATACCCTCTACCAAAAAGGCAAGTGATGCTTCATACTTTTTATCCCATTACTTTCTCTATGTATTAGTGTTTTGCTAAGTAAAACTTGCATGGATTTTGCTAAGTATAAACCTTGCTATAGGAAAACCTAGTAGATGAAACCTTAGTAGAAATTTCCTAAGTTAAGATTCCTATTACTTTCATGCTTAGCTTAGCTAATAGAAAACAAGGGTGGAATATATATTCATGCTATGGAAAATTTCTAAGTCTGTGGACTTATGTTTTGTTTAATAAAACAACTAAGTGAATGAATCACCTGGGTGGAATGGAAGGAATGGTATGTGTTGAGTGGTTCACAAGGCCATGGACTTGGCTTGTGTATCTCACTTGTGGATGGCCACCCAGGAACAAAGAGATTTGAGATGTCAAATGTTGAGAAGCTTCAAGTGCAACCACTTGGCAATATGGGCTCTGCCATGATCATATAGGTTGCAAGAACTTAGCCATATGGACAGTTGGTGGTAGTGTTTGATAGGTTGGAGCGCGTCCATTTTGGTCTAAGGGAAGGCTTCTGAAAGATCTTGTCTTGGGAAACCAAGTCTTGTGGGGAAAGTGCACCACCTCTGCAGAGTGTAAAACCTAAGTACTTAGCCATGTCCCTGGTAAAGGACAATTTGAGCATCAAGACATGTAAGCAATCAAGAATCTCATCATTCAAATTTCTAAGTTAAAATCTTGTGGTTTGAACAAGGGTTGTTTGAAATCTTCAATCTTTGATGGAGAGATGCCTTGGTAAAAGGATCTTCAAATCTTTGATTGGGAAAAATGATTTTGCCAAGCAAAACTTAGTATTTTCAAATGTTAAGGAAAAATCTATTTTGAGCAATGCAAGCCTCAACTCCACTTAGCCAAATGCATATAGATGATAGACTCCACTATACTAATATAGTATCACTTGCCAATACAATTCAAATGTATTGACCCTTTGTGGCTGTAACTTGTATGTTGCAGGTTTGATTTATTTTAGTGAAGATTGATTGATTAGGATTACAAAGTCTACAACCAACATCTGCCTGTGGCACTTTGAAGATGAAGGACCCATGACTATAGTTATTCCGCTGCAATGTAATGTAATAGCCAAACGAGCTATGTAAGATGTAATAAAACTATGTTATTCCTGGTTATAAAGTTATATTATGACCTTTGTTTCTTGATATTACATCTTAACTGTGGATGCTAGCTATTGATCCAGGGACTAGCATTGTAAACACAGGGGGCTCTACCTTATTAAAGGTTGGGAACCTCTACAGCACCCCTTGCCTGATGATACGAAAGAATCCCCATATCAAAATGACAAGGCAAGCAGACAACGAGCATCTCAGCAATCTTCTTATTTACCATGGGAATATGGTGCTTTTTCTCTCTTTCCTCTTTTCATAACCTCTTTTTTTTCTTTTTCTCTTTTTTCTCAATATAGAACTATTCTTTTATAAGAAGAATGCTTCATAGATAGCTCATTATGGTTACGCTGTAGGTTTCCACCATGTCAGCATGGATTAGACCAGCAGCCCAGGCGTTTCTCTAACACATATACATAACTCCATGGACTTACAAGCTCCCCTTTCATTTCACACCGACGACATCCATATACAAAAGAGCATGATATCAACTAGGTACAAAGTACCAAGGCAATGTTGAAAGCGTTCCCCATGACAGCATGGTTCTGCTAATCCCCAACAAATAAGTGCAAGCATATACACCATAGACGACACAATGGTTCAAGTTTATTAAGGGCAAGAAAAAGTAAAGTGTGCCATCAAGTTCGTGAGAGCTTTAATCACTAGTTTTCTCATAACAAGTTTAATTCAGAAGGTAGATAAAAACATGAATATACTTTGAATAGCATATGCTAGTAGGTAGGTATGGTGTACTCTTTGGAATAACTTGGTTTAAGGAGTTGGATGCATGATTGGAACTCATACTTGGTTGTGGAGGCTAGCAAAAGACTGGGAGCGATAAATTAAGAGAGCAATAATGGCCATAATCATGTAGAGCGACAAAACATCATTGATCAAAGCATAAAGTGATACTACAAGTTGAAAACTAAAGGATCATAAAGGCTTATGGTGACTTGGGATAGTCATAACATGGTGTGAGCATGTGCCAAGTCAACCCAAATAAAGCATCAAAGGAGAATACCACAATACTATGCTTTAATTTGCTAAAACAACACATGATCCTTCCAAGGCACATTAAGCAATCTCAATTGTTTATAACAAGTCATGCTACAGCAAAGAATACTAAGCATAAAGCCAAAACAATATCGAGCATGGCATGACAAAGCATAGGCCACAGTAAAAAACAAGCTCTCTTTACCACTTAAGCATGAACTTTCCTACTATTTTCCAATCCAAACCAAACTATTTGAAAACCAATGTATGAAAGAGGGGGTCCAACCAATTTATTCAGCAAACTAAGCAAACCAAGCAAACGAAAAACCAAAACAAAAAACAAAAAAGAAGACGCTCCAAGAACAACACAATTGTGTATGAAACAATAAAAATGAAGCGTTTGGAAGAAACCTGGGATTTTTATTTATGAAGAAGGGGATGCCTTGGGCATCCCCAAGCTTTGACACTTGTACTTCTTGGATATTTCTTGGGGTTACATGGGTGGCATCCCCAAGCTTGAGCTTTAGTCCATTCTTCATCTCATTACTCATTCCTTCCATACAACTGAAATTTTTCCTTCATACAAAACTTCACACAATCTTTATTAGCAACATTTGTGCACTCAAGATAATAAGTCTTTAGGTTAAGTTACAATACTAATTAAACTTCCATTGAAACACTAGCTACTTTATCACTTCCCTCAAAAAGTTCAATTCCCCAAAAGAACTCAAAAAGGAACAAACAAGAAGCAAATGCAGAAAATGGCAGAAATCTGTCAAAACAGACCAGCAGGTAAAGACGAATTTTTTCGAAGACCTTCTGTTGCTCAAATCAAAAAGTGTTGAACTAACAAAAGTTAAATAACAATCTGGGGCATAAGCACAAAAATTCACATCTCAAAAGGACGTACAGATATTTTACACGAAGTTTTACGGTGAAGCACAAAAATCTGTTTCGGGAGAGCAACTTTCCCAATCATTACTTCTCTCTCATTAGAGGTTACTCTTGGCACAAAAAGCAAATAAAAAGGATAAGGAGTGGTTATTACTGAAGTAATAATTTCCAATACTCATCTAAAACTTTTGGGTTATCTCCCAATAAGTACTTTTCTTTAACGCCTTTAAGTTAGGCATGATAGTTTGAGAAGATGCTCACATAGGAAATACGAATTGAAGTAAAAGAGAGCATCAAGAAGCAAATTCAAAGCACATTTAAGTCTAACCCACTTCCTATGCATAGGAATCTTGTAAAGAAACAAGTCATGAAAGCACAAAGCAAAAAGCATAGGAAAGCAAAACAAGTGCAACTTCAAGACTTTCAACATAAAGAGGGGAAACTTAATATTATTAAGATGCATAAAACCATGTTTCCCTCTCTCATAATAACTTTCAGTAGCATAATGAATAAAATTAACAATATAACTATCACAAGAAATGTTCTTATCATGAGCCATATGCATAAAAGAATTAATACTCCCCACATAAACATAGTTATTCTTATTAATTGTAGTGGGAGCAAATTCAACAAAATAGCTATCATTATTATTCTCATCACCATAATCATAAAATATAGGAGGCATATAATAATCATAATTAACTTCATCCTCAATAGTAGGTGGACTGAAAATATCATATTCATCATTGTAATCATCATATATTGGAGGCATAGTATCATCAAAGTAAATTTTCTCCTCCGTGCTTGGGGGACTAAAAATATCATGCTCATCAAAACTAGCTTCCCCAAGCTTAGACTTTTCCATAGCATTAGCAATAATGGTTTTCAAAGAATTCATACTAATAACATTGCTATTACCATGCAAATAAAGTTCCATAGGTTTTTTAATTTTCTCTTCAAACACTTCATGTCCTAACTCAAGATAAATACTATAAAGCTCTCTAATTTTGTTGTTGTTTTCCATTAAGCCTAACTAGTGAAAACAAGAAACAAAAATACAAAATTGTAGAATCTAAAGGAAATAACTTCGAGCACTCACACCGGAGGATGTGAGTACCTTTTACCTTACCTCCCCGTCAACGGCTCCAGAAAATAGGCATTTTTCGTGGGAGGTTCTTCTTCTTTAATCCTCCGGTGTGAATACCTTTTACCTTACCTACCCGACAATGGCGCCAGAAAATAGCTTGATGCCTACGCACTTCTATTCTTGTAGACAGTTGTTGGGCCTCCAAGTGCAGAGGTTTGTAGAACAGCAGCGAGTTTTCCCTTAAGTGGATCACCCAAGGTTTATCGAACTCATGGAGGAAGTGGTCAAAGGTATCCCTTCTCAAGCAACCCTGCAATCAAGATACAAGAAGTCTCTTGTGTCCCCAATACACTTGTCAGGTGTATAGGTGCACTAGTTCGGTGAAGAGATAGTAAAATACAAGTGGTATAGATAATTATAAGTGGTAACAGTGATAGAAAATAGCTTGATGGCGTGGAAAAGACTAAAGTAAACTGAAATAAAGATGGAAGCAAGCAAACATGTAACAGATCTAATAGCAAATGGTGTTTCAGTGCTAAGAAACAAGGCCCAGGGATCATACTTTCACTAGTGGACACTCTCATATAAATATATTATCTTCATGATACTACTCTTAACTACTCTCCGGTTGGACACTCTAATCGATGGTAGGGATATAACAACACACCTCAAAGTAAGCCTTTCCCATCTAGAAAACCCCACACTGTCACCTTGAGCACTAGATGGTTCAAACAAACACCACAATTTCATAAATACATCCAACTCCAAATATAACTCATAACAAGTATTTGTAATCTCTAGCCTAAGTGCCACCATGGTGTGCATGCTGTCACTTTCACACACATGGGAGAGCAGAGATCTATTAAAGCACTTGAGTAGCAAGGTAGATCTATAGATTACAAGCTCATGATCTCAATAAGATCATGCATAGAGAGAGATGAACACATAGCTAGCGGTAGAACCCTTAGCCTCGAGAGAGAACTACTCCCTCCTCATCATGGGAATCAGCAATAGTGATGGAGATGGTGGTGGAGATCGATGGAGATGGCTCCGAGGGCACTTCCTCGTCCCGACAGGGTGCCGAAACAGAGACTTTCTGTCCCCCGAACCTCCCCTTCAGTGGCGGCGGCACTACGGAACTTTTTGTGGATTTTTGATTGATGATTTAGGGTTATGGTATTGGGAGGCTCTTATAGGCGAGAGAGGCCAGGTCGTTGGCCAGCCAGGGGGCCCACACCATGCCCTGGCGCGGCCTAGGGTTGCCCACGCCTAGGGGGGGGGGGTGTGGCCACCCTGTGGCCCCTCTCCGACTCTCCTTCTGGCTCCGTGAGTCTTCCGGGAAAATAGTAACTTTGGCTTTTGTCCCGTCCAATTCCGAGAATATTCATTTTCTGACTTCCTGGAACCAAAAACAGCAGAAAACATGCAACTGGCACTGTGGCATCTTGTTAATAGGTTAGTCCAAGAAATCATATGAAAAGTACTCCAAAGTTGGAACAAAACACAACAAAGTAGATAAAACCAAGCATGGAACATAAAAATTTATAGATACATTTGCAATGTATCAATGAGATCGTTCATCTAATGGCATCAGATTGTTAGGGCATGGTGCCTAGTATCTTCTATTAGTGCTTTATGACTTTGTTGCGACTTGTTATGCTTAATGCTTGTCACTAGGGCCCGAGTGCCATGATTTCAGATCTGAACATGTTATTGATTCATTATGATAGTATTGTTTATGGTCTTATCTGCAAGTTGTCTACACATGTTGTTGTCCGGAACCAATGGCCCCGAAGTGACAGAAATCAGGATAACCAGAGGGAATGGCTTTGATGTGAGGATCACATGTGCTCACGGAGTGTTAATGCTTTGCTCCGGTGCTCTATTAAAAGGATCACCTTAATTTCTAGTAGTTCCCTTGAGGCCCCGCTACAAACGGGCTGGCAGGACAAAAGATGTTGTGCAAGTTCTCATTGCGAGTACGTATGACTATATATGGAACACATGCCTAGGATTATCTAGTACTTGGATGCTTTATCTTATTTATCTGCAATTGCCCTATGTTCTGATTGCTATGTGAATTGTCTTGTCCATGCAACGCCCGTCCATCCATCCCTATGCCTACCACACTCGAATCCACTTTGATTCGCTATTGTTACTGCTGTCTTTACTTTACTACTGCTGCTACTTTACTATTCCTACTACAAAACTGTTGCTACTGATAAACTGCTATGAGCAAGATTGTTTCCAGGTGCAGCTGAATTGACAACTTAGTTGTTAAGTCTTATAATTATTCTTTGGATCCCCTCGTGTCGAATCAATAAATTGGGTTTCACTTCCCTCGAAAATACTGCGATACACCCCCTATACTTGTGGGTCATCAAGACTATTTTCTGGCGCCGTTGCCGGGGAGCATACCTTTATTTATCAAGTCCACTTGGAATCACTATTGTTCAAGCTTAGTTTATTTCCACCTTGTTTTCTTCTTTCTTTATCAAAAATACAAAAAAAATAGTTCCTAATCTAGTTGTTATTTTCGTTGGTCTGTTATTGTCTTGCTTTATCATGCTTTCTATCAATGGTTGTTTTCTTTGAAACTGAATCTTATTGGCAAGGTGGGTTCACAGAAGATCAAAAATATTATTATAAGGAACACCGCTTGTCACAAAAAGGGAAACACTTATGGGAACAAATTGATAAATTGTATACCATTGCTAGAAACGTGTGCTCTACTTATAATTTTACTTATTGCTTTGACAAATCTTGTTGCTGTAAGAGGTATAAACACCTCCCTTGTCAATGTGAGTATAATGATAATGTTACCATATCTTCTTATGTTAAAGGAAATTATGACTTTTATGATGTGGAACAAATTGAAGAATTTATTGCTTGGAAGGGTGCATTTGAACTTGCTAGTTTGCTTGAAAATATTGATGATTCACCTTATAAATATGAGGTTTATGATATACTTAAATTTTTCTTTGATAATTAGAAGGAAGAAAATGGCTATATTCTTGAATATATTAATAGATGCTTTCCACAAATGGAAGAGACTAATGCCTTGCAGGATCATATGGAAGAAGAAATTGATGAACCTGAAAGCTCATTAGATGAAAAAGAGGAGGAGAGTGATGAACAAAAGGAGGAAGAATGGATTAGCTACCCATGCCTACCTTCTAATGAGAGTAACTCTTTATCCCTTACATTATTTGATTGTACCCCACACTTACCAAAGAAGGATGAATGTTATGCTCATGTTATCTACGACAATCCTTTATTTGTGATTAACTTTGATTTACATGGTATTAAAGAGTTTTGCTTAGAAAATGTTTATGATAAAGCTCTAGACGATGGTCCTATATTGAATGATCAACCATCTTGTTATAGAATTGTTAAAAGTGGGATTGAAGGTTTTAATCCCTCTATTTTTGAGCTTGATAAAAATTATATGTTTGTAGATCATGAAAAGCATGCTTTATGTGATAGTTATATTGTTGAGTTTATTCATGAGGCTACTGAAAATTATTATGAGAGAGGAAAATATGGTTGTAAAGTTTTCATGGTATTGAAACACCTCTCTATGTGCTGAAAGTTTTGAAGTTACTCTTGTTTTATCTTCCTATTCCTGTCACTTTGTTCTTTGTGAATTTATTTGCATACAAGATTCTTATACATAGAAAGTGGGTTAGACTTAAATGTGTTTTGAATTTGCTTCTTGATGCTCCCTTTTACTTCAATTCATATTTCTTATGTGAGCATCCTCTCAAACTATCATGCCTAACTTAAAGACGTTATAACAAAGTACTTATTGGGAGATAACCCAAAAGTTTTAGATGAGTCTTGGAGGTTAAGTAACTGCTCCTTATCCTTTTTATTTGCTTTTTGTGCCAAGAGTAACCTCTAATGAGAGAGAAGTAATGATTGGAAAAGTTGCTGTCCCGAAACTGATTTCTGTGCTTCACCATAAAAATTGGTGTAAACTCTCTGTACGTCCTTTTGAGGCGTGAATTTTTGTGCTTCTGCCCCAGGTTGTTATCTAACTTTCGTTCGTTCAACACTTTTTGATTTGAGCAACAGAAGGTCTTCGAAAAAATTCGTCTTTACCTGCTGGTCTGTTTTGACAGATTTCTGCCATTTTCTGCATTTGCTTCTTGTTGGTTCCTTTTTGAGTTCTTTTGGGGAATTGAGCTTTTTGAGGGAAGTGCTACAGTGGCTAGTGTTTTAATGGAAGTTTTATTGGTGTTATAACTGAACCTAAATACTTATTATTTTGAGTGCACTCATGTTGCTAATAAAGATTGTGTGAAGTTTTGTATGAAGGAAAATTTCCAGGTGTATGGGAGGAATGGGTAATGAGATGAAGGATGGACTAAAGCTCAAGCTTGGGGATGCCATACATGTCACCCAAGTAAATATCCAAGAGGTACAAGCATCAAAGCTTGGGGATGCCCAAGGCATCCCCTTCCTCATCAATAAAAATCTCAGGTTTCTTCCAAACACTTCATTTTTATTGTTTCATGCACAGTTGTGTTGTTCTTGGAGCGTCTTATTTTTCGTTTTTCGTTTTGGTTTTCGTTTGCTTGGGTTTCTTAGTTTTCTGAATAAATTGGTTGGACCTCCTCTTTCATGCATTGGTTTTCAAATAGTTTGGTTTGGTTTGGAAAAGAGTTGGAAAGTTCATGCTTAAGTGTTAAACAGAGCTCGTTTTTTACTGTGGCCTATGCTTTGTCATGCCATGCTTGATATTGTTTTTGTTTTATGCTTAGTATTATTTGTTGTAGGATGACTTATTATAAACAATTGAGATTTCTTAATGTGCCTTGGATGAATCATGCATTGCTTTAGCATATTAAAGCATAGTATAGTGGTATTCTCCTTTGATGCTTTATTTGGGTTGACTTAGCGCATGCTCACACCATGTTATGACTATCCCAAGTCACCATAAGCCTTTATGATCCTTTAGTTTTCAACTTGTAGTATCACTTTATGCTTTGATCAATGATGTTTTGTCGCTCTACATGATTATGGCCATTAGTGCTCTCCTAGTTTGTCGCTCCCAGTCTTTTGCTTGCCTCCACAACTATGTATGAGTTCCACTCATGCATCCAACTCCCTAAACCAAGTTATTCCAAAGAGTACACCATACCTACCTACTAGCATATGCTATTCCAAGTATATTCATATTTTTGTTTACCTTCCAAATTAAAGTTGTTATGGTAAAACTAGTGATTAAAGCTCTCACAAACTTGATGACACATTCTACTTTTCTTGCCTTTAATAAACTTGAACCATTGTGTCGTCTATGTTGTATATGCTTGCACTTATTTGTCGGGAATTAGCAGAACCATGCTGTCATGGGGAACGGTTTCAACATTGCACTTGGTACTTGTACCTAGTTGATATCATGCTCTTTTGTATATGGATGTCGTCAGTGTGAAATGAAAGGGGAGCTTGTAAGTCCATGGAGTTATGTATATGTGTTAGAGAAACTTGGGCCGCTGGTATAATTCATGCTGACATGGTGGAAACCTGCAGCGTAACCATAATGAGCTGTCTATGAAGCATTCTTCTTATAAAAAAGAGTCCTATATTGAGAAAAAAGAGAAAAAGAAAAAAGAATATTATGAAAAGAGGAAAGAGATAAAAAAAGCACCATATTCCCATGGTAAATAAGAAGATTGCTGAGATGCTTGTTGTCTGCTTGCCTTGTCATTTTGATATGGGGATTCTTTCGTATCATCAGGCAAGGGGTACCCCGTTGGTGGTTCTCTATGATACACATGTACTTACGATGACAAGAACTTACCGGTGACTAAACTTGAGTAGCATGAGGAGCGGTCCTCATATTGAAGGGACATGAGATTTCTATCTTATACTTCGTTAAGCATATACACCATAGTTTGTTCACTTTAACCTTAATCACTTCAAGATGCTTATGATAGGGCCAATGAGAGCTGAAAGCTATTAAGTACCATAATTTTTGGAAGCTCTTTATGAGACTTGAATCCCTACCTCCTTCTATGAAGGCCTTTCTTCCACTATATATATTGAGTCTCCACCTTCTACCTTTATGCACTTACTTTGAGAGTATAGTGGCCATTCTTAGTTCTATGTGCATTGTCCCAAGACTTGTTGATTGATGCATACCTTGATATTGCTTGTTTTAAACTATTTGTATCTAGTCACTCTTATGAACTTCAAATGTGTCCTATGCATTTATACTTGCTACTCTATGAGGGACAAGCTGAATGCTATTATGCTATGTTTTCTTTATGTGAAACAAAGAAACGTCTTGCAAATCATTGTTATTCATGAATCTTTTGTTTGTGACTTTTCATGTTGCATCATAGTTTCTTTGTCTTATTGCTAGAACTTTGTCTTTCATGTTATGATTGAAGTACTATGATCCCAGCCTTGAATGTTTTACAAATACTTTGATCAAGTTTATGATGGTAAATGTCACCTCAAAAATTATTCTTTCTTTTTATCACTTACCTACTCGAGGACGAGCAGGAGTTAAGCTTGGGGATGTTGATACGTTGGAAACGTATCCATAATTTTTGATGTTCCATGTTTGGTTTTATCTACTTTCTTATGTTTTGTCCACACTTTGGAGTACCTTTCATATGATTTCTTGGACTAACCTATTAACAAGAGCCACGATTACCCATGCCTGTTTTCGCTGTTTTTGGTTCTAGGAAAGTCGGAAACACCACCTGGCCAGTTGGGCTGGCAGCCGCTGTGGGGTCTGTCGCCTGCCCTCCTCGGTCTCCCTCTTCGCCTATAAGATGCCTTCAGACTTAAAAACTCATGGGGGTTCGATGTTTTTCCAGAAGGAGTTCCGCTCCGCCGCCACCACCAGATTCCAGGAAACAACACCAGAAACTCCGTTCTGGCACCCTGCCGGGACGGGGATTGGAGGAGATCATCGCCATCATCATCACCATCACTTCTCCATCGACCATCCATGTTTCCCCCATCTATGAGTGAGTAATCCCCCACTATAGGCCATGGGGATGGTAGGGATTGGATGAGATCGTTCATGTAATGGCATCAGATTGTTAGGGCATGGTGCCTAGTATCTTCTATTAGTGCTTTATGACTTTGTTGCGACTTGTTATGCTTAATGCTTGTCACTAGAGCCCGAGTGCCATGATTTTAGATCTGAACATGTTATCGATTCATTAAGATAGTATTATTTATGGTCTTATCTGCAAGTTGTATACACACGTTGTTGCCCAGAACCAATGGCCCCAGTGATGTAAATCGGATAACGGAGGGAATGGCTTTGATGTGAGGATCACATGTGTTCACGGAGTGTTAATTTTTGCTCGTTTCTATTAAAAAGGAGCACCGTAATTTCAATAGTTCCTTGAGGCCCTGCAAACGGGCTGGCAGGACAAAAGATGTTGTGCAAGTTCTCATTGCGAGCACGTATGACTATATATGGAACACATTCCTAGGATTATCTAGTACTTGGATGCTTTATCTTATTTATCTGCAATTGCCCTATATTCTGATTGATATGTGAATTGTCTTGTCCATGCAACGCCCGCCCATCCATCCCTATGCCTACCGCACTTGAATCCCACTGGTTACTGCTATTGTTACTGCTATTGCTACTTTACTATTCCAACTACAAAACTGTTGCTACTGATAAACTGCTGTGAGCAAGATTGTTTCCAGGTGCAGCTGAATTGACAACTCAGTTGTTAAGGCTTATAAATATTCTTTAGCTCCCCTCATGTCGAATCAATAAATTGGGTTTCACTTCCCTCGAAAATCATACACTTCCCTATACTTGGTCATCCCTTTACATGTCGAGTCAATATTGAAGGGAATATGCCTGAGAGGCAATAATAAAGTGGTTATTATCTTATTCCATGTTTATGATAAATGTTTATTTTGCATGCTATAATTGTATTTATCGGAAACGTCAATACATGTGTGTTTAATAATCAAAAAGGGTTCCTAGTTATGCCTCTCTTATAGACTAGCTTGTTGATTAACAAGATGATCAAGGTTTCCTGATCATAGACATTGGATGTTGTTAATTACAAGGTCACACCATTGGTGGAATTATGTGATGAACATTCATCCGAAGTATAGCATTACGATCAAGTCATTATGTTTATATTGCTATAACATCATACGAAGTAATCTTTATCCTTAGACCATGAGATCATGTTAATTGCTAACACCGGAAGAGTATCTTGATAACATCAAACGTCACACCGTAATAGGGTGACTATAAAGATGGGTTCAGTGGTACGAAGGTGTTATGTTGAGGCTCATGGATCAAGAGTGGAATTTGTCAATCCCGATGACGGATAGATATACTCTGGGCCCTCTCGGTGATATCACATTGAGATAGCTTGCAAGCAAGTGATGTGATCACTAGAATGTTATATCACGGGAACGAGAAAAGAGTGTATGTCGGTAACGAGATTAAACTAGGTATGGAGATACCGATGATCGAATCTCGTACATGTAATATATCGCGGGACAAAGGGATTTAGTTACTAGCGTTAAAGGTTCTCACGATCGCAGAAGTCATCGTTGAATGTGTAGGAGTCAGTATGGATCTCCAAGTCCCGCTGCTGATTATTGATCGGAGAGGGGTCTCGATCATGTCTACATTATTCGCCAACCGTAGGGTGACACACTTAAGGGATACCGACACCATTTGGAGCAAATATGTTTCAGATAAAGATTTAAGAAAGCGCTGGAATTATTTCAATAGACACCAAAACTGTTTCGGGTGAAAATGCTGAAATTGGTTCTGCATGTAATATTGAAATGTTGCAGGGGGTTTTATGTGAATGTTTGTTAATTAAAGTAATTAACAAAATTCTGAATAAAAATAATAAAAGAGTTTTATTAAATGAGAGAGCATTAAATTTGGAGAAATTTAATGCATTTAAAGTGGAGACTTTAAAAGAGAATGTGAAGGGGCATTTTTATGTGGAGGGGTTACCACCACATGAATGGAGGAGGTGAAGGGTCACCCCCTCCATGCGCCGGCCATGAAGGAGGGGCAACCCCCCTCCTCCTATAAAAGGCCACCCCCTCCTCACTTCTCACTCACACATCCTTGTGAAGGATCTCTCTCCCCGTCTAGTATTATTCCCCCATGGTCTCTGATTAGCGAGATACATGTTCCCGGTGGCTTTATCTCGAAAGGAGTTGCTGCGTCCGCTACTTTGCTGGAGCGAGGGACGAAGGTTGTCGGGGTACCGGACGTGTGTGCGATCATGGATGCACCGCTGCTTTGCGGTGCTGGACTTGGTGGTGCTGGAGCTGGATCTGATGGACGTGCTAGAGCCGGACCTGCTGGACTTCATCACGATCTTGAGATCGGCAAGTATATGACTACATCAACCACGAGTTCCTACTCGTTAACAAAGCTCGTTGTCTACGAGGGTTAGTTCTTGTTGGATGTATGTCCACCCGTTGCTTTGTACCTAGTAGATAGATCTTGGCGTGTAGTTCACACCATAGGAATTTTTTTGTTTTCTATGCTGCGGACCCAATAGTGGTATCAGAGCTTGATCTATGCGTAGGTGCTTAGCACGGGTAGTACACATATGTTGATATGTGGGCGATGATGATCATGTTATTGCATCTTCTATGTATTTTGGATATTGGTGGCATAGTGGGATGAAACGGCCCGGACCAACCTTACATGTCATCGTACATGAGACCGGTTCCACGACTGACATGCAACTTGTTTTGCATAAGTGGCTGACGGGTGTCTGTCTCTCCTACTATAGTTAATATCTGATTTACAATGAGTTGCTAATAACTTAGTTATCCTTGTTGTGGTTCATGTTGATAGGTAAGAACGGTTCTATCTCCGAAAGCCCTAAGCCACGTAAAACTTGCAATTGATAAATTAGAGGCGTCTAGTTTAGATCATTGATGGGCTAGTGTCTTGATATGGTATTGTTGTAAGTACATGTATGACAGATACTCTTACAACACATTCAACGTGTAAGTTCCATAGACCTTGGCCTTACACACAAAGGAATGATAGAGATCATACCACGATGCAAGTGATAGAGATCAAATGCA
This sequence comes from Avena insularis, assembly GCA_023614405.1. NCBI lineage: Eukaryota > Viridiplantae > Streptophyta > Magnoliopsida > Poales > Poaceae > Avena > Avena insularis. Next base: position 92,475,087 of record CM042692.1, on the reverse strand, counting down.
TGGACCATATCATCTCAGTTTACACATTAGATGTTAGCATCTTATACTGCTAGTTTGGGGATTTCTGTAGCATTATAAGATGATCCCTCTTTTAGATATCAAGATAAAAATGTGTTCTTCCTTAAGTATGCACCGTTTTGTGGATCGTATTTCGAAACATCACGTGATGATCAGGTGTACTCGACTCTACGCTTTCATACAAACGGGTGTAAGACAATTTTACACATGCGAGTACTAAGGTTCTTACTTGGCGAGCCTAGCATGTACAGACATGGCCTCGGAACACGGACCGAAAGGTTAAGCATGAGTCATATAGTTGATATGATGCCCATATAGATGCTCGCCTTTGAAGCTACATCAACTCATGTGATGATCGGACTTGGTGTAGTTGATTTGGTTCATGTAATCACCAAAAAGGCACGAGGGATGTCGTTTTTGAGTGGGAGTTCATTTCTAATTTGGATTAGTCGAACCAAATTTGTCATAAATTAAATCAAAGTGAATTTGCATAGTTTGTTGTAATCATTGGCATTCGTTTTCTACCTTATGCTTAGTTTTTATTTGAGATAATAGAACTACAGAATTCTGGATATTTACTTTACGAACTGGTATCGTATTGTTTTGAATGTCAATTTAAAGTTTATAAGTCCTATTGCAAACTTTCAGCAAACTCTATTTACTCCATGAAGTTTAATAAGTAGTATTAAATCAAGAGTAAGAATTCCAATGTTAGTATCTAAAGTATCATGTTTGCCTCCATGATTATTGATATTCAAAAAGTTGTTTTAATATCAAGATTATATTGGAGCTGAAAATTGTTTCAGAAACCATCATGTGCGAAAGATATTGTGATATCTGAAACAATGTTTTTGGTTGCATTATGATAGAGTATAATTTAGCAAAATACATGTTCTCATATTGTATGAGAATTTGTGAAGGATGGAGATGCTAGGCATCCGAATCTACCAAAAAGGTTTTGGGAACTGATATTATACTCGCGATTCTTCCTTATAAGCTATAGTAGCTTGATCATGAAAGTTGTCATGATAAGTATGAATAGAAGATGTAAGTAAAATGTTTACTACACTAATAGATTACTAAAGAATGGATTTTTGAAAGAATGCCAAACATTTGATGATGGTGATCCACTTCAAAGTGCAAGTCCAAAGGTATTAGTATTTGACTATATACAAGCTTTGTACCATGTGTCATGTTGATGACACCACTATTGATGTTGATAGATTCTTTTAAAAGAAAAGGAATTGCTGAAAGAGAATCTATAAAATATTTGGCAGAAAATAAAAGGTTGGAGATGTCCAACTTAGGTATATAGAAGATATACATGTTATGGCTGTATTCCTTTCTTGTTAAACAATGTGGTTCTTAGGTATTGGATACCGGTATTGGATACCGAATTGGTTGGTATGAAGTGTCATACAGGACAACGCAATTCATGAACTACAATGGCCTAAGTAACTAGCAAGAGAATGAGTGATGATGTTCATCGGAAACAAATAAAGTGTTATTGTGTTTTTCGTTGTCATCAAACCAAGCCTTCAAGATTTGTTTAAATAATTGTTATTTTGTTCCGGTATTATGAGAAAAATGTTTGTTCAAATAATTACCATATTCCATAAAGGATGGATGAACTTTTACAAGTCTAGTTGGAGAAATCACATCCATAAACACTATTGCTAAAATCTCGCAAGACAAATGATTGAAAGATCACTTATGAAGTGACATCGCTGTTTAAATTATATTTGAAAGAAAACATGAAGAAACTCCATGTTGATGGATTTTTGGAGTCTTTGATTTTGATCAATTGACGCATGTGAGACTTTCCTCGAGATAATTGAAACTCCGTCCATAGGCCAGAGAGGAACGGATGACTAGCTTATTGGAAATTGTGTATGCTTATGTGCATAGTCCATTATGTGTAGCCATATGTGATGGATCTTTTTGCTTCATATGCTTTCTCCGAAAATTTGAGTGAATATATCTGTATATTTACTAAATAAGGAGGAAGTATGAAACATTTGAAAGTTGTTCAAAGACTTTCAAGATGAAGTTGAAAATCATTGTAACAAGAAAATAAAGAGTTTATGATTCGATCATAAAGGAAGATATTTGAGTTACATGTTTAGCAAAAACACCTAAGACTTGAGGAATTGTTCCATAAATTTGGATTTCTCGATAAACCACAAGAGTATGGCATATTCGAGAGATGAAATCAAACCGTGTTTGACATGGTAAGATCAAAGGTGTCATTTATAAAACTGTCATTATGTTTTAAAGATTGAAGCTTTAGAGACTACTGCTTTTACACTGAAAAGAGCACCATCGTGATCCATTGAAATGACACCATATGAGTTATGGTTTGGGATAAAACCCGAATTGTCTTTTCTTAAATTTTGGTATGCTATGCATAAGTAAAATGTTTACAACCAAAGTCGGATAAGCATGTCTTTGTAGGTTATCCCAAAGAATTTGTTGGGAATTTCTCCATAACACCGAGGACAAAAGAGTTTGTTACTTGGAACGTGAAGTTTCTTGAGAAGGAATTTTTCGTGAAAAGTTAAGTGGGAGGACAATAGAACTTTGATAAGGTTGTTGAACCTTAGCTATATGTGCTAAGTAGCGCAGCGCCGGAAAGTGTCCCGGTGGCAGCCACAATGCTCATGGCTCTCGTGATTACAAAAGGTGTGATCTCGGAGATTAGAGTTCCTATAGAACCGTGTGGGTCGGTAAGAATCAAATAGTAAGATTTGATAAGCAAGTCGTTATTGTTTTGACAATGATGAACCGACTACATGCAAAGAAGCGATGATGGGCCCTGACTCCATAAAATGACTAGAAGTCATAGAATCCGTGATAGTATCCATACACGAGAAAACAAGTTTCTGAACTTGGAAGACCCTCCGGAAAGGCGTGAAGCCTATCAGTCGTGTTTGGATCTATAAAGAAATAAGACATGGATGTTTAACATCTATGAAATAGTCGACATGTCGGAGAGAAGTTTACGACAATGTTCAAGGAGTTGACTATGACAAGATTTGATCTTTGATAGCGATATATAGTCTTGACGGATTAATCTAGCAACCACTACATATAATTTGGTATATGGTAGTTGAATAAACAAAACAAGGTTCTTCTAATAGAACGGTAACCTAGGACATGTACATGACATGGTCCGAAGGGTTTTGTTAATTCAAAGGGTGCTAAAAGGGCATGTAAACTTCAATAGTTGAAGTAAGCATAGCGGAGTTGGAATCTTCACCATGATGAAACTGTTAAAAGAGTTTAAATTCATCGGAGATGATGAAGATGCTTGCATTTGCAAGAAATTAAGTGGGAGCGCTGAGACATATTTCTAATACATTATGTAGAGGACATATTGTTGATTGGAAATGATGTATCTTGTATTGACACAAGTTAAGAATTTCATTAAAATAAGATTTCGATGAAAGACTTGGGCAAACCCGGAATATTTGGCATCAATATCTATATGGATAGATTGAGGCGCAAATATGGTTGTGCCAGACATACATATATGAGATATTGAAAGGGTTCAATATGGAAAGAACAAGAAAGGTTCTTCCTGCATGGAAAGGATTGTATCAAAATTCAAGTGTTTCAACACTTGGTGAGTAAAATCACATGAAGATTTTGATCGATTATACCATGATATGTATATATCCAGAATGTCCTATGCTCTAAATGTTATGAGCATATACCAGAATGATTCATAAGATGATCATTGGACAATAGTAAAGATATTCTTATGAGCTTTGGAAGAACTAAGAATATATCATGTATAAGTGACAAATAGCTAAAGGTAGTTCATTGTAAAGTGTTACATTGATACTAGTTTTGTCACAAGATACAAATTAAATTTATCTCAATTTAAACTATGGGTGGCACAATATAATGGAAAGGATGTTCCATGATGGATTTGGATGAGTTCCAAAGTTGAGATATTGTGACGGATACTACAACAAAAGGCTAAGTATATGACTGCTATAGTAGCAGCATAGGAGGGCATTTGTGTTAAGTAGTTTGTTATCAAACTAGGTGTGGTTCAAAGTGCGCTAATACTATGAAGATATATTGTGTGTCAATAATATCAACATATTTTGAGCCGAACGAACTAAAGGTCTCACCAAAGGACCAAATTTATACAATGCCATCTCATTTGAGAATGAGTGATGCGTAGAGACGCAAAGACATGCAAATACACACGGACCTGAAACTGTCAGATCCGGACATTATGTTAACCACTAGCAATAGCGTATATGCAACACCAGAAAGCCATAGGTGTTCAATACGCAAAGTTTTTTAAACTAGATTATTGACTCTAGTGCAAGTGGGAGACTGAAGGGAATATGCCCGAGAGGCAATAATAAAGTGGTTATTATCTTATTCCATGTTTATGATAAATGTTTATTTTGCATGCTATAATTGTATTGATCGGAAACATTAATACATGTGTGTTTAATAAACAAAAAGGGTTCCTAGTTATGCCTCTCTTATAGACTAGCTTGTTGATTAACAAGATGATCAAGGTTTCCTGATCATAGACATTGGATGTTGTTAATAACAAGGTCACATCATTGGTGGAATGATGTGATGAACATTCATCCGAAGTATAGCATTATGATCAAATCATTATGTTTATATTGCTATAACATCATATGAAGTAATATTTATCCTTAGACCATGAGATCATGTTAATTGCTAACACCGGAAGAGTATCTTGATAACATCAAACATCACACCGTAACAGGGTGACTATAAAGATGGGTTCGGGTATTCCGAAGGTGTTATGTTGAGGCTCATGGATCAAGAGTGGAATTTGTCAATCCCGATGACGGATAGATATACTCTGGGCCCTCTCGGTGATATCACATTGAGATAGCTTGCAAGGAAGTGATGTGATCACTAGAATGTTATATCACGGGAACGAGAAAAGAGTGCATGTTGGTAACGAGATCAAACTAGATATGGAGATACCGATGATCGAATCTCGGACATGTAATATATCGCGGGACAAAGGGATTTAGTTACTAGCGTTAAAGGTTCTCATGGTCACAGAAGTCACCGTTGAATGTGTAGGAGTCAGTATGGATCTCCAGGTCCCGCTGCTGATTATTGATCGGAGAGGGGTCTCGATCTTGTCTGCATTATTCGCGAACCGTAGGGTGACACACTTAAGGGATACCGACACCATTTGGAGCAAATATGTTTCAGATAAAGATTTAAGAAAGCGCTGGAATTATTTCAATATACACCGAAACTGTTTCGGGTGAAAATGCTGAAATTGGTTCTGCATGTAATATTGAAATGTTGCAGCGGGTTTTATGTGAATGTTTGTTAATTAAAGTAATTAACAAAAATCTGAATAAAAATAATAAAAGAGTTTTATTAAATGAGAGAGCATTAAATTTGGAGAAATTTAATGCATTTAAAGTGCAAACTTTAAAAGAGAATGTGAAGGGGCATTTTAATGTGGAGGGGTTACCAGCACATGAATGGAGGAGGTGAAGGGTCACCCCCTCCATGCGCCGGCCATGAAGGAGGGGCAACCCCCCTCCTCCTATAAAAGGCCACCCCCTCCTCACTTCTCACTCACACCTCCTTGTGAAGGATCTCTCTCCCCCTCTAGTATTATTCCCCCATGGTCTCGGATTAGCGAGATACATGTTCCCGCTGGCTTTATCTGGAAAGGAGTTGCTGCTTTCGCTGCTTTGTTGGAGCGAGGGACGGAGGTTGTCAGGGTACCGGACGTGTGTGCAATCACGGATGCACCGCTGCTTTGCGGTGCTGGAGCTGGATCTGATGGACGTCCTGGAGCCGGACCTGCTGGACTTCATCACGATCTTGAGATCGGCAAGTGTACGACTACACCAACCACGAGTTCCTACTCGTTAACAAAGCTCGTTGTCTACGAGGGTAAGTTCTCGTTGGATGTATGTCCACCCGTTGCTTTGTACCTAGTAGATAGATCTTGGCGTGTAGTTCACACCGTAGGAAATTTTTCGTTTTCTATGCTGCAGACCCAACAGATATATAGGCGAAAGGGGAGGCCGAGGGGGTGCCCTAGGCGGCCACACCACCCCCTGGCGTGGGCCAGGCCTGGCCGCGCGGCCAGGTGGTGTGGCCGGCCTCTGGCCCCTCTCCGTCTCGTCTTCTAGCTCCGTGTCCCCATTGGTAAAATATTAACTTTGGCTTTTGTCCCGTCCAATTCCGAGAATATTTATTTTTTGACTTTCCTGGAACCAAAAACAGCAGAACATAGGCAGCTAACACTGTGGCATCCTGTTAATAGGTTAGTCCAAGAAAGTGTATAAAAATAGTCCAAAGTGTGGACAATACATAAGAAAGTAGATATAAAACAAGCATGGAACATCAAAAAAATTATAGATACGTTAGCAACGTATCACCGCTGCAGGAGAAAGTGGAAAGCGGTCGCCGCGAGGCCTCGTGAGGGTCGGTTTTCATGCCGCGGTAAAAAATCGCATAAAGGTGGGAATAAGGAAGCACTACGTGATTGTATGTTGGGTAGGCGGGGAAGAAGTAGGTGTAGATGACTGAGCGATGGAGTATGGAAAAGTATTTTCGTCAAAGATGACATGACGTGAGACAAGAACACGTCCAGAAGAGGGGTCAAAACATCGAGAGCCTTTGTAATCATCAGAGGGTTTGAGATAAATGCATGGTAATGAGCAAGGAGAAAGTTTGTTAGGGGCGGTGGAGGCGGTGTTGGGGAAACAAATACAACCAAAAACACGCAATTCGGAATAGTCAGGATGATGTAGGAAGAGAGACTGAAAGGGAGTATAGAGTGGACATGTTTTGGTTGGTCGGATGTTGAGGAGATATGTTGTCGTGCGAAGGGTTTCAGCCCAAAACCAAGGGGGGGGGGGAGAGAGGCCCTGATGAGTAAAGTATGGAGTATGTCATTGATGGATCGTAAGGATCGTTCGGCTTTACCATTTTGAGGATAAGTGTATGGACAAGAAAAACGTAAGAGAATGCCTTGAGAGAGAAAGAAAGATCGGTTTTGGGTATTGTCAAACTCTCGGCCATTGTCACAATGGATAAAACATATGGGAAGGTCGAAGTGTGTAAGAACATATCGCCGAATTTAGAAAAAATGAGTGCACATCGGATTTGGCGGGAATAGGAAAGGTCCATATGTAATAAGAATAATCGTCAAGAATAACAAGATAGTATTTGAAACCAGAAACACTAGGAAGCGGAGAGGTCCATAGATCATAATGCAATAACTCAAACAGAAAAGTACTATAGGTAGTTGATGTGATGAAAGGCAATCTAACATGTTTACCGTATTGACAGGCATTACAAATAGAGGGATCATGAGAAGAACTAGAACTATCAATAGGGAGACTAAATTCTTGAAGCAAAGACCACACAGTATTTTTATTGGGGTGGCCGAGCCGATGGTGCTAAAGGTCGACGGAGGTGTGCATGGCTTGAGGTGTGGAAGATGATGCACCATGTAGAGGATAGAGATCGCCCGAGCTATTGTAGCGAGTGAGGACCTCCGCCATTTTTAGATCTTTTACAGATAAGCCAAACGGATCAAACTCTAAAGAAACATTGTTGTCGATAGTAAAGCGACGGACAGAGATGATTTTTTGATTAAAGATGGAGCAACAAAAATATTTCGGAGAAGAAAATTTGTGTGGGATTAGTGATGTATGATTGACCGACACAAGATATAGGAATTGAAGAACCATCACCAATAGTTATAGAGGAAAAAGGGAAATAAGAACAAGATGACAAAAAATCCATATTTGAAGACATGTGCGAATATGTACCAGAATCAAAAATCCAATCCGTACCTTCGTGGTTGTTGAGCCTGAAATTGTTCATGGCAGCGATGAAGGCAGATTGGTCCCAGCCTAGTGGAGCAGTTGATGAAGCGGTTGATGGCGATGGCGTAGGCATGTACGGTAGTGTCGGAGGAGCCCTGTACATGTAGTTCATTGGCATCGAGGATGGAATGTAGTATTGTGGCGCGTGGTGCGCCATGTAGGCCGTCGGTGGAGCTTGGGCGGTGTAGAGCTGCTGCGGAGGTCGATGTCCAAGAGGCCCTGGCGAGCCTATGGATGGACGAAGACCAGGATTCCATGTCCCAATGTAGGCCGGTCGGGCGCCATAGGGAGAAGGAGCCGACCAATGCATAGGCCATGCCTGAACGAGACCCGTCCATGGATCGTGCTACGGCTGCCAGGTTGGAGAGGGGCCGCGACGGAGGGAGGTGTCGGCGCTGGAGGGGCCGACATTGGAGGGGCCGGCGCTGGAAGAATTTGGTGGAGAGTAGAGGTGGAGGAGGAAGATAGAGGTGCGCCGGCGGCGCGGGCTTCGGCCGGCGTCCAGAGTGGACGCGTCAGCGACGACGGAGTTGGCGGAGCCATCTAGTTGTGGAAAAACCTAGGCGTCTAATACCATGATATTTTAGGATAATAATAAGTTGTATTGATTTGAACAATAATACAAAGTTTATATAGAAGAGAGGAGGGGGGTCGGCCGGCCTAAACCGACTTAGGACTATAGTTCTACTCTAACTCAAACTCAATTCTAATACTAACAACCACTTTGCATTGATGTATAAATGCATATACGCTCTCTTTGGGCTCCAACGGTTGATCCAGCTCAGAGACCAAGTCAATTGTGAAACACGCACCATCGGCCAACTTTCTGGTTGGGCCGCGTTTCCTTACAGAAGATTAACCTGATGCGGAGATCTAAGATAAGAAAAATTCGTTAGTATATATATATGAATCAATTAATGCATCTACTAGCGATCAACAGAGACTTTATATACCTCGCCGGACTTTGTTAAGGCGTCTCCACGGTCGTCTTCTCCATCATCGTCTACTCCAGACAAGTTAAGATATTGGGAGCCATCATCTCCACGATCGTCTTCTCCATTGTAATCTATCATATCGATCACCACGTCTTCACGGTCTGTACCATTGTTAACTACCAAATTTGGTTATTAAAGATATACGAGCCAAATTAATAGTCTATCAAGCTAATTAGTTGATTGACAGAATTTTTGAGAATTGCTATGGGTGTTTTGCATGGAATAACAGCTTGAGGCAAATATTTAGTGCGATAGAAATACGTGCTGAAGTCTAATTACGAGGAGAAGAGATTTCTTGTGACCGGAAGCTGCCCAGGACAAGTATTGATCGGCACGGTGATGCGTCAAAATTAAGATTCTATCAGGACATGTCTTACAGAGACAATCGAGGTCATGCTACAGTGTGAGGATTATACGTGATATCAGGTGACGTAATGTAACAACCTCGGACCCTACGCTCTAAGTTCAAGCCTATATGAACCAAAAGTGGTTAAGGAATTTACAATGGGGCCAATACGTGTAGGCCGTCGCCTCTAACCACTTCCAAGAAATCGGGACAAGAGCGAGTGGCGTAGGCAACAGGCGAATAGATCAAATACATACACAAGTGAGTATGTATGCAAGCTACCTTACAACAGTTCTCAGAGCCATACCATCTAAAAGAAATAGAAATATTGCAACGCCATATGGCAAGATCCAACTATCCTAGATAGAGATAATAGTGTAGGATAGCTCCTCATACATCAAACAACAGAGTATCAAGCGGAAGCGGGAAACAAGATCCGAGTACGGATAAGAAGCAAATCGGCATAAGATGCCACATAAATAAGCACATCCCGCCCACAGATCTCACGGATCCCCATCCCCGGAATCTCTACACTGAGTGATCGTTGCCAGCATCATCTTTCTCCTCCACCCAGTATCCATCTTGCGAATACACCTGTTCATCTGAATCAAACAATTTATCATGTGAGACCCTAGGGATACTCAGCAAGTCTTTATGCCTCTAAAGGGGACATATACCTGGGGTGACGCAATTGCAGCAAAAGATAATAACTAACAAGTCTATAGATACTCGCTAACCATCCGCCTAACCAATGATAGACGGATGTCCGTTAATTAGAAACAATAGTTATAACAGTATAAAGTAACAGATCCATCCTCCTTCTCGCTTACCAACGAGAAAGCGGACGAACAACCCATCCATTGGCAGTTTTATTAACCATTCTGTGAGTATTGCACTAATTACTAGTCAGATATTTAGTCAAATTAAAAGCGGTACTTTAGTTATGCTTGTCTATGATCGAGAAACTGTGCTCCAAGTCGTCCATAAACGCGGACACGGCTTTCAGAAAGATTTACCCTGCAGGGATGCACAAATAGCAACACACACTCGATCAACCTCGGAAAAACCAACTCAAAACCCAACGAGGCATTCACGGCAAAGCGATCACATGATTCATAAAATATTTCAGGGGGCCACCCCATTAAGCTACCCGCAACAAAGTTGGCCAACTCCGAGACGGACCCAAGGTTTGCGTCAATGGCTCTAAACGACCGGGAACCCGAAAATGTGACTGGGCTTGTCGATACCGCGAAAAGACTCCGCATCCAAAACAGTACAGGTGCTCCACGCATAATCTTAATAAAACAGTAACATGGCATAAGTACAGGATAGTAAATAAAACCCCAAACTAGTTTGTGGTTCCAAGAAATAGAAATGAATCAAGCTCTGGCTCAGGGGGGTCCATAAGGCCTCCCGGATGTGGATAGTGCGAATAGTCAAGGAACATGAATCAAATACTCGGGGTCCTACGGGACACAAGTGGGCATAAAAACCAAATGACAGATATTGCCCACCGGTGCCTCTTTCATTAGTTATCCCATTACTACTCAGGTTAAGTTGTTTAGGTACCTCGTTATTCATCAGACACTCACATACCCTACACATGCTGTTCTATGACTCGCATGGCTCAAACAACTCCTGTAGTAATGGCTCATGGGATGGAGAAACAAGCTCGGTGGGGTTTAAAAGTAAAGGCTATGCAGTACTTGGGATTCAATTTAATGCAATCGCGACTCAATGATGCAAGAATAAGATAGAGGCAATAGGTACTATATGTATGCAAGCATGTGGTAGTGCTTGCCTGGTAGCTCAGTTGAAGCGAGAGATGGATCTGGGTAGTACTCCTGGGATTCCTGATAATTCTCCTGCTCGGCGTCGATTCGAAAAGAACCAAACAAACAAGGCCAACATAAATATAATGCGCAAACATATACATAAAATGCGACAAGCAAACAAGCATGCCATGATGAATGATGCACAAATTACATGGCATAACATAGCATGGTATGGGTGAGGTGTGGGGTACAAGAATAAAGCATTTTATTAAGTTCTTAGTCATGGTTTGCCCCCATATAACTTGCTGTCCACTTATTATTTATATGATGCATGCTTCAATTCATATCATGAAATGCATAATCAGAACGGACTCGTCGCGCTGATCGATTTAGACATATTATTTGTCAAATTTGGAGTTGTAGAATTAAAGTTATTAATTAATTAAGAAAATGCATTTTTATTGCAATTAAACAATTTCGAAAATTTAAATTAGTCAAACATTATTTTGAATGGCAGATTTGAAATCCTCACATTTTCTGATTCAAAAACATATATCATTTGTATTATTAAACTGGAAAAAGGAACACAGACTTTTTATACTCAGAGAGATTTAGCCACCGTCACAGACAAGTGGGCCAGGCACTGACTCAGCAGCAGGTGGGTCGCAGCGGTCCACGCTAGGCTTTTCTCACCGAGGGGTTGCTCAGCCCGTGAGATTGACAGGTGGGGCCGGCGGTTCGCGGGGCCACGCAAGAGTGCACGAACAGGGAGCAGCCACGTGGCGCAGACGGGGAGTGCGGGTTGAGGCACAAGAAATCTGGGTACCTTTTTATAAAAAGCCACAACACATGACAGGCGGGCCTGGACTGGACTGCTGGTTGCAAAAATAAAAGGCTGGGAGGGTATTCGGAAAAACTCCGATTATCTTGTTGTTCTTCTCAGCCGACGAATCGACGGAAAACAGGAGTCGGTGGCGGGATTCGATCCCGTGGCCTTGGCCAGCGCACGTGACGCTACTCACCTGACCGGCTCGGTTTGGTGATGGGAAACGACGGCGCGGCCAGGTGAGGCTACTACGGCGCAACGACGAGAAGGCGAACGCGAGCACGATGCATAGAGAGCGCTCGATAGAAGGATCCACGCAACCAGGAAGAGATAGACAGGGGGAAGATGTCTGGGATGTGCAGAGGCTCACCGCGGGTGTGCTGGTGGTAGCGGATCGGCCTGGAGTACAGAGGATCGGCGGCGTTGCAGGCGACCCGAGGCTAGGGTTTTGCTTCGGCTCGTCGGCGTGCAGGTGGGGATCTTGGTGGTGAAGGGCAGCGATGGGCAGAGCCCTGGGGGAGATCTGAGGCTGCAAGGCAGAGGAGGGAGTAGATAAGGGCAAGGGGAAGGTGCACATGGGGAGGCTCGGGTGGAAAAAGGTGGTGGTGGCCACCTTTTCTCTCCTGGTTAGGTGGTGTTAGCCGAGGCTCAGGGCAGCTGGGAGGTTGCACGGCTGGGACCAGGTGGAACAAGGCGCAGGGGCTCGGTGGGGTGTCCTTGACATCGAGGTAAAGAGGACAGGGGAAGGAAGGGGCTCGACTAGGGAGATGTTGAGCAAGGGGGCTCGGTCTAGCAGCTAGGTTGGGGTGTTTGGGGTCGGGCCAGGTTAGCCAGGGCAGGACCCGGTGGTGGTGGCGATTAGGGTAGTAAAAGGGCTAGGTTATGGTTTAGCCGAGGCTAGGGATAAGGAGGGGTGGTGAGGTGAGCTAGGGTTTAGCTAGATGTGTTGGGTCCGCGGCATAGAAAACAAAAAATTTCCTACGATGAGAACTATACGCCAAGATCTATCTACTAGATACAGAACAACAGGTGGACATACATCCATGGAGAACTTACCCTCGAAGACAATGAGCTTTGTTAACGAGTAGGAACTCGTGGTTGATGTAGTCGTACACTTGCCGATCTCAAGATCGTGAGGAAGTCCGAGCGCCGCAACTCAGCAGCGCATTTGCACTCGCACACACGTTCAAGCCACCGGACAACCTCCACCTCCTCGCTCCAGTGATCTAGCGGAAGCAGCAACTCCTTCCAGACGAAATGCCACCGGGAACATGTATCTCGCTAATCCGAGACCATGGGGGAATAATTCTAGAGGGGGAGAGAGATCCTTCACAAGGAGGTGTGAGGATGAAGGAGGGAATGGGTGGCCTTTTATAGGAGGAGGGGGGTGCCCCCTCTCTCATGGCCGGCACATGGGGGGGGGTGACCCCTCACGTCCCCCATTCATGTGGTGGTAACTCCTCCACATTAAAATGCCTCTTCACATTCCCTTTTAAAGTCTCCACTTAAAATGCATTAAATTTCTCCAAATTTAATGCTCTCTCATTTAATAAAACTCTTTTTATTAAATTTATTCAGAATTTTGTTAATTACTTTAATTAACAAACATTCACATATAGCCCCTTGCAATATTTCAATATCACATGCAGAATCACCTTCTACAATTTCACCCGAAACAATTTCCGGTTTCTATTGAAACAATTCCTGCGCTTTGCAATTCTTTCGTCTAAAACATATGTGCTCCAAAATGGTGTCCGGTAACTCTTAAGTGTGCCACCCTACGGTTGGCGAATAATGCAGACATGATCGAGACCCTTCTCCGATCAATAATCAGCAGCAGGACCTGGAGATCCGTACTGACTCCTACACATTCAACGATGACTCCTGTGATCGTGAGAACCTTTAACGCTTGTAACTAAATCCCTTTGTCTCTCGATATATTACATGCCCGAGATTCAATCATCGATATCTCCATACCTAGTTTGATCTCGTTTCCGACATGCACTCTTTTCTTGTTCCCGTGATATAACATTCTAGTGATAACATCACTTGCTTGCAAGCTATCCTAATGTGATATCACCGAGAGGGCCCAGAGTATATCTATCCGTCATCTGGATTGACAAATTCCACTCTTGATCCATGAGCCTCAACATAACACCTTCGTAGTACTGAACCCATCTTTATAGTCACCCTGTTACGGTGTGACGTTTGATGTTATCAAGATACTCTTCCGATGTTAGCAATTAACATGATCTCATGGTCTAATGATAAAGATTACTTCGTATGATGTTATAGCAATATAAAAATAATGAATTGATCGTAATGCTATACTTCGGATGAATGTTCATCACATCATTTCAGAAATGATGTGACCTTGTTATTAACAACATCCAATGTCCATGATCAGGAAACCTTGATCATCTTGTTAATCAACAAGCTAGTCTATAAGAGAGGCATAACTAGGAACCCTTTTTTTGTTTATTAAACACACATGTATTGATGTTTCCTATCAATACAATTATAGCATGCAAAATAAACATCTATCATATACAAGGAATACATAATAACAACTTTATTATTGCCTCTCAGGGCATATTTCCTTCAGTCTCCCACTTGCACTAGAGACAATAATCTAGTTTATATAGTGATAAATCTAAGACCCATGGAGTTCTGGTGTTGATCATGTTTTGCCCTAGGGATTACTTTAGTCAACGGATCTGCTACATTCAGGTCCGTGTGCACTTTACAAATATTTATATCTCCATCCTTGACATGCTCGCGGATGGAGTGAAAGCGGCGCTTAATATGCTTGGAATTCTTGTGAGACCTTGGTTCCTTGGCGTTGGCTATGGCTCCATTATTGTCACAATAGATCACCATTGGGTCCAACGCACTAGGAACCACACCTAGTTCCGTTATGAACTCCTTCATCCAAATCGCTTCTGCGCAAGCTTCTGAAGCAGCAACATATTCCGCCTCCGTCGTTGATCCAGCCACCACAGGTTGTTTGGAGCTCCTCCAACTAACTGTTGCTCCGTTCAAGAGAAATACGTATCCAGATTGAGACTTAGAGTCATCCGGATCAGTGTCAAAGCTAGCATCGACATAACACTTAGCGACTAGCTCTTCTTCACCTTCGTATACAAGAAACATATCCTTAGTTCTTCTCAAGTACTTAAGGATATTCTTGACCGCTATCCAGTGTTCCGAACCTGGATCAGATTGGTACCTACTAGTCAAACTAATAGCATGTGCCACATCCGGTCTTGTACATAGCATGGCATACATTATAGAGCCTATGGCTGAGGCATAGGGGATCTTATCCATTATCTCTCTTTCTTCCGCCGTAGCCAGACTTTGAGTCTTACTCAATGTCTTGCCTTGCAACATAGGTAAGTACCCCTCTTACTTTCGTCCATATTAAACTTCTTTAATATCTTATCAAGGTATGTTCTCTGTGATAGCCCAATTAGGCGTCTTGATCTATCTCTATAGATTTTAATGCCTAATATATATGAAGCTTCACCAAGGTCCTTCATCGAAAATTTGCTGTTTAGATAACTTTTAACACTGTTTAAAAGATCTAAATCATTTCCAATCAATAATATGTCATCCACATATAATATTAGAAATGCCACATTGCTCCCACTCACTTTCTTGTAAATACAAGCCGCTCCATAAGTTTGGACAAATCCAAACTCTTTGATCACCTCATCAAAGCGGAGATTCCAACTTCGTGATGCTTGCTTTAGTCCATAGATGGATCCCTGAAGTTTGCACACCTTATTAGCATCCTTAGGATCGACAAAACCCTTAGGTTGTATCATATACAACTCTTCTTCAATATTACCATTGAGGAACACAGTTTTGACATCCATCTGCCATATTTCATAATCGAAAGATGCAGCAATTGCTAACATAATCCTAACCGACTTAAGTATCGCTATGGGAGAGAATGTCTCATCGTAGTCAACTCCTTGAATTTGTCGAAACCCCTTTGTGACAAGTCGAGCCTTATAGATGGTTACATTACCATCAACATCAGTTTTTCTTTTGAAAATCCATTTATTCTCAACGGCCTTTCGATCGTGCGGTAAGTCCACCAAGGTCCAAACCTGGTTTTCGTACATGGATTCCATCTCGGATTTCATGGATTCTAGCCATTTGTTGGAATCAGGGCTCATCATCGCTTCTTCATACGTCACAGGGTCATCCATTTCATCAACCATGAAATTCACAACAGGATTGCCGTACAGTTTAGGAGTTGCACGTGTCCTGCTTGACCTGCGAGGTTCGGTAGTGTCCTCTTTTGGAGTTTCATGATCAATATCATTAACTCTCTCTTCATTAGGTGAAGTCAACTCCGAAACAACTTCTGGAGCTGTGCTACTCGCCATTTTATGAAGAGAAGATTCAATAACCTCTTCGAGTTCTACCTTCCGACTACTCACACCTTTCGCGAGAAACTCCTTCTCAAGAAAGGATCCATTCTTGGCAACAAAGACCTTGCCCTCGGATCTGTGTTAGAAGGTATACCCAATCGTTTCCTTAGGGTATCCTATGAAGACGCAATTTTTCGCTTTGGGTTCGAGTTTATCCGGTTGAAGTTTCTTCACATAAACATAGCATCCCCAAACTTTAAGAAATGACAGCTTAGGTTTGTTTCCAAACCATAATTCATACGGTGTCTTTTCAACGGATTTAGATGGTGCCCTATTTAAAGTGAATGCAGCGGTTTCCAGTGCATAACCCCAAAATGACAGTGGCAAGTCAGTCAGAGACATCATAGATCGAACCATATCCAATAAAGTACGATTACGACGTTCTGACACACCATTAAGTTGTGGTGTTCCGGCAGGCGTTTGTTGTGAAACTATTCCACATGCTTTCATATGTGTGCTAAACTCGTAACTAAGATACTCTCCTCCACGATCGGACCGCAGAAATTTGATCTTTCTGTTACGATGATTTTCCACTTCATTCTGAAATTCTTTGAAACTTTCAAAGGTTTTAGACTTATGTTTCATCAAATATATATACCCGTATCTACTCAAATCATCCGTGAAAGTAACAAAATAAAGATATCCACCTCGCGCTAACACACTCATTGGTCCACACACATCAGTATGTATGATTTCCAATAAATCTGTCGCCCGTTCCATTGAACCGAAAACGGCGTTCTAGTCATCTTGCCCATAAGGCATGGCTCACATGTATCAAATGATTCAAAATCAAGTGATTCCAAAAGTCCATCAGAATGGAGTTTCTTCATGCGTTTAACGCCAATATGACCTAGACGGCAGTGCCACATATATGTAGATATATCATTATCAAGTTTAATCCTTTTAACTTCAACATTAGGAATATGCGTAATACTACTATCGAGATCCAACAGAAATAAACCATTCAACACAGGTGCATGACCATAAAAGATATTATTCATATAAATCGAACAACCATTGTTTTCAGACTTAAATGAATAACCACTTTGCATCAAACACGATTCGGATACAATGTTCATGCTCAGTGCAGGCACCAAATAACAATTATTTAGGTTTATAACTAATCCCGACGGCATATGGAGAGGCAGCGTTCCGACGGCGATCACATCAACTTTTGATCCATTCCCGACCCACATCGTGACCTCATCCCTTGCTAGTTGTTGCTTGTTCCGCAGCCCCTGAACCGAGTTACATATCTTAGCAACCGATCCCGTACCAAATACCCAGGTGCTACTGCGAGTACTAGTCAAGTACACATCAATAACATGTATATCACATATACCTTTGTTTGCCTTGCCGAACTTCTTGTCCGCCAAATACTTGGGGCAGTTGCGCTTCCAATGGCCAGTCCCCTTGCAATAGTAGCACTCGGCATCAGACTTAGGGCCAGCTCGGGGTTTCTTTTCAGGCGCGGCAACAGATTTGCCGCCCTTCTTTCCCTTCTGCTTTCCTTTCTTGTCCTTCTTGAAACCGGTGGTCTTATTGATCATCAACACGTGATGTTCTTTCCTAATCTCCACTTCTGCAGTCTTAAGCATTGACAGAAGCTTGGGAAGAGACTTCTTCATGCCCTGCATATTAAAGTTCATCACGAAGCTCTTGTAGCTAGGTGGCAGATATTGGAGAACACGATGTACGGCTAAGTCAATGGGAATCGTTATTCCCAAGGACACAAGCTTATCGGCCTACCCAGACATTTTGAGTACGTGCTCACTAACGGAGCTGTTTTCCTCCATCATGCAGCTAAAGAACTTTTCTGTAGCATTATAACTCTCTACGGCAGCATGGGTATCGAAAATCATTTTCAATTCTCCCATGGTATCAAAGGCATTGCCATTTTCGAAACGTTTTCGAAGTTCTGGCTCTAGCCCATACAGTATGCCGCAATGAACTAAGTTCTGGTCCTCCTAACGAGTTATATAGACGTTCTTTTCCTCGTCAGGGGCATCAGGAGCTGGTGGGGGGCCTAGCGGCGCATCTAACACATTGCTTTTGTGCAGCAGTGAGGAGAATCCTCAAATTCATAGCCCAGTTGGTGAAGTTTCTACCATTCGCAGCAAGTTTCTCTTTCTCCATGAACACATTGAAATTAAAAGTAGGTGGTGCCATCTACAACAGAATCTGTAAAGTATATTTAGACTAAGTTTATGATAGATTGAGTTCAACTAATCCAAATTACTAATGAACTCCCACTCAAAAACGACATCCCTCGTGTCCTTTTGGTGATTACATGAACCAAATCCACTACACCAAGTCCGATCATCACGTGAGTCGGTGTAGCTTCAAAGGCGAGCATCTATATGGGCATCATATCAACTATCTGACTCATGCTTAACCTTTCGGTCCGTGTTCCAAGGCCATGTCTGTACATGCTAGGCTCGTCAAGTAAGAACCTTAGTATTTACGTGTGTAAAACTGTCTTACACCCGTTGTATGAAAGCGTAGAGTTGAGAACACCCGATCATCACGTGATGCCTCAAAACACGATCCACAAAACGGTGCATACTTAAGGAAGAACACATTTTATCTTGATATCTAAATGAGGGATCATCTTATAATGCTACCAAAAGCGCCAAACTAGCAATATAAGATGCTAACATCTAATGTGTGAAGTGAGATGATATGGTCCATGCATTTGATCTCTATCATTTGCATCGTGGTATGATCTCTATCATTCCTTTGTGTGTAACGCCAAGGTCTATGGAACTTACACGTTAAGTGAGTTGTAAGAGTATCTATTATACATCTACTTACAACAATACCATATCAAAACACTAGCCCAACAACGATCTAAACTAGACGCCTCTAATTTATCAATTGCAAGTTTTACGTGGCTTAGGGCTTTTGGAGATAGAACCGGTCTTACGTACGAACATGAACCACAACGAGGATAACCAAGTTATTAGCAACTCCTTGTAAATTAGATATTGACTATAGTAGGAGAGACAGACACCTGCCAGCCACTTATGCAAAACAAGTTGCATGTCAGTCGTGGAACCGGTCTCATGTACGATGACATGTAAGGTTGGTCCGGGCAGCTTCATCCCACTATGCCACCAATATCCAAAGTACATAGAAGATGCAATAACATGATCATCATCGCCCACATATAAACATATGTGTACTACCCGTGCAAAGCACCTACGCATAGATCAGGCTCTGATACCCCTGTTGGGTCCGCAGCATAGAAAACAAAAAATTTCCTGATGAGAACTATACGCCAAGATCTATCTACTAGATACAGAAAGCGGGTGGACATACATCCATGGAGAACTTACCCTCGAAGACAACGAGCTTTGTTAACAGTAGGAACTCGTGGTTGATGTAGTCGTACACTTGCCGATCTCAAGATCGTGAGGAAGTCCGAGTGTCTTAACTCAGCAGCATCCACTTTCGTACACGTTCAAGCCACCGGACAACCTCCACCTCCTCGCTCCAGCGATCCAGCGGAAGCAGCAACTCCTTCCAGACGAAATGCCACCGGGAACATGTATCTCTCTAATCTGAGACCATGGGGGAATAATTCTAGAGGGGGAGAGAGATCCTTCACAAGGAGGTGTGAGGATGAAGGAGGGAATGCGTGGCCTTTTATAGGAGGAGGGGGGTGCCCCCTCTCTCCATGGCCGGTGCATGGGGGGAGGGTGACCCCTCACCTCCCCCATTCATGTGGTGGTAACTCCTCCACATTAAAATGCCTCTTCATATTCCCTTTTAAAGTCTCCACTTTAAATGCATTAAATTTCTCCAAATTTAATGCTCTCTCATTTAATAAAACTCTTTTTATTAAATTTATTCAGAATTTTGTTAATTACTTTAATTAAAAAACATTCACATATAGCCCCTTGCAATATTTCAATATCACATGTAGAATCACCTTCTACAATTTCACCCGAAACAATTTCCGGTTTCTACTGAAACAATTCCTGCGCTTTGCAATTCTTTCGTCTAAAACATATGTGATCCAAAATGGTGTCCGGTAACTCTTAAGTGTGCCACCCTACGGTTCGCGAATAATGCAGACATGATCGAGACCCTTCTCCGATCAATAATCAGCAGCGGGACCTGGAGATCCGTACTGACTCCTACACATTCAACGATGACTCCTGTGATCGTGAGAACCTTTAACGCTTGTAACTAAATCCCTTTGTCTCTCGATATATTACATGCCTGAGATTCAATCATCGATATCTCCATACCTAGTTTGATCTCGTTTCTGACATGCACTCTTTTCTTGTTCCCGTGATATAACATTCTAGTGATCACATCACTTGCTTGCAAGCTATCCTAATGTGATATCACCGAGAGGGCCCAGAGTATATCTATCCGTCATCTGGATTGACAAATTCCACTCTTGATCCATGAGCCTCAACATAACACCTTCGTAGTACTGAACCCATCTTTATAGTCACCCTGTTACGGTGTGACGTTTGATGTTATCAAGATACTCTTCCGGTGTTAGCAATTAACATGATCTCATGGTCTAAGGATAAAGATTACTTCGTATGATGTTATAGCAATATAAACATAATGACTTGATCGTAATGCTATACTTCGGATGAATGTTCATCACATCATTTCACAAATGATGTGACCTTGTTATTAACAACATCCAATGTCCATGATCAGGAAACCTTGATCATCTTGTTAATCAACAAGCTAGTCTATAAGAGAGGCATAACTAGGAACCCTTTTTTGTTTATTAAACACACATGTATTGATGTTTCCTATCAATACAATTATAGCATGCAAAATAAACATCTATCATATACAAGGAATACATAATAACAACTTTATTATTGCCTCTCAGGGCATATTTCCTTCAAGATGTAGAGAGTGAGAGAAGATAGCTAGGTTTAGCTAGGAAAAGAGAGAGGGAAAAGATAGATGGAAGAGCTAGGGTGTTGGAGTTGATATGGAACACCAAAGGAGGTTTGAATTCCAAACAAAGGGAAAACCCAAAGGACCAAAAGAGAGAGAGGTGGAAGGAGATGATCTTTCATGTGGCATTATCCCATGCACATGATAATATTTTGTGAAAACAAAATATAAATCCCATGTATGCTTGACAAAGAGAAATTCCACTAAAAGAGTTGCAAGGTGGAAGACAAGGGAAATAAGCATTTATTTTAATTTATTTGTTTCAATTGGTTTCAAACAAACTCCACCCAAATATCCCAAAAGAAACCAAAATAGAAGAACAATAGAGAGGCCTTGCATGGGCCATGCATGATCCTTAGATAGGACACATTATATTTGTGAAAACAAAGACAATCTCACATGGCTCCATCTAGTCACATGCACTCAAATTTTGAATAAAGCCCAAGCAAAAAGGTTGGGAAGGTTGAATAAGACCATCAAATAGAAGAACTAGAGTAAGATGGGGATGTGGGGTTTATGTATCATGTGACGTGAAATAATGGTAACTCACATAGATATATGCACAAGGAATTATCACATGGTTTGGATTAACCCCTTTATGTCCAAAAGTGGAAGAAATAAGCATGAATGAATATAATGGATTTGCTAGTGTGTGTGTCCCACTAGACAAGTATATAGCCATAATTATATTCATACATGATCAAGTATTCCAATCCAAGCATATGGAAGCTAGACAAGGAAAACTACTGATATATCATGCAAAGGTGGCCATGTGGCTCTTCCCATATCAATATTGTGGACACAACATGATGCATATATGAGATCATGTGTAAGTAGAAGTGGATCCATCCCAACCCACATGAGCTAGAGGTAAACCAAATGAAATGCAAGGCTCACATATAGTTGGATGGTGGAATTATGGTGTGGTGATAAAGAAAGGTGGTGGAGTTAATAAAAGATATGCCCCCAACTCCACTTGGGCATCAAGCATTTATCAAGAACCAAATATAATGTATCAAGAGGCAAATACAATTAATAGTGCATATGAGATAAGAACCAAATTAAAAGGGTTTTATATGATGCTCAAATGCAATGTGGCATGATGACATGAGCATGATATAATTGTGATGCAACAATTATATGTAGGAAGGTAGCATATATATAGACTAGGCTAGTAGCATAGAAATTGTTAGACAATTAGGATGCTACAACTCTCCCCCACTAAACAAGAATCTCGCCCCGAGATTCCTAGGAAAAAGAAACCAACACAAGGAGAGGCGGGTGTTCGGAACGAAGGTGACCCTCACGTTCCCAAGTTGATGAACAACGGAATGGTGCGACCACTACACCTTGCAAAATTGCTAGACTTGTTCCGAGTCTTGCGTTTTACTTGGTAAACAACGGGTTAGAAGAGTTGAAGGATTGTCGTGAGACACGAAGGATGGATGAACATAGCTCCGGTTTTCGAGAAACAAGATAAAAGTATAGAACCACTTGTGAAAGAAATAGAAAGGACGATGTATCAGGGAGAAAGAAACGACACACCATTAAGATTAAAGATTTACAGATACAGAGAAGATGAATCTTTGTCTCGCCAGAAGAAAAAGAGCTACTTTGGAGAAGTTAGATACCACTATGAAAATAGCATTGTTTCTTCCCTCGGATTTGAGAATTGAAGTCTAGAACAATATTGCCTTCAAACAATAGAGTTTCTTGATATCAACGGAAAGATTGAGTTAGACATTGTCGGATTATATTCTTGTTGCGTCGGTAAGAACCAAAGGATCACGCAATTGAGGTGCACGAATATAACTTCTAGACAAGGAGGTGATGCTAGATTATGGTGGGATCCCGAGAAGAAAAGAATATAGAGGATCTGGAGTTTATTGTAGGGATACTTATTGCTTTCTTTAACCTTGAGGCTAATGCAATAGATTTGCGACTGATGGCATCAACCATAATTGGCTTTACCACGAGAAAGGATTGACAAAAGGAAGTCAAATATATACTTCATCCATCTTGTTGACGATGTCGAACACTAGTGGAATGAAGGGGAACTGAGAAGATATTGCATTTGCTTCCACCAGATAATTAAAGATTTTTCTCCATGTAGAAATGGAGAGATTACCAACAAGAGATTATTGATTACTTTCTTCGAGAGAGGACTCCGGAAAACAAGGACAGAAGTAAAAGTATCGAAGGATAAAGGCCACTTCTACATCCGTGGAATGAGTTAAATCGCATTAGTTCCCCAATTCAATGTACAAGAGCGAATGATAAGATTAGTGGTATGGTAGCTACTCCATCCCGTACCCAAAGCATTACTCCGCACATGAATGGAAAACCATGCAACCCAACTACCGAACAGACTGAAGAACTTGATAAAACTCATGGAACTCCGTATGAAAACAAAGATAGATGCACATGATTCGTCGGATTCAAGATAGATAAGGATGATGATGTTGTCGTCGTGTCGGAAGATCCAAACCACCGGAAAAGATATGAAGGAAGATTACAGAGAACAACTACAAGATTCAACAGGTAGAGAAAGGATATCACCAGTTTGAAAAGAAGGATTACAAAAGATCCGAAAATTCTTCATGGCCACCAGTGGATTGAGCATAGACGATAGAACGAGAGGGTCTCAAAAGATTACTTGGCGAGACCGAGGTGAAAAGAACTCCATGTTCTTCTTGAAATGATAGAGAGAGATTTAACAGTCTTGAGGAAAATCTTCAGCGGAACGACGATGATAACTTGCCAACAAGGAAAAACTCCGGATTGGTTGAAGATGGAGGATGGAATTACCAATGGGCTTGCTGATTCGAATTGAAGCAATGTATTTAGCAGAAAGACGTGGCCGAGATAGGTGACTTCAAGAAGTCAGAATTCACACTTTGAGACTTTTCACACATGCAGTGCTCACGAAGCTAGAGAGAAAAGACACAGATGATCTTCCATGTTCTTCCATTGATATAGAATAAGAAAGCATATCATGACGATATACCACCATGGATTGACAAGATATTCCGAGAATATCAAGTTCAAGAGGCGGGAGAAATAGACAAATGCTCGAAATACTTTCTGAGCTCAACGCTCTTTGAAAGATCAACATTAAGAGCAAGGATTCGTGTTGAAGAAGATGCACTGGCAGGATAGATTATCTGGTCCTTCGGAAGAAAAAGAGATGCCGCCTAGTTCACATTGTCGATCGGATCACCAGTTACAAAGATAAAGAGATCTTGGATAAAGAAACGATGATAGCTCATACATTAAGAAAAGCTAACAGAGATGAAAAGCTGTGATTCTCCTGTACCAAAAAGAATCTTGCAGATATGGAGTTCAAAAAGATGTGAAGCATGATAAACAGATGATAGACCACCGTAGTGCCTTGAGAAACTCCAGATTGCTAAAGATACTTTAATATGCATATATATTATCATGGTGTAACTCAAATCATAGGAGATAACCGCCACCATTTGGAGGATTGGATTTATAGCATTGACCATATTCCACTCATGATAAGTGTCATATAGCTATGTCGAGAACCGAATTACACTCACAAGCATCGGATCGACACACGTTATGTATTTAGTCCAGAAGATTTTGAAAATGAAGTAAAACTCCAAGATCAAGCGCCGGTGACAAAAGAATGAGTTAGCATGAACATGCCGATAAAAGGAAGATAGATAATGTTTCACACACGACTGAAGAGGAGTGTGGAAACACAAATGTATCAAAGAATTTTTTTCCGCATTTTTCGGCATTAAAATACCAATAGATGCGCAAACCACTTATCAGATAGAGATTAGCAACTCCACATTCTATGAAAGCATGCTGGAAGGAAGAACACCCTTAACAAGATGGAACCGGTTAACAAGGAGTCGGATATATCGCATCGGTTTACAAAAGCCTGTCAGTATGGAATGTACCAACAGTTGATAACCAAAGGCAGATTGTGACAACAAGGTTGGATGCAACAGGTAGACAAGGAATTACACACACACACACACACACACTTTCTATGGTACTACGGAACCCAGAACACGTGAATCGTAGTTTGAATTTTTAGAAGAGGATTGAAAACGTTACACTTCCTTACCAGAAAAAGGGTGGGTGGTGGGTAAGAAGAAAAATGGAAGCATTCCTACTCTCGCGTTTTGTTTTCCCCTAGTATACATAACTACCAAAATATTTTCTAGACTGACAACGACCATTTGGCTGAGACCCTGAAGGGCGGGATGGCTCTGATACCAATTGTAACAACCTCGGACCCTTCGCTCTAAGTTCAAGCCTGGATGAACCAAAAGTGGTTAAGGAATTTACAATCAGGGCCACGTGTAGGTCTGGGCCCGCTCTAACCACTTCCAAGAACATCGGGACAAGAGCGAGCGGCGTAGGCAACAGGGGAAGAGATCAAATACATACACAAGTGAGTATGTATGCAAGCTACCTTACAACAGTTCTCAGAGCCATACCATCTAAAAGAAATAGAAATATTGCAACGCCATACGGCAAGATCCAAATATCCTAGACAGAGATAATACTGTAGGATAGCTCCTCATACATCAAACAACAGAGTATCAAGCGGAAGCGGGAAACAAGATCCGAGTACGGATAAGAAGCAAATTGGCATAAGATGCCACATAAATAAGCACATCCCGCCCACAGATCTCACGGATCTCCATCCCCGGAATCTCTACACCGAGTGATCGTTGCCCACATCATCTGTCTCCTCCACCCAGTATCCATCTTGCGAATACACCCATTCATCTGAATCAAACAATTTATCATGTGAGACCCTAGGGGTACTCAGCAAGTCTTTATGCCTCTAAAGGGGACATATACCTGGGGTGACGCAATTGCAGCAAAAGATAATAACTAACAAGTCTATAGATACTCGCTAACCATCCACCTAACAAATGATAGGCGGATGTCCGTTAATTAGAAACAACAGTTATAACAGTATAAAGTAACAGATCCATCCTTCTTCTCGCTTACCAACGAGAAAGCGGACGAACAACCCATCTATTGGTAGTTTTATTAACCATTCCATGAGTATTGCACTAATTACTAGTCGGATATTTAGTCAAATTAAAAGCAGTACTTTAGTTATGCTTGTCTATGATCGAGAAACTGTGCTCGAAGTCATCCATAACCGCGGACACGACTTTCAGAAAGATTTACCCTGCAGGGGTGCACAAATAGCAACACACACTCGATCAACCTCGGAAAAACCAACTCAAAACCCAACGAAGCATTCACGACAAAGCGATCACAGGATTCATAAAATATTTTAGGAGGCCACCCCATTAAGCTACCCGCAACGAAGTTGGCCAACTCCGAGACGGACCCAAGGTTTGCGTTAATGGCTGTAAACGACCGGGAACCCGAAAATGTGACTGGGCTTGTCGATACCGCGAAAACACTCCGCATCCAAAACAGTACAGGTGCTCTATGCACAATCTTAATAAAACAGTAACATGGCATAAGTACATGATAGTAAATAAAACCTCAAACTAGTTTGTGGCCCCAAGAAATAGAAATGAATCAAGCTCTGGCTCAGGGGGGGGTCCATAAGGCCTCCCGGATGTGGATAATGCGAATAGTCAAGGAACAGGAATCAAGTACTCGGGGTCCTACGGGACACAAGTGGGCATAAAAACCAAATGACAGATATTGCCCACCGGTGCCTCTTTCATTAGTTATCCCATTACTACTCAGTTTAAGTTGTTTAGGTACCTCGTTATCCATCAGACACTCACATACCCTACACATGCTGTTCTACGACTCACATGGCTCAAACAACTCCTGTAGTAATGGCTCATGGGATGGAGGAACAAGCTCGGTGGGGTTTAAAAGTAAAGGCTATGCAGTACTTGGGATTCAATTTAATGCAATCGCGACTCAATGATGCAAGAATAAGATAGAGACAATAGGTACTATATGTATGCAAGCATGTGGTAGTGCTTGCCTGGTAGCTCAGTTGAAGCGAGAGATGGATCTGGGTAGTACTCCTGGGATTCCTGATAATTCCCCTGCTTGGCGTCTACTCGAAAAGAACCAAACAAACAAGGCCAACATAAATATAATACGCAAACATATACATAAAATGCGACAAGCAAACAAGCATGCCATGATGAATGATGCACAAATTACATGGCATAACATAGCATGGCATGGGTGAGGTGTGGGGTACAAGAATAAAGCATTTTATTAAGTTCTTAGTCATGTTTTGCCCCCATATAACTTGCTGTCCACTTATTATTTATATGATGCATGCTTCAATTCATATCATGAAATGCATAATCAGAACGGGCTCGTCGCGCTGATCGATTTAGACATATTATTTGTCAAATTTGGAGTTGTAGAATTAAAGTTATTAATTAATTAAGAAAAGGCATTTTTATTGCAATTAAACAATTTCGAAAATTTAAATTAGTCAAACATTATTTTGAATGGCAGATTTGAAATCCTCACATTTTTCTGATTCAAAAACATAAATCATTTGTATTATTTGGATTTATTAATTAAAAGTTATTAATTTCTGGATTTAAAATCATTTAACCAAATTCTGAAATATTTTTATTAAACTGGAAAAGGAACACAAACTTTTTATACTCAGAGAGATTTAGCCACCGTCACAGACAAGTGGGCCAGGCGCTGACTCAGCAGCAGGTCGGTCGCACTGGTCCACGCGGGGCTTTTCTCACCGAGGGGTTGTTCAGCCCGTGAGATTGACAGGTGGGGCCGGCGGTTCGTGGGGCCACACACGGGCGCGCGAACAGGGCGCAGCTATGTGGCGCAGACGGGGAGTGCGGGTTGAGGCACAAGAAATCTGGGTACCTATTTATAAAAAGCCACAACACATGACAGGTGGGCCCAGACTGGACTGCTGGTTGCAAAAATAAAAGGCTGGGGGGGGGGTATTCGGAAAAACTCCAGTGCTACTGTTGTTCTTCTCAGCGTCTGTGGCCAGCGGAAAACAGGAGTCGGCGCGGGATTCGATCTTGACCTTGCGCAGCAGCGTGCTACCGCTGGGACTGGGTCGGTTTGGTGATGGGAAACGACGGCGCGACTAGGTGAGGCTACTGCGGCGCAAACGGGAAGGCGAACGCGAGCGCGGTGCACAAAGAGCGCTCGACGGAAAGATCCACGCGACCAGGAAGAGATAGACAGGGGAAGATGTCTGGGATGTGCAGAGGCTCACCGCGGGTGTGCTAGTGGTAGCGGATCGGCCTGGAGCGTAGAGGATCGGCGGCGTTGCAGGCGACCCGAGGCTAGGGTTTTGCTTCGGCTCGTCGGCGTGCAGTGGGCTAGCCGTCTCCTCCTCCTCGTCTCCGGGTACAGGCTGGTCCAGAGGATCTCCTCGGTCTTCCTCGACAACCAGACGCCGCGCCCTTCTCCTGACTACGGCGGTGGCGAGCAGATGCCGATGGTGGGGTTGTCGGGTTGGGAGAGAGAGGGGTACCGGCAGGTGGGGATCTTGGTGGCGAAGGGCAGCGATGGGCAGAGCCCTTGGGGAGATCTGAGGTTGCAAGGCAGAGGAGGGAGTAGATAAGGGCAAGGGGAAGGTGCACATGGGGAGGCTCGGGTGGAAAAAGGTGGTGGTGGCCACCTTTTCTCTCCCGGTCAGGTGGTGTTAGCTGAGGCTCGGGGCAGCTGGGAGGTTGCACGGTTGGGACCAAATGGAACAAGGCGCAGGGGCTCGGTGGGGTGTCCTTGATAGCAAGGTAGAGAGGACAGGGGAAGGAAGGGGCTCGACTAGGGAGATGTTGAGCAAGGGGGCTTGGTCTAGCAGCTAGGTCGGGGTGTTTGGGGTCGGGCCAGGTTAGCCAGGGCAGGACCAGGTGGTGGTGGCGATTAGGGTAGGAAAAGGGCTAGGTTAGGGTTTAGCCGAGGCTAGGGATAAGGAGGGGTGGTGAGGTGAGCTAGGGTTTAGCTAGATGTAGAGAGTGGGAGAAGATAGCTAGGTTTAGCTAGGAAAAGAGAGAGGGAAAAGATAGATGGAAGAGCTAGGGTGTTGGAGTTGATATGGAACACCAAAGGAGGTTTGAATTCCAAACAAAGGGAAAACCCAAAGGACCAAAAGAGAGAGAGGTGGAAGGAGATGATCTTTCATGTGGCATTATCCCATGCACATGATAATATTTTGTGAAAACAAAATATAAATCCCATGTATGCTTGACAAAGAGAAATTCCACTAAAAGAGTTGCAAGGTAGAAGACAAGGGAAATAAGCATTTATTTGGATTTATTTGTTTCAATAGGTTTCAAACAAACTCCACCCAAATATCCCAAAAGAAACCAAAATAGAAGAACAATAGAGAGGCCTTGCATGGGCCATGCATGATCCTTAGATAGGCCACATTATATTTGTGAAAACAAAGACAATCTCACATGGCTCCATCTAGTCACATGCACTCAAATTTTGAAGAAAGCCCAAGCAAAAAAGGTTGGGAAGGTTGAATAAGACCATCAAATAGAAGAACTAGAGTAAGATGGGGATGTGGGGTTTATGTATCATGTGACGTGAAATAATGGTAACTCACATAGATATATGCACAAGGAATTATCACATGGTTTGGATTAACCCCTTTATGTCCAAAAGTGGAAGAAATAAGCATGAATGAATATAATGGATTTGCTAGTGTGTGTGTTCCACTAGATAAGTATATAGCCATAATTATATTTATACATGATCAAATATTCCAATCCAAGCCAACTGGAAGCTAGACAAGGAAAACTACTCATATATCATGCAAAGGTGGCCATGTGGCTCTTCCCATATCAATATTGTGGACACAACATGATGCATATATGAGAGCACGTGTAAGTAGAAGTGGATCCGTCCCAACCCATATGAGCTAGAGGTAAACCAAATAAAATGCAAGGCTCACATATAGTTGGATGGTGGAATTATGGGATGGTGACAAAGAAAGGTGGTGGAGTTAATAAAAGATATGCCCCCAACTCCACTTGGGCATCAAACATTTATCAAGAACCAAATACAATGTATCAAAAGGCAAATACAATAAATAATGCATATGAGATAAGAACCAAATGAAAAGGGTTTTATATGATGCTCAAATGCAATGTGGCATGATGATATGAGCATGATATAATTATGATACAACAATTATATGTAGGAAGGTAACATATATATAGACTAGGTTAGTAGCATAGCAATTGTTAGACAATTAAAATGCTACATGTAAAGAAAATGTTTTGGAATTTTGATTTGTTTCGATGGTTCTAGAAAAGCTAAACACTAACCGGTACTAGAGCTAAGGTAATATTCAGAGCCGTGGATTAATTGTTGACCGAATAAGTTATGTACAAGTTTTTAGAATATTCTATTCGTACAAGCCAAGAACTATGTCCGACTCTATTTGTCAAAGATGGGGCATACCATGTATATATATATACGGGTACCTGGCCGATTGAAAAGACCCAAGACAATCGATCTATCTATAAAAACACATCTATTCCATACTTTGTTTTCACGTACGTTTATTTTCGTTGTTCTCTCCTGCTGAGCCCTAGCCGTCTAGGGTTTGGTCGGATCTTTGCCATTTTGTTCTGAAAAACGGTCGGTCTCCTCCACGAAAGCGAGAAATTCTTTGTTGATTTGCTCGAAAATCATCTGTTCGTCGTCACGAAAGGACGACGATTATCCTGATGTTGCACGGCAGATTTTTGCGGCAACACAATTGGCGACTCCGCTGGGATAAGAAGAACAAAGAAGACACGATGGACTCCGATCCGAAGAACTCATGCGACCTCAACAAGGACAACTTCATCCCCTTCACGCTCGATGATCTGTCCGAGAATGAATGCCACGAGTTTGAGCGGGAGCTTAAAGCAGACAAGGCCGAGAAACTGAAGCGATACTACAAGACAAGGAACAGCGCCGTAAAAAAGTTAACGGTGCCAAGCCCTTCTCCTGCACTCGGTCCAAAGGTAATTAACTCAACAGAAGATATTGCTCATCTAATTTATGTGTCCGTAGCTAGTAAGTACGGATCTGATATGGCAAATACGACGCGCACAATTACTGAGCTAGCTAGTAATTTTTAACAATTCAAGGAGCAGTTTGAAACTAGTTTACCTGATCAAATTCGTTCAATAGTGCTGCAAATAAATGACGAACGTCGTGACAAACAGCTGATGCCTATAGAAAATAGTAGTTTCAATGGTTTACCTAGTCATATTCACACGACTGGTGCATCAGCTGGGGTAGTGCAGCCTCAGATTGGTTTAAATAATGGTCAAAGTGGCCGGGTTATGTTAGTAGTTCGGTCAATAATTTTATATCTAGTGTTGCTCTTCCTATTGTTTCGATTTCGGTTCCACAAACATAGTAACAATAACCGAAGTGTAGGCTTTAATTTCAATTTACAGCAGCCTATGGTGGCATATAATACACCTCCGTTGCCACCTACTGGTACCAGAATTCCCTACGGGCCGGTACCGGATTCATATTTTAATGGATCTCCATAGCAAACAACACCCGCTCAAATTTCTTTGCCGGAGGTGCCACCACGCACTTATGTTCCATCCAGTCCACAAATTAGTTCTCCACGACCCACTGATATTTTTAAGGATCAACTTGCTATTATATTTAGGAAATTTGGTTTAGAACCTAAGGGTAGAGCACATGCATATCAAACCCATACCCTGATTACTTTGATTCAACGCCATATCCTCGTGGTTTTAGAATTTCAGATTTTGTTAAATTTACGGGGGAAGATGGTAGAACCACTTTTGAGCATGTGGGACAGTTTTCGGCACAATGCAGCGAAGTTGGTACATCGGATGTTTATAGAGTGAAATTATTCCCTTTATCTTTGTATGGTACTGTATTTACTTGGTTTACATCGCTTGCTTCTAATTCTATTTCAACATGGGCACAATTGGAGCAAAACTTTCATGAGTATTTTTATAGCGGAGAAACTGAACTTCGACTTTCAGATTTAACAATGGTTAGACAAAAACATAATGAGCATGTTCATGATTATATTAGAAGGTTTAGAGATGTCAAAAACCATTGTTTCAGTCTGAACATAGCCGAAAAGGATCTAGCTGATCTTGCATTTCCGGGCATCCTCACTCATATTAAAGGTAAATTAGAAGGGCAAGCATTTTCAGATGTTAATCA
Organism: Avena insularis; assembly: GCA_023614405.1. Taxonomy (NCBI): domain Eukaryota; kingdom Viridiplantae; phylum Streptophyta; class Magnoliopsida; order Poales; family Poaceae; genus Avena; species Avena insularis. The sequence goes on along the minus strand of CM042692.1, from coordinate 92,442,707 downwards.
GGTTTTACAAAAGGCTTTGGTGCAAGAAAACCGGGCTAAAGTTGTTAAACAATATAATCGGTTTAAAGATAATAGAAATAAGGAGAAATAAAACCACACAGTTAATGCATTAGATTGTGATGGTGATTCATCTAGTGAGAATGACGTTGATATATGTGTGGCCGAATGGGTTCAATCATCTAAGTCAAAACCTTTTGCATGTCCTGCATTGAAACCTACACATGCTAGAGGAGAGGAAATTAGATATACTTTTGATGTTAGCAAGTGTGATAGAATTTTTGATATGTTATTGCAAGGAAAATTAATTAGGCTAAGAGAAGGTCATGTAATTCCGAGTCCAGAAGAATTGGGGAGACGGTGTAAGTGGAACCATTCTTTTTCTCATGCTACTAATGATTGTAATGTGTTTTGTCGACAAGTGCAATCGGCCATTAATGACGGACGATTGACAATTACAGAGGGTTCTAAGTTGAAGCTCGATAGTGATCCATTTTCTATCAATGTAACTGAAGTTGAGACAAAGAAGATGCTTATTCGGTCGGATCAGGCCGAGTCTGCGAGAGATAAAAATCTTGTTGATGATAATTCTCCTCCGAGGATGATCAAGCCAAAAAATCCGGAAGTAGGAGTGTGGAAAGTCAATAGAGGAAAGAAATTAGCTCCGAGACCGAAGCCGACTGTTAGCATGCTGCTGGAAAAATATACATCGCGCAAAGCCGATAATGTGTTTAATCAGCTTGGAGGTAGTAAGCGTCCGAGGTCTCCTTCTGGTTCTAGAGGGCATGAGCATTGGAGAGAAAATCAGTATAATCAGTAGCCCTATTTTCCAATGGAGCCGACATATTGGAGATGTCCACCTCCGATATATCCTCAGTTTCCTCCATGGAGCTTCAATCCGTGGCCGCCGTATCCTGCAGGACCAGTGGGTTATTTTCAGCCAGGATGAATACCGTCGAGGCCTATGATTAGAGGAGATATGTGTGAGAAAAGTCCTCGTTTAAATCATAAGGGTAGGTCACGTGATGCCATTGTTATTCAAGAAAGTCGCTCGCCGGTACATAATGCAGATAAGAAAAATTATAAGAGTGATCACAAGCTCGTGTAGGTGCCTAAGTCAACCTGCAACTACTTCAAATGCATATGCTACTGCTACGAAACCTGGAGAGCCGAAATTTGCTTGCGTTGATAGTAGTGTGCAACACCAACAACGGGGGTCTGATGTGGTTTAGAAGGAGGCATTGTTGGGGCTGATCATGCAAAATGGCAATGGTCATGGTAGCTATGCAGATGTTGCTGTACGTAAACTTTTGCATGGCAACACAAATTACTCTATGACTTAAGGCTGAGCAAAACGGAGCAATGTGAGGCTATCAGCGTGCGCGCTGCCATTATGTGACGCTGGCTTGTGGGCCATGTGTCAATGCCATCGCTTAAGTTTTGTTTAATTAAAAAAACTCCTGCTCCGAGCATCCCAATCCTGATTGAACCTGATGCGTCCGGTGCTGCGGGGCCATCGCTTCCAGTAACCATCGTCGCCCTACCATCCTCCTAGCGAGGTAGCCGCCGCCGCCCTACCATAACCCTCCTGCGCGAGGCACAATAATAATATTGAATCCCAAGACGCTAGCTTACACGTTGGTGATATGCATGCGAAAAATCTTGGTCCGTCTCCTAACAATAATAAGTCAGTTAGTGTATCTCCTACTGTAAACACGAAGGGCATCAATAAGTTTGAGACTGGTAATCAACAGAATATTTTCTCGGCCAGGTGCAGGGAGTTTGCGCTAGGAACAACAATCTGTCAGTATAGGCCGAGAAACTTGGGGGCAGCAAAAATATGTCAGCCGCACCGGGAACTAAACCAGTACTGCAGTGGTGTCCGAGGGGTCTTACGCATACCCAAAAGCGACGGGTGCAGCGACTGCGAGCATTGGAAATTAAAGAAAAGGTCACTGACAACAAACACGATGAATGGTTCACTAGTAGAAAACAGGGCTTTCATCTAAGCCTTTAGTACCGGTTTCCTTACTAACCGGTACTAAAGGGTGCATTAATACCGGCTCACTTGTCCAGGTGGCCGAGGAACATTAATACCGGTTCGTTGAGGGTCTTTTGTACTGGTTCGTGTACGAACCGGTACGAAAAGCTTCTTAGTCCAATTTTGAAGCAAGGTGGGCCCAGTGCTGAACCTTTAGTACCGGTTCGTATTAAGAACCGGTACTATAGGGTCCCTGTCATATTTCTCAAGCCCGACCGGCCTTGCATCTCATTTCCCCTTCTCCTTCTCCTCTCTCACATTTCCAAATATTTTGCACCTCTCACACTCCAACAAATCTCCATTTTTCCACCATTTTATCAAGATTGACGGTACCCATCTATCCAAGGGTTATCAATATCATCCTTTCTTCCGGCGTTCCTAATTTAGCTCATTTCTTTCCTAGTTTAACTCGTATTATTTTTGTAGTGCTAGCAAGGTGTTCGATGAAATGCCTAAGTTAGGGATTTCATTATTTTTATGCAATTTGAGCTCAAATTAAAGTATGATTTGTAGGTTTTAGTATCATCCCCGTCGATCGCCAGCGTCGTCCCCCAGCACCGTACCACCTCGGTGAGCCTCTTCTTTTTTATAAAAAAAACTTAGTTTTATGTGATGAACTTGAATATTAATTAAGTTGGTCACTCATATATCCATGATGTTGTGTAATTAATGATTTTTGATATACTTATATATATAATGCAGATGAATCGACAATGGATGTACGGTGACCGATGCCATCCCGACTTATTACTGGCATGCATTATTTTCTCAACGTGGCTGAGGCAAACAGGCGGTCGAACGGTTTCATTTATTGTCCATGTAGTTCCTGTAACAATACGAAGGATTACTCTACCTCAAAGACCCTTCACGTCCACCTGCTTGAGAACGGTTTCATGCCCGGCTACAATTGTTGGACCAAGCACGAAGAAAGAGGGGTTATAATGGAAGACAACGAAAAAGAAGAGGATAGTGACAACTATCCTATGTTCACTGAAGACGGTGATAGTAAAATGTGGGAAGACGAAGATGAAGAAGAGCCCATTTTTTATGACCCCGATGACGATTTGGGTCGGGCCATTCTTGATGCGAAGATAACTGCAGAAGTGAAAAGGAGAGGATGAAGTTGGAGAAAATGTTAGAGGATCACAACAAACTGTTGTACCCAAATTGCGAAGATGGCCAGAAAAAGCTGGGTACCACACTGGAATTGCTGCAATGGAAGGCAGAGAATGGTACTTCTGAAAAGGGATTTGAAAAGTTGCTGAAAATAATAAAGAAGATGCTTCCAGGGGAGAACGTATTTCCCTCTAGTACGTACGAAGCAAAGAAGGTTGTCTGCCCTCTAGGATTAGAGGTGTAGAAGATACATGCATGCATCAATGACTGCATCCTCTACCGCGAGGAGTATGAGAATTTGAATGCATGCCCGGTATGTGGTGCATTGAGGTATAAGATCAGGCGAGATGACCCTGACGATGTTGAGGGCGATTCCACCCCTAGGAAGAGGGTTCCTGCGAAGGTGATGTGGTATGCTCCTATAATACCATGATTGAAACGTTTGTTCCAAAACAAAGAGCATGCCAAGTTGTTGCGATGGCAGAAAGAGGACCGTAAGAAAGATGTGATGTTGAGACACCCCGCTGACGGGTCGCAGTGGAGAAAAATCGACAGAGAGTTCAAGTCATTTTCAGATGACGGAAGGAACTTAAGATTTGGTCTAAGTACAGATGGCTTTAATCCTTTCGGTGAGCAGAGCTCCAGTCATAGCACCTGGCCAGTGACTCTATGTATCTATAACCTTCCTCCTTGGTTGTGCATGAAGCGGAAGTTCATTATGATGTCAGTGCTCATCCAAGGCCCGAGGCAACCCAACAACGACATTGATGTGTACCTGAGGTCATTGGTTGAAGAACTTTTACAGTTGTGGCGTGAAGAAGGTGTACCTGTGTGGGATGAGCACGAACAAAAGGAATTTAACCTACGAGTGTTGTTGTTTGTAACAATCAATGATTAGCCTGCTCTTAGTAACATTTCAGGACAGTCAAACAAAGGATACAATGCATGCACACACTGTTTAGGTGAGACTGACAGTATATATTTGGGAAACAAGAATGTGTACCTGGGGCATCGTCGATTTCTTCCAAAACAGCATCACGTAAGAAAGAGAGGAAACCATTTTAGAGGTGAGGCAGATAACCGAACGAAGCCTACCCGCCCTACTGGGGATGTCATATATGATATGGTCAAGGATTTAAAAGTGATCTTTGGAAAGGGTCCTGGCGGACAATCTGTTCCGCATGATGTTGATGGACACGTACCCATGTGGAAGAAGATGTCTATATTTTGGGAGCTACCCTATCGGAAAATCCTAGAGGTTCACTCTGCAATCGACGTGATGCACGTGACGAAAAATCTTTGCGTGAACCTACTAAACTTCTTGGGAGTGTATGGGAAGACAAAAGATACACCGAATGCACGGCAGGACCAGCAATTTATCCACAAAGGAAACAACCTGAATCTAGAGAAGTATCAAGGTACTGCCAGCTACGCTCTTACCAAAGAAGAGAAGGAGATATTTTTTGAAGTCCTGAGTAGCATCAAGGTCCCGTCCGACTTCTCGTCGAATATAAAGGGAATAATAAACATGTCAGAGAAAAAGTTTCAAAACCTAAAGTCTCAAGACTGCCACGTGATTATGACACAATTACTTCCGGTTGCATTGAGGGGGCATCTGCTAGAAAATGTTCGAGTACCCATTGTGAATCTATGTGCATTCCTCAATGTGATTTCTCAGAAGGTGATCAATCCACTAACTCTACAAAATTTACAGAAGGATGTGGTTCAATGTCTAGTCAGCTTCGAGTTGGTGTTCTCACCATCCTTCTTCAATATTATGACGCATCTCCTCGTTCACCTGGTCGAAGAGATTGGAGTTCTCGGTCCTGTATTTCTACACAACATGTTCCCCTTTGAGAGATTAATAGGAGTCTTAAAGAAATACGTTCATAACCGTGCTAGGCCCGAAGGAAGCATCTCCAAGGGCTATGGAACAGAGGAGGTCATTGAGTTCTGTGTTGACTTTATTCCTGACCTTAAGCCAATCGGTGTTCCTAAATCGCGCTATGAGGGGAGACTGCGTGGAAAAGGCACGCTAGGAAAGAAAGCAACAATGTGTATGGACGGACATTCTTTCACTCTATCACACTACACAGTTCTACATAATTCCAGCTTGGTGGCTCCGTACATAGTGGGACACAAGAATATTTTACGCTCTGAATACCCGGAGCAACGTGAAGATTGGATTGATGGAGAACACATGAAGACTTTCGGCGGTTGGTTGCAAACACGTCTCATGAATGTCACTGATGAACAACAACTATACTTGTTGGCCAAGCAACCATCTTCGACTATATCGACTTTTCAAGGGTACGAGATAAATGTGAATACATTTTACATGTTCGCCCAAGATAAAAAGAGCACCAACCAAAACAGTGGTGTCCGCTTTGATGCAGCAGAGGACAATGGGAAGAAGGTCACATATTATGGGTACATAGAGGAGATATGTGAACTTGACTATGGCCCTAATTTCAAGGTACCTTTGTTCCGGTGCAAATGGTTCAACCTGAAAAACGGGGTACAGGTAGACCCGCAGTACGGAATGACTATAGTGGATCTCAAGAATCTAGGGTACGACACCGAACCATTCGTCCTAGCCAGTGAAGTGGCTCAGGTTTTTTATGTGAAGGACATGTCTACCAAACCGAAAAAAATAAAAGAAAGGCAAGAAGACACATCATACGATGAGCCAAAGCGGCACATAGTTCTTTCAGGAAAAAGAAACATCGTGGGAGTAGAGGACAAGACAGACATGTCAGAAGATTATAATAAGTTTAATGATATTCCACCCTTTAAGGTGAAAACTGACCCAAGCATCATTTTAAATAATGAAGATTGTCCATGGTTGCGTCGCAATCAGAAGAAAGGGAAACACACGAAGAAAACTCAGAAGACTAGATAGGGATCATAACTTGTGTATCTCAATATGGAAATCACTTTCCCATTTATTTTTGTGTAATGATGTTACTGTATGTAAGAAAATTTTCCGAGGCAGAGCTTCCGAAGATGTCGTAGGCGTGAGCTAGCGACATCTTGAGCTCCATACGAGATTTCCCAACCCTTTACCCAACACTGTTAGAGGAGATAGAGTCTCACGGGCTTGCAGGGAAATTTTTCCGAGGCAGAGCTTTTGAAGATGCCGTAGGGTGTGAGCACCAACGACATCTTCGAGAAGCTCCGCCACGGGAGATTTCCCAACCCTGTCCTCCATCCATGGGGATGAAACTCTCCCTACCTTGTAGGTTGGCTTGTTGAGCTGCTTGCCATGGCATATCGATGCTCCTTTTATAGGCACGGCGTCGCTTCTGCTTTGTCTTGTTCCTCCGACAGGAGCGTCGTGCGTCCACGCACGTGTCCTTATCTCATCGAGCAGTGCATGCACCCACGCGTCCTTATCCTGCCGACAGCTTTAGTCTCGGTGGCACCCGCCAGCCGGAACTAAAGGTTACCCACACATCCTTATCCCACCGACAGTTTTGTTAGATGACACAAAAACAACCTTTAGTCCCGGTTGTACCAACCAGCCGGGACTAAAGGTTAGATGGTTTCCCGCGCCACTGCGTTCCTGCCTATTTTCTTCCCGCGCTTTCCACCGCTTCCCGCCTCCGTCTTCCCGCCATTTTTTCACTATATATATGTAGGCTTGGCCTCCATTTACATATCACATCTAGACTCATATCTGCAAACCTCATCACTCTCTCCCATGGCTTCCATCGTATATCTAACCCCGGGAAGCGGGCGCTTTCGCCTCAAACTACCTACTGCACTACGCGTCCCCATCGGTTGGATCTTTGGCGTCGAGCATACGGTTCCTCTGTCCCACATGGGTGTGGCGCGCTAGATGGCCATCACGAACCACTACTACTTCGAGCTCACGCCAAAGCAGCGGAGGAATCCCTAGTGGCATCCCGACTATAGCCTGACTTGGGACGGCTTCTTCATCAATCGACGTGAGAGTGCGCTAGCCAGGCACGAGGAGGACGACCCGCCTAGTTCAAACTTCAACGAGGCCGGTCGTCGGCTGTGGTGGCGCGGCCGGACTCTCCAGAGCATCATGGCCTACAGTGGCCCTCGCCTGCGCTACCCTCAGTCTCAGCCCACGTGTGCTCACCCACCGAGGTTCAACTACCGCGACCCTAATGCCAGCGACGACGACATCGACGACTACGACGACTACAGTGGCGAAGTTTATAGGACTAGGCATGACTATGACTGAATCACTCCAACATCCGAAAACAAGTTCGGCCGATTGTGACATAATCTGGCCATGTATCTTAATTTTCAGTTGAGATATGTACTTTAATTTTCCTCCCGCCCTTTTCTTTCCGCCCTTTTCCTCCCACGATTTCGGTACCTCACAAAAGGAAATTGGCTTTTTCGTGCGATGAAAATTGGCTTTTTTGTGCGATGAATAAGTGAGGATATATGTTCTTATTGAAATTCGACCCTAAAGCATGCTTTGCAATTTAACAAGGATCCGAGGGGTCCAAACTCTAATACAGGAGAGACCTCAGAGTCACATACGGGGGTTCTTTTGTTCTTCTAATTAAACTTGTAGTAAAAATTGTTTAACAATGCATGATATTGAGTCTAAATTGTAGATCTCATTTTTATGAACATTTTTATATATTATACATATTTTTATGATATAAAATGAATTAGTTATTGAATTTATGGTATTTATTTATTTTCTAAATTTAAAACAAAAGAGGGTAAATATTTTTTGCAAACGGTTTGGCCCTGCGCGCCAAAATACCCTTTAGTACCGGTTGTTGCCAACAACGTACTAAAACCTAATACCGGTTCCATTAACAAACCGGTACTAAAGACCCTTTAGTACTAAAATGCTGTGGCTTCTTCCTCGCGAGGAGCCACGCAGACGCCATCGCGAGGAGCCACACATAGACGCCGTCAGGCTGCCCAATTCTGTCGCCGCCATCGTCGTCCCTACTAGCCACCGTCGCCGCCGCCATCGTCCTCGCTGGCCGCCGTCGTCGCCCCTCGGTGAGCCACGCCGCGCGCACCCTACCTCCTCGGTGAGCCACGCCGCCGTCGTCGCCCCGCGGTGAGCCGCGCCTCGACCTCGCCGCCGTGCCTCCACCAACCTCGCCGCCGCGCCTCGGTGAGCCTCCACCGACCCTACCTCTCCTAGGTAATTTTTGCTCCATCTTCATTTGGGAAAAGTATTTGACACTATAATTTCTTGGCATTATTTATTTTTCTGCAAGGAAGATAAATACATTGTTCGGGAACCACATGTAATAATGGCATGTATTCCAACTCAAAATCTTAGTATAATATATGGTGTTGGTTATGTTAGCAAACAAGTATAGGTTTTAAAGATTCTACTTACCTTTCAAAATAAATAAAAATTCTAGCAATCTAGCATATTGGTATTGCTGATTATGCTTTGTTGTATGATACATAGAATATCCACATATGTGATAGTTGAGTTTTTTTTACTCCAAGAGTGGAGCTGATAATTGATTACTGGGTTTTGCATCTGCACCTTGCAGGTGATTTTTAGTGATTTTAGGTGATTTTTATGTAGTGTAGAAATTTTGTAGTGATTACTTGATAAATTTTGAATTAAATTCAAATCATTTGAGTTTAAATTTATTCATACAAGTGTTGTTTAGTTTTCTTATCAAAACTGCATATAGAATTTGTGCATAGACTTTATTCATAATCTAAATAGAGGTTTATTCATAGACTCTGTGCATAGACTTTATTCATATAGATTTCTTATTCATTGAGTAATGAATTTTGTAGTGACGTTGAGCTATGGAGGACGACACCTTCATCCGAGATGAGGAGCAAGAAGAAACGGTGCAGAAAATGATATATGAGGGTGCCCGTGGACCGGAACCCGATGGAGAACCCGATGGAGATGACGATGATTTCGCCTCACAATTTCTGAACGATGTCGGTGAGGGATTTGAGTCTGAAGAAAGAAGACACAACGAAGTGTTCTTAACAAACTCCGACGAGGTGTATATTTATATATCAAGGCTAGATGCATTGATTTATTTGCATTGCACTTATTAACGAATTATTTTTCTTATAGCCTTCTGGATCATCGAGCAAATCTGTTAAAACCCAACGAGGCACGACGCAACGTCTAAAGGGCGAGGGTAGGTTAGCCCTCACCGCATTTAAGGCTAGTGGTGAACCGGTGGAGCACTGCCGTACATTTGTAAATCAAGCTGGAGTTCTTATTAGGGACCATGTACCGATCAGCATTGTACAGTGGCATAAGCCGAAGAACGCAGGGGCTGAAGCTAGTTATGTCAATGATACTCTAAAACAGTTTCTTTGGGACAGTCTACTGACACACTTCAGCCTACCGGAAGACATGACGGAAGGGCAGAAGAATAAAGTCAAGGAATGGACTTTTAAGAAGATGGCCATACAATTCCAGACCTGGAAGAAATATTTATAGACCAGAAATAAAGATGAAGATCTAGTATTCACTGAAAGTCTAGTGAAGATAAAGATCACTGACCCGCATTTAAGAGGTATAAGAAATCGTCTACAGCTATGTCCCGATCAATCACAAATACGAAAAATGCTTCAAAGAAGAAACATTTCCATCATTTTGGGTCAGGTGGCTACAAGACTGCCATTCCGAAGTGGATAGCATTTGAAGCTAAACTAATGGAGGCAGGAATCACTCCATAGACATGGGACTGGCCCGACCGGTCCAAGTTCTGGTTGTTCGCGCATGGGGCAGGGTTGGACCCAAAGACAAGGAAGATCGTTGCAAAGGGAAAATGGAAGAAAAAAATTGAAGCAATCACGACGGAGCTTATAGATGCAATTGAAAAAGTTAGAAAGGGAGAGTACATTCCCGATAGAGAGAATGACGAGCTGACACTCGCTCTGGGGAATCCTAAACATGTTGGACGGATACGAGCCCTCCCAGGTGTCACCATGAAGGAAGCACTGCCGGAGTGCGCTGACACTTATAGAAGCCGTTCGAGAAAGAAGAAGCAGGAGTCAGCCAAGTTAGTGGAATTGATAAATAGGGTGGAGGTGCTTGAGAAAAATCAGAGGGCACCTGATCATCCGTTGTTTCTACAAGATCCTCAAGCCGATGCCACCCCATCTCAGCGAAGAAGCAGTGTGGGTTCCTCGCATCTTGAATGTGGAGGAAGCTATCTCGTGGATTATGTCACGGAGAAGACAAATTGCGAGCTACATTTGCCAATGAGGAACGTGTCCGTGAAGGTGGCGGTCGGCTATGTTTACCCAACTAAAGATGGAGCAACACACCATCATATGCCCATTCCAGCTGGTTGTGTTCGTGTCGGGGTGCATGATGTTGTTCCGGGTTATGAAACAGTGGAGCTTGATTTTCCTAGAGGTGACGAGGAGAAGACATTGGCCGATTGAAAGAACATTTCATGTTTTCCTATGTTTTGCGTGTTAGATAACAATACTATGGAGACTTTTCATGTGCGCTAAGTGTGCAGGAAGTTTTGAGGGGGGGGGGGGATAATCCACCCCACCAAGGGCAGGATAATCCGGCCTACCTCATCTCTCAAGGAAGCCAAGGCGCGTCGCACGGTGTCTAGTTGGATTTTCTCCCAAAAAATCCGAACTGGGGCGGTTTTTCCTCCCCAGGCCGGATAATCCGGGTGTCGCAAGTGCCGGATAATCTGGCCCCCAGTTTTCGAGCAAAAGAAGCCAAGGCACGTCGCACGGTATCCGGTCGGATTTTCTCCCGGAAAATCCGAACTGGGGTGGTTTTTATTCCCCGGGCTGGATAATCCGGCCCTCACATAGGACCAGATTATCCGGCCCCTAGAAGTTGCTCAAGGGCAAGCTCGTCGCGTCTCTCTGATAGGGGGCGGATTATCTGCCGGATATTCCGAGTCTGGGGCGATGTTTTCCCCAGGCCGGATAATCCGGCCCTCACTTGGGCCGGATAATCCGGCCCCCAAAGTGTGGAACAGCTGGTTTCGGAAGGGGGTATAAGTACCCCTTCTTCCCCAACGTTCAGAACTCTTGATTCATTCGAAATTGACCAGACATTGTGCAAGAGCTCTCATTCTCTATCTCCCACTTCAACCACCCGAAGGTCTTGATCTTTGGTGGAATTGAAGGAGGAGAAGTTCATCATCATCATCAAGAATCAAGCGCTTCAACTCCTCTCCATTCACTTGGAGAAATCCCTGATCTAGTATTCTTGTCAATACCTAGATCTTATTGATTGTATTTGATAAGGTTGTTCTTGTGGCAGGTTGTTGTCATTTCAGGAGCCTCCAAGTTGTTGTGGATTTGTTGCCCCGCTAGTTGTGTAAAGGCTCCAGTGCCCGCCTTGAAGGGTACCTATAGTGGAAGGTGGATCAGGCTTGTTGTGGCGAGATCCATCGGAGAACAGGGTGAGGCCTTTTGTGGCGTGGTGGTCTTAGTACCGCCCACCCCTCCAACGCAGACGTACTTCCCTTAACAAGGAAGGAACTGCGGTCAAACAAATCCTCTTTCTCCACGTGCTTCACTTCGGTTTACTCATTCCTCTTCCACTCGCTCTTTACTTGCTAAGTAGATAGGTTTGCATATAGGGAAATTCCACCTAATAGTTTATCTAGAGAATTTACCCTTTGTGCTAAGCCTAAAGTTGAAAAAGAATTAAAAATTGGTGTAGCACCTATTCAGCCCCCCCTCTAGGTGCCCATACGATCCATTTCAATTGGTATCAGAGCCCTGGCTCTTAATTCGGACTTAACCGCCTAAGAGTAGTATGGGTACCAAGGATGATGGAAATGAGGCTGTGGATAAGGTCACAATGGATGATCTCAAGTCGTTGGAAACAACCTTGTTGAAATCCTTTGAGGCCAAGATGGAGGAGATGAATCAAATGATTGCTCGCCTTACATCATCCATAGCCCCATCTCCATCCTCCTCTAAGGCTCCCACACCATCATCTAAGGAAAAGGGTAACACCGGATCCAAGGATGATGATGTGGAAGGTGAAAAACTAAATGGTTCCACCTCCAAAAAGGGAAGTGGTAAGGAGGAATATAGTGAGGTTCGCCATGTATATTCCCCCGACCCACCTATCCCTCATCCTCATATAAACAATAGGGGTGACCCACCCAAGCTCACTGCATCCTCTTTTAACCAATGGCAATTCCTAATGAAATCTCATGTTTGTAGCTCCTCTATTGAATTGTGGAGGATTATTGAAGAAGGTCTTCATATTAGAGAGCAAACCAATCTAACGAGAAGGGAAGTTGTGGATAGCCAGTTGAATGCCACCGCTCTCCACATGATACAGCTCGGTGTGGGTCCCAAGGACATGCCACACATTGAACATCTCAACACAGCTAAAGAGGCATGGGATGCTCTTACGGACCTTTTCGTTGGAAATGAAAGCATGAGAAGAAACAGGTATGATGCCCTTAGTAATGAAGCTGAGGGATTCTACATGTTGGATGGTGAAAACCATGAAGACATGTATAGAAGACTCAAGGGCATCGCAACAACATTTCGAAAGCATGGGGCCACTCACATTGATGATGCTTGCATAAAAATAAAATATGTGAGTGCCTTAATGCCTTTCGAGCCAATGGATTTGAAGAGCCTGCAAGGTAGACACAACTATCATCAAATGACATCCAACGAAGTCATGCAAGAAATGGCGTCATTCAAAGTGGCGGCAAAGAATGCTGAAGATGCCCGTGCTCGGGCCATTGGAATGCAAAAGGGTGTCAATGTGGCTCTCAAAGTCAATGTTGTTGAGCAAGAGGAAGATGAAGGAGGTTTTATGGGGGTATCCATGGACTGCCCCGATGAGGTCAAACGTGCTCATGGTGAGTACATGGCATTTTATGCAAGGAACTTTTGGAAGGACCCTGCCAAAGCCAAGTCTGACCTTGAGCGCAAGAATGGGTCAAATGGAAGAAGAGAAAGTGGCCCAAGATTGAGAACTTGCTTCAACTGTGGAGATAGAATGCACTTTGTAGCCGAGTGTCCTTATCAAAATAGAGAAGACAATGGTGGCAGGCTCATTCTTAAAGAGAAATCTAAAGCTCCTAAGAAGAAGCCGTTTATTAAGAAGAATGGCCCTTTCAAGAAGCAACCCAAGATTGTCCTTGTAGATCAAGAGGAATACTCATCCGCAAGTTAAGATGAATAGGATGATGATAGTTCCCGTGAAGTGGCTGCTATAGCCACCACATCGACTCCCTCCTCTCTCTTCAACTCACCGAACGAGAACACCATCAACAACAACGCCACTTGCCTAATGGCAAGAGGATCCGACGTATCAACTTCTAGCTCTTCATTTCCTAAGACTAACATAATTTTGGATATGGATGATCATGACAGTCTTGAAATGAAAGAAGAAGTTATTGCCTTGGATATTTTTTTCACTAACCTACAAGGTGAGCACAAACTCCATTTTGATGTTCTTATGAGTCAAGTTGCTCAAGCCAAAGATCTCCTTGAAGAAAAGGGCAGAATTGAAAGAGAAGATGCCTTGGAGATAGCTTCTTTGAAGAATGCCTTGGAAGAGGAAGAGGAAGCTCGAGTATCTTTGGAAGAAAGACTCGAATCCCTTGTGGAGTCACAAGAAGAAGCTGTAGCTCAGCTCATTAAAGAACGTGACCATGCTCTTTCCAAGGTTAAGAAACTAAAGAAAGAAAAGATTGACTTTGGGACTGTTCATGCTAGACTTTTGGAGAAGTTTGATAATCTTGAAAGTGCTCACAAGGCATTGAAGAGTGATCATTCTACTCTAAATGAGTCTCATGACCAGCTCCAAACTCAATTGAAATGACATGATCTGCCAAGTACCTCCACTTCATCCTTTGGAAAAGAAGATCTTGCAAGAAGTTCTCAACACAAAGGTAAAGGCGTTATTGATGAGATACTGAGCAGGGAAAGGACAAACAATAGTAAAGAAGGTCTTGGTTACATACCCAAGATAAAGAGCAAGAAAAACAAGAAGAAGAAGAAGAAGAAGACTGCTCAATCAAAGACTAGCAACATTACCAATGACAAGACTAATTATGATGGTTTTGCAGGGATCAACAATCCTAACTTTGAACTATATTGTGATTGTTATGGTGATGTTTATGCTAGTTATGTAGGGACTTATGATTGTTACATTCCTTGGTCTATTTGGGTTCCCAAGACCCTTGTTACTAACATGAGAGGACCCATTGAAAAATGGGTACCTAAAACCAAGAAGTAATTTTCTTGCAGGGCTATGCTTCTGGTGGTTCTAAATGGGTACTCGATAGCGGTTGCACGAGTCATATGACCGGAAGCAAGGAGATCATTACAGAGATGCGGCCAAACCTTGATCACATTACCATCTCCTATGGTGACAAGTCAAAATCTAAGGTATTGTGTCTCGTCAAAGTTGTGGTGGCTCACGATATCTCTCTCGTGGACGTCATACTTGTTGAGACCCTCGGGTATAACTTACTTTCAGTTCGTGCCCTTGGTAAGATGGGCTTTGCAGTTTACATTGATGCTGATTTAGTGGTACTCTTGTGGAGCAAGTCTCTTAAAGTCGCTTTCGTGGGATATGTCGAAAACGACCTGTACGTGGTGGACTTTTCGGGGAAAACCACTACAGGCCCGATGTGTCTTTTCGGAAAGGCTGACGCGGGCTGGCTATGACATCACCGACTAGCCCACGTCAATATGAGAACTTTGCAAAGTCTCCACAAGGGTGGCCACATTCTTGGACTAAAAGAAATGTCTGTTTTGCCAAAGATCGTGTTTGCAGGGTGTGTGTTGAAGGGAAAATGCATGATTCACCTCATCGAAGGAAAACCATTATCTCTTCAAAAAGGATTTTGGAGCTCCTTCATGTAGACCTCTTCGGACCTCCATCTCATGCAAGCCTCGGTGGGAAGAAGTATTGTCTAGTGATTGTTGATGATTACTCAAGATACACTTGGGTTTATTTCTTCAAGTCGAAGAGTGAAACTCAACAAACTATCATCGACTTCGCCAACGAGGTTCAACGTCAACACAACGTCCCCATTCTAGATATAAGGAGTGATAATGGCTCGGAGTTCAAGAACTACATCTTAAATGAGTTCCTAAGTGAAGAGGGGATAAGGCATCAATATTCCGCTGTGTACACCCCTCAACAAAATGGTGTAGCCGAGAGGAAGAATCGAACTCTAATGGACATGGAAAGATCAATGTTAGCCGAATTTAAATCTCCATATAACTTCTGGGCTGAAGCAATCTCTACTGCTTGTCATTCATCCAACCGTTTATATCTCCGCAATATCGTGGACAAGACTCCGTATGAATTACTTATCGGTAACAAGCCAAACATCTCATACTTTTGGGTATTCAGGTGTAAGTGTTTCTTTCTTATTAAAGGAGTTCATTTATCTAAGTTTGAATCTAAGGCTTTAGAAGGTATTTTTGTTGGTTATGCTACCGAATCCCACATTTATAGAGTCTACAATAAGCTCTCTGGAACTGTTGTAGAATCTTGTAGTGTGGTGTTCAAGGAAAATGACGGCTCCCGTGCGGAGCAAGTTGGTATTTGTGATGCAGATGTTGAAATACTCCAAGATGCCATAAGAAGAATGGGCATGGGATTCTTCCGCCCCATTGAGGAACCCCTTGTGGCGGAGCGGGAAGGACAATGCTCTACTCATATAGAGCCCTCATCTACACATACTCAACATGCTCCAACCACGGGGGCAACTTCTACACCATCTCCATCAACTGCTGAAGGTCAAGATGCTCCCGAAAGCTCCAGGCCGGATTTTCCGGTTGAACCGGATTATCCGGCCGCCCCGCTATAGCTGACCATATTGCTCCTGCTGGAGAAAATTTCAACTCAAGCTCCAGGCCGGATTTTTCGGCTAGCCCCGGATTATCCGGCCCCTCTCCAGTTCAAGCAAGTCCCAGGCCTCCTGGTGAAGCTGCTGCAAGTACTCCCAGACTGGATTATCCGGCCTCTCCATCGGCCGGACTATCCGGCCCTGACTCTCCAGTTCTGCAGCCTCCTGTTATGGCTACGGATTCACCTCAAGGGCATGCGTCTCCACCACACATCGATGTTCCGATTCTTGATCAAGGCGGAGAAAATGCTTCCAATGAAGACTCAAGCGATGAATCTCCTCCTCCAAGAGGCAACAAAATTATTGAAGTTCGTCGCAAGGCTCGGGCTAATCATAACCTTGAGTTGAGGGGTCACACTCTCGACAAGGTTGTTGGTGATCTTCGATGAAGGGTTTCTACAAGAAGAGAATTGGCCAGTTTTGGTGAGCATCAAGCTCATATCTCCATGGTGGAACCTAAGAAGGTCTTTGAAGCTCTTGAAGACCCAGACTGGGTTGTTGCTATGCATGAAGAATTGAATAATTTCGAGCGCAACAAAGTCTGGAAACTAGTGGAGAAGCCCAAAGTGTGCAGCAATGTTATCGGCACCAAGTGGATTTTCAAGAACAAGCAAGATGAGAATGGCATTGTTGTGAGGAACAAGGAAAGACTTGTGGCACAAGGGTACTCCCAAGTTGAAGGCATCGACTTCGGCGAGACCTATGCTCCTGTGGCTCGCCTTGAGTCCATTCGTATCCTACTTGCTTATGCTGCACATAACAATTTTAAGTTGTAGCAAATGGACGTCAAGAGTGCCTTCCTTAACGGTCCTCTACATGAGTTGGTATACGTAAAGCAACCCCCGGGATTTGAGGATCCTAACTTTCCTAACCATGTCTACAAACTCGATAAGGCACTCTATGGCCTTAAACAAGCCCCACGTGCGTGGTATGAGCACCTTAAAGAGCTTTTGTTAGATCGTGGCTTCGAAGTTGGGAAAATCGACCCCACTCTTTTTACTAAGAAGGTTAAGGGGGAGCTCTTCGTATGCCAACTATATGTAGACGATATCATCTTTGGTTCTACTAAAAAAGCTTTTAACGATGAATTTTCAAAGCTTATGACTGACAGGTTTGAGATGTCTATGATGGGGGAATTACGGTTCTTTCTTGGATTCGAGGTCAAGCAACTTAGAGAAGGAACCTTTATTAATCAAGCAAAGTACATCCAAGACATGCTCAAGAGATTCAAGATGATGGATCTAAATGGTGTCGCCACACCGATGCAAACAAAGTGTCATCTTGAACTCAACCCTCATGGTAAAGATGTGGACCAAAAGGTATACCGGTCCATGATCGGCTCTCTTCTTTACCTCTGTGCATCTAGACCCGATATTGTGTTGAGTGTGGGAGTGTGTGCAAGGTATCAAGTAGCTCCTAAAGAAAGCCACTTAGTGGGGGTCAAGAGGATCTTTCGATATTTGGTTCATTCCCCCAACTTTGGTCTCTCGTATCCCAAGGGCTCCAATTTCTCTTTATGTGGTTATACTGACTCAGATTGGGCTGGTGATAAGGATGATCGGAAATCCACTTCTGGAGCTTGTCAATTCTTGGGAAGATCTCTTGTTTGTTGGTCCTCCAAAAAGCAGAATTGTATATCTCTCTCCACCGCCGAAGCTGAATATGTTGCTGCTGCCAGCGCTTGTACTCAATTATTGTGGATGAGGCAAACTTTAAAGGAATACGGTGTCAATTGTGATAAAGTGCCTCTTTTATGTGATAATGAAAGTGCAATCAAAATTGCGTACAATCCAGTTCAGCATACATGTTGAGATTCAGAATCATTTTATTCGTGACCATGTTGCTCGAGGCGATATTGATCTATCCTTTGTGAGCACGAAGAACCAACTGGCGGATATTTTTACAAAGTCACTTGATGAAGCAAGATTCTGCTATTTGAGGAATGATCTCAATATCATTGATTCCGGGAGCTTGTCTTAATTACCCATGCACTCACACGTACATCTCAATCCTTCTCTGGTCTAGGTGTGGGCATGGATATAGGGGGAGTGTGGTCCTAACTCATTGGGCTAACCCTCCCCCCATAATGCCAATAACAAGATATATCATTTCTCTTAATATCATGTTGTGATATGTGAGCTTATTGATGAGTATTGGTCGTGAACCCAAGATATATCTTCGCGGTGTCACACCATACACTCCAACAAGGTGGCTTCGGCCACCACCCTCTCCCTTGAGGAGAATTGGATCTTTTTGGATGTTATTTTCTCTCTCATGTTCTTATGGGAATAACACTCACTCTTGGCTTTTATTTGATTTGGTTTTTGCAAGTTGGAGTGTCTAGTACCATCTCAGTTTGGCTTTCTTAATCCTAAGCCTTTCCCTACCCCTAAGCCATATATTCTTGCACACAAGTCCCTTGTACACCTTGTGGGGGTGTTGTTTGGGGACGCGTGGGCCTGGTTCTGTGTGTAACAGAATACCAGATTTGAGGCTGGATAATCCGGCCCAAGTGTTGGCCGGATAATCCGGCCCTGGAGGATTTCATCTTAAAGGGCAGGGCTCGGGGGGAAGGGCTCATAACGATCAGCACTTCTCCCCAGCCCTCTCCTCCTCACCAGCCGCCGCCTGCTGCCCCTCACCCTCCCCGGAGCCTCTCCGGCCACCGGATTTTTTGGGCCTCCCCAGATCTTCTTCTCCACGCCTCCAGGTACCTTTTCCTCCGTGTTCTTACTCCAATGAGTGAGGGTAACTCCCTCCCTCCCCATCTTTGGCTAGATGTGTATCTTGTTGGGTGGAACGTTGTCTAGAAGGATTTGTTTTCGCATAGAAATCGTAGTCTTGCAGTTTCTAGGCCCGATCTACTTTTTTGCATTCAATCTAGGTGAAATCGAAAATTTCTGCCAGGGCCGGATTATCCGCCCCTGGCCAGGCCGGATAATCCGGCCTGATAGATTAAATTATGCTTCAGTTTCACTATGGTGTATGCATTGGGTAGTTTGTCCTATGAACTTTTTGACTACTTTTTCCATGCTCTCTCCTGGACTTGTGTGTATGCTTATCCCCTTGCTATCGCCCTTATTCTCCTCACAGGTGGTTCTGGTGTTCCCAAGACCTACAAGTTCCGTCATCGCTCAAGATACTTTTGGGACGACGGACAAGGTAACCTAGTGGACGAAGTTGAATTGAGGAGAAGGAAGAACGAAGAGAGGCGCATGGCTGAACAATCCAAGAGGACTAGAAAGGGGGTGTCCAAGAGGAAGGGCAAGGAGCCCAAGATCAACTACAGGGCTTTGGATGCGGTCTCCTTCTCCGCCATCCGTCACCGTGACTTGTTTGATGAGCTGCCTCGTGATGATGAGCTAGGAGATACCCATTTTTGGTGTGCAAAACAGAAGGGGATTTATGAAGACATCTATGCCAGGCTGAACATTAGGTCTATGCACCCTCTAGTACTTGCTGATGCTTTGGAGAAGGCGCATCTTGTGGATGCGATGTTTGTGGCTGAGAGGATGGGGCTGCACCATCTCATGTCTCTCCAGTGCTCCTTTGACTCTGAGGTGGTGAAACAGTTCTTCTCCACTCTAGTGATTTGTGGGGATGAGTGCCGCACTATGAAGTGGATGACTCATGACAGGCCCATGACTGCTGATTTTCACGTGTTTGCTGAGGTTCTGGGGTACTCGTTCCGCAGCAGGGATAGAGCCAGTGGCCACCGCAGCATCACTCAGCTGAAGCCCAACAAGGAAGCTGCTCTCTCTCCTTGCACTGTGAACAATGGCATTGTGGGTACTGTGGCTGGTCTTGCTCCCATCTATGCAGCATTGGTGGGTCTCTTCCGTGACTCTATTACACCAAGTGGGGGCAACAATGACAGCATCCGTGGTCGCCTTGTTCAGCTACTTCAATTTTCTCATGAGGTTGCCTCCTGCGAGGACGAGTCAGTGTAGTACAGGCTGGATGTCATGGACTTCATTTACCATGAGCTGTGTGATGCTATGTTAAACCGTCTGTCCATTCCCTATGCGCCCTACATTATGTTGCTCATCCGCCACCTGCTTCCTGCTGAGGAGTTCCACATCGACTCGATGCATAAGGCCAAGAAGATATACAACAAGGTTCGGAAGACCTCTCACCCCTCCTCTGCTCCTGAGGGCCTCATGAGGGATGCTCGCAGGGCCCCTGTGCCTCCCGTGGCCCGTGAGATGAAGCAGCTAAACTGGTTCCAGCGTCACATTCTCTGCATGGGCGTGGACACGCGCAAGGGTCAGTACGAGGCATACAGGCAGCGCCATGAGTTGGCTCACTCCCAGCAGCTCATTCTCCACCACGTGTCCCGCGCTTCGGGTGCTCCTCCGGCTCCTACACCTCCTACTCCGTATGCTCCGTGGAACTCTTCCTCCGGGCTGAACTATGGTGAGCTGGAGCGTCACTTGTTCCCCTCTGTGCCTACTGCCGATAATGAATATGAGGAAGGTGACACTGAGGAGCTTGAAGATGAGGATGAGGACGAGAATGAAGACGAGGACGAGGACGAGGACTACGATGAGTGATCCCATGGGGCGCTAGCATCGCTCTTCTCCCTTTTTGGTGTCTTGATGCCAAAGGGGGAGAAGTAGTTCTATTAGGTTGTCCGTGGATTTGCATGGGTCGGGCATAAGCACTTGCACTTTTCTATTCGTTATTTCTTGCTTATGCCCATTTAGCGTTGAACTTTAAATTCGTGATTTGTGGTTGTTTGCTTTATGTGATTGTCTGGATGATGCCTATGGACTTCATATCATGGATTATGCTTATGGTTCTATCTATTCATATCCTATTGCTGGAGGTTTATCACGGAAGGTTTATCATGGAAGGTGTGCGCTCATAATGGTTATCCGGTAATAATTGTGATTTATGTCAAGGATGCCTATTTTCTACTTCGGTGGTATGTGTTTTTGCTCTTATGTCTATGGAATAGATTCACCTATTTGTGTGCATTTGTATTCCAATGCAAAACTCTATTATGCACACATTGAGGGGGAGTCCCTTTCATAGTTATCTCCGTTTGTCTTGTGTCTTTCTCCTGCAAATCCTGGTATTGTCATCTAACACCAAAAAGGGGGAGATTGAAAGAACATTTCATGTTTTCCTATGTTTTGTGTGTGAGATAACAATACTATGGAGACTTTTCATGTGCGCTAAGTGTGCAGGAAGTTTTGAGGGGGGCCAGATAATCCACCCCACCAAGGGCCGGATAATCCGGCCTAACTCATCTCTCAAGGAAGACAAGGCGCGTCGCACAGTGTCCAGTCGGATTTTCTCCCGGAAAATCCGAACTGGGGCGGTTTTTCGTCCCCAGGCCGGATAATCCGGGTGTCGCAAGTGCCGGATAATCCGGGCCCCAGTTTTCGAGCAAAAGAGGCCAAGGCGCGTTGCACGGTATCCAGTCGGATTTTCTACCGGAAAATCCGAACTGGGGTGGTTTTTCTTCCCCAGGCCGAATAATCCGGCCCTCACATAGGACAGGATAATCCGGCCCCTAGAAGTTGATCAAGGGCAAGCTCGGCGCGTCTCTCTGATAGGGGGCGGATTATCTGCCGGATATTCTGAGTCTGGGATGGTGTTTTCCCTAGGCCGGATAATCCGGCCCCCAAAGTGTGCAACCGCTGGTTTCAGAAGGGGTATAAGTACCCCTTCTTCTCCAATGTTCAGAACTCTTGATTCATTCGAAATTGACCAGACATTGTGCAAGAGCTCTCATTCTCTATCTCCCACTTCAACCACCTGAAGGTCTTGATCTTTAGTGGAATTGAAGGAGGAGAAGTTCATCATCATCATCAAGAATCAAGCGCTTCAACTCCTCTCCATTCACTTGGAGAAATCCCTGATCTAGTATTCGTATCAATACCTAGATCTTATTGATTGTATTTGATAAGTTTGTTCTTGTGGCAGCTTGTTGTCATTTCGGGAGCCTCCAAGTTGCTGTGGAGTTGTTGCCCCGCTAGTTGTGTAAAGGTGCCGGTGCCCACCTCGAAGGGTACCTATAGTGGAAGGTGGATCAGGCCTGTTGTGGCGAGATCTATCGGAGAACAGGGTGAGGCCTTTTGTGGCGTGGTGGTATTAGTACCGCCCACCCCTCCAACGCAGACGTACTTCCCTTAACAAGGAAGGAACTGCGGTCAAACAAATCCTGTGTCTCCGTGTGCTTCACTTTGGTTTACTCGTTCCTCTTCCACTCGCTCTTTACTTGCTAAGTAGATAGGTTTGCATATAGGGAAATTCTACCTAATAGTTTATCTAGAGAATTTACCCTTTGTTCTAAGCCTAAAATTGGAAAAGGATTAAAAATTGGTGTAGCACCTATTCACCCCCCCTCTAGGTGCCCATACGATCCATTTCACCGATGTCAAGCGAGGTTTCGTCCTATGGTCCAAGAAATACATCATCCTTTTGCAAAGGCCACCGACTCCTCCTCGTAGCAGTCCACATGAGCAGCAAATTCCGCATGAGCATCAATGGCCATTGAATCCTCCTGGTAGCAGTCCACATGAGCAGCAAAGTCCACACCTACCTGAGAGGGACCCCAGCGTGAGTCCACCATCTCGAAATCCTCCACGTAAGACTTCGCCCGTTAAGTGAAACAGTATGCCGCCTAGGAAGAGACCTAGCAAGGAGAAACCACTGCCGCCTATTGAGAATTTATCTTGGGAAAAAACTATCGAGGAATGCACAGAAACCTTTAAGTCCGAGGTGGAACAACATTTTGCTAAGAAAGTGCCAGAGATACCTTTTGAGAAGACTCTGGATCCCGTGAAAGTTGTGCGTACCGTTGAGAATCTATATGACCCTGTACCATCGCCGCCATCTGACTATAGGCGTTCTATTGAAAGGTCGTATGACGATATGGTGGAAGCGAAAAAACCCGATCAATCGGTGGTCTCGGGTATAAAAAGGAAACAAGTGCACCAGCTCGGAGAACAACCCGTTCAATCGGTCCCCCCTCTCAAGGTGTTTGACGAGAAGGCCGTTCAAAGTTCTCGACAAAACACAACCGATTACCCCATCGCTGAAGTAGCATATAAATTTGTCCTTAGGAAAGATTTGGTCGAGAATATCAGGTCGCTACCAACAAGTATGCGTAATTTGCATGTGTGGTACACTAATGCCACAAAGAGAGGGATCGAGGCTATCATGGTGCGAGTTAAGGATGAGCACTAGTTCCAAGAATACTCTGTGAGTGTTGACTTCTGTGAACTTTTTCAGTTATACAATCTTCGGGCCCTCGACAAATCTATCATCAGTTGCTATTGTTTGTAAGTGATTTATTAATGTAATTTGAGAAGTCTTTAGCTTAGCTCGTTCATTGTCTACAAATTATCCTCAATTTAATCTTTTGTGCGCTATATTATCCAGATCGAATGCAAAAGAGATGAAATCACGGACATTGGATTCATTGGCCCAGATACAATGCATGAAATAACCATAGAAGATCCAATCTTTAACAAGGATACACGAGAGACTTTGCTAAGGTTTTTGAAGCGACAACGTGACAAAAAGATAATACTTTGGCCTTACAACTTCAAGTGAGTGTTACTGTCTTATGACACATTCTATTTTGCTCACCATATGTTAAATTTTTAACTGATGACTTATATCTATGACACTGCATATTTAAACATGCACAGGTTCCACTTTATTCTTATCGTCATTAAAATGTACGATGGAGAAGTTGAAGTCTTTGACTCACTAACCAAAGAGCCTATACTATACAAGACGGCTTTTGAGATGCTTAAGAAGTAATTTTAATTCTTATCGGTTTTTTCGTTAATTTCCAAATATCAACAAATTGATAACTCTTTTATGCATTTTCTTTTGTCGAACATTGTATGGAAAAAATTCAACGAGGAAGATCCGGCCGGTGGATGGAAACAGAAGCTGATATGGCGTGCGAACAAAGTAAGTAGTACTACCTAGGTCCACACACCTTTATCATACTTGATTATTGTTTGATTGAATTATATTCTTTTATAGAAATGCGCGAAACAACCAAAGGGGACTAATCTATGTGGATACTACGTTTGCAAAAACATCCACAAGATTGTCAGCGAGAGAATGAATAATCAAAGAAATAGAGAGATACGAAAACAATATTCACAAATTTATTTTGTTACCATAACTTGTGCTGAGTTTCAGTCATAATAATTTGATTGTGATTTTGATATATATATATATATACACACATAGCTCATGTATTCATTTGTATCTCATTCTTTTATAGTTGGCAAGAAAGCGGGACAGGATCTCAATCGAGCACCGCTTCAAAGCAATTGGTGAGGAATTGGTGGGATTTTTCCTTGCCTGATGCTGATGATAATTTAGAGAGTAAATACGAGGCGTCTAATGATATGGATGTTAATATGGTGTTCACCTTACCTGCTGATTTCCGTGCACCTGAAGTTGAAGTTGCAGAGCTTGCTCTTGGTCCAAAAATGCGATGTTTGAGAAACCAGAGAAGCACAGACAACACCTCAAACCATTTTTCATCCGAGGCCGCATTGATGGTAAGCCGATTGGTCACATGCTCGTTGACGGCGGTGCCGGTGTTAATATTATGCCTTTTTCGATCTATTCTAAGCTGGACCGAAAACAGAGCGAGCTAATGAAGACCAACATAGGACTTAGCGGATTCTCTGGAGAATTATCTGAAGCTAAGGGCATTATATCTATGCAGCTCACAGTCGGAAGCAAAACATTGCCGACTGCATTTTTTGTTGTTGATGTCAAAGGCCGCTACAATATCCTTTTGGGGCGCGAGTGGATTCATTCGGATTGTTGCATCCCTTCTACTCTACACCAGTGCTTAATTTAGTGGGTTGATGATGATGTGGAGGTAATTGAAGCGGATAATTCTACTTGGATTGCTTTGACAGAGGCGCCGGTTGATTGGCAACACGGTGATATGCGATATTTGACCTGTAGGGATTTATCGGATTATGATTATATCAATATCGGTTGAGATGGTTTTGTACCCATAAACGCACAGCCGGCTAGTATAACTCGGCTTAACAATTTATCTATATAAATGATGAGTAAATATGATAATATTAAGTGGCTGCAAAAGCACACCGAGGAGTATCGTTCCAGAAAGAACGATATGCATGAGACAATTGAAGATTTTGGTGATATGGAGAAGCTCGGACAGGGATTTTTATCGGCTGACCCACTTGAAGAGGTGGATATTGGTGATGGAAGCATTTCAAGGCCTACATTTATCAACGCTAATATGGAAGCCGATCAGAAAAGCGAGGTATGTGCATTACTTAAAGAATTTCTTGATTGTTTTGCTTGGAGTTATAGCGAGATGCCCGGTTTGAGTAGAGAATTAGTTGAGCATAGATTGCCTATTAAATCTGGTTTTAGGCCACTTAAGCAATCCCGTAGAAGTTTGAATTCTAATTTATATGATCGCATCAAAGAAGAAGTTGATCGATTGATGAAAGCTGGGTTTATTCAGCCATGTAGATATGCGGAGCGGGTTTCTAATATTGTGCCTGTTGAAAAGAAAATACTAATAATATTAGGATCTGCGTTGATTTTAGAGATTTGAATAAAGCCACTCCTAAAGATGGATATCCTATGCCTATAGCCGACATGCTTATTAATGCTCGGGACATAAAGTATTTGGTTTTTTAGATGGTAATGGTGGTAATAACCAGATATTTATGGCCGAACAAGATATGTCCAAGACTGCTTTTCGTTGCCAGGTTTTGTTGGTTTATTCGAGTGGGTCGTTATGCCATTTGGTTTGAAAAATGTCGGTGCTACATACCAACGTGCTATGAATTTGATATTTCATGATCTATTAGGCATAGTATTAGAAGTGTATATTGATGATATAGTTGTTAAATCAGATGAGTTTGA
Organism: Avena insularis; assembly: GCA_023614405.1. Taxonomy (NCBI): domain Eukaryota; kingdom Viridiplantae; phylum Streptophyta; class Magnoliopsida; order Poales; family Poaceae; genus Avena; species Avena insularis. The sequence goes on along the minus strand of CM042692.1, from coordinate 92,416,820 downwards.
TAATCATTTAGCCGATTTACGTTTAGCTTTTGAAAGGATGCGTCCGTATGGTTTGAAAATGAATCCACTCAAATGTGCTTTTGGTGTGTCGACTCAAAAGTTTTTAGGCTTTATTATTCATGAACAAGGCATAGAGATTGATCCTAAAAAAGTAGAGCCGATTAATTACTTGAGACGATTCATATCTAACCTTGTAGGGAAAATTGAATCATTTGTTCGCTTACTTCGGCTAAAGCATGAAGCCGAATTTACTTAGGGGCAGAACATCAGGATACTTTTAATGATATAAAAAGATACTTGTTGAGTCCTCCGATATTGCGAGTGCCCAAGTCTAGTGTGTCGTTCAGGTTATATATTACTGCACACGATACAGTGATCGGCGCGATATTGGTGCAAGAAGACGATGGAAAGAAGTACATTATTGCATATATAATTCGTCTTTTCTCGACACCAAGACTCGGTACATGTTTATTGAAAAGTTATGCTTGTATTTATATTATGCATATACTAAGTTTCAGCCTTATCTACTTTCTAGTACAAGTACAGTAGCTTGTCAAGCCGACGTAATTAAGTATATGTTACAACGACCGATTCTTAGTGCTGGGATTGGAAAGTGAGCTTATGCACTAATAGAATATGATTTAGTATATGAATCGTTGTGTTCTATAAGGGGTGAAGTTATCACCAATTTTATTGTTGATCACAGAGTTAAGGATGAGGAAGATATTAATTATGTTAGCATTTGTCCCTGGAAGCTTTATTTTGATGGATCGGTTTGTAGAGATGGATAAGGTGTCGGTAATGTTTTAATTTCACCTAATAATATTGTCTATGAGACATCGGTCCATTTAGAATATGATTGTACTAACAACCAAGATGAATATGAGGCTTTGTTGTTTGGTTTACAAAATCTAGTAGACATGGGTTTAAAGGATATAGATGCTTTTGGGGATTCGCATCTAGTGGTACAACAAGTTAAAGGCGAATTTCAGTGTCTAAACGGATTACTAAATATCTACTTAGACCGATGTCTAGATATAATTAAAACTCTACATACGTTTACTATTAATTATATATCTAGGGAAGAAAATGTTAGAGCTAATTGTTTGGCACAACAAGCATCCGGTTATAATATTAGAAAAGGAAAAAAAATTCATCATAGAAAAACCAATATTTAGTACCACAAAAAGTGAGGCCGAGCTACTAGTTACCAACTCATTGCTTGGTGCAACTATTTCTAGTTCGGTTGATCAACAAGTAGTACAAAGAAATCATGATTCGGTACGTGATAGCTTAGGATCTAAAGATTGGAGAATTCCTATAATTAATTATTTAAAGGATCCAAGTAAAACAAGAGATAGAGAAATCCGGTTACAAGCGTTAAAATATACGTTGTTGAATAACCGATTATATCGCCGAACTATAGACGGAGTACTTTTAAAATGCTTAGATTCTGATCAGTCTAAAATAGCTATGGGTGAAGTGCATGAAGGTATATGCGGGACACATCGGTCAGCATATAAAATGCGATGATTATTGAAAAGAGCGGGTTTTTATTGGCCGACTTTATTAGAACATTACTTTCAGTATTATAGGGTTGTGAAGCGTGTAAAAAATTCAGGAATATACAGTTAACACCCGTGGCAATATTGAATCCTATAATTAAGCCGTGGCTATTTAGAGGATGGGGCCTAGATTTTATTGGTGAAATACATCCTTCATCTTCTAAAAGGAATCGCTTCGTCCTAGTAGCTATGGATTATTTTACCAAATGGACTGAAGCGGTTCCTTTAAAAAATATAACTCATGTAGAGTTGATTAGTTTTGTCTTAGAGCATATTTTTCATAGATTCGGTATTCCTCAAACTCTAACTACTGATCAAGGTTCTTCTTTTATGTCCCATCAATTTCATGAGTTTTGCCGAATCGTTTAGAATTAAGTTGTTGAATTCATCGCCTTATTATGCTCAAGCTAATGGACATGCCAAATCTAGCAATAAGACTCTAATTAAGCTTATAAAAAATAAAATTGAGGAGCATCCAAAAAGATGGCATGAGGTGCTTTCGGAAGCATTATGGGCTCATCGGATATCTAAACATAGAGCAACTCAAGTGACACTATGAGCTGGTGTATGCGGTGTTGCCCGTGGAAGTTAATTTACAAGCTCTTAGAGTGGCCAGACAAAATGATTTGTCGGCTGTACATTATAATAATTTGATGATAGATAGAATAGACGATGTTCCAGAAGAAAGATTAAGAGCCTTGCGAGAGATTGAAAAATAAAAACTAAGAGTAGCTAAGGCTTATAATAAAAAGGTAAAAGAAAAATCGTTTCAAATAGGATACATAGTGTGGAAAACGATTTTACCTATTGGGGCTAAAGATAGAAAATTCGGCAAATGGTCGCCGAGTTGGGAAAGCCCTTTAAAGTTGTAGAGATTTTTCCTTGAAATTCATATTTTGTACAATCTTTGCAGGGAGTGAAGTTTTCAAAAGCGCTCAATGGAAAATACTTGAAAAAGTATTATACTAGTATGTGGCAGGAGGCCTAATGATTCCATGAATGATATATTATTTGGAGTATCGCCCTAAGAAGATTTTGGCTGATATGTTACTTGGAATATCGTCCTTAAAAATTTGACCGATATGTTCTTTGGACATCGCCTGAAGCAATGATATATGGCTGCTGAATTGATCAACATCGACCTAAGGTAATGGTATAGTGTGTTTGACCAATGTTATTGTGCCAAAAATGGGGGCATGTGTTAAATACAAAATTTGGTTATTAAAAATATACGGGCCAAATTAATAGTCTATCAAGTTAATTAGTTGATTGCCAGAATTTTTGAGTATTGCTAAATGTGTTTTGCATGGAATAACAGCTCGACGCAAATATTAAGTGCGACAGAAATACATGCTAAAGTCTAATTATAAGGAGAAGAGATTTCTTGTGACTGGAAGCTGCCCAGGACAAGTATTGATCGGCATGGTGATGCGTCAAAATTAAGATTCTATCAGGACATGTCTTACCGAGACAATCGAGGTCATGCTACAATGTTAGGTTTATACGTGATATCAGGTGACGTAAAGAAGACGTTCTGGAATTTTGATTTGTTTTCGTGGTTCAAAAAAAGCTAAAGACTAATATGGTACGAAAGCACGACGGTTATCCTGGCGTTGCGCGGCATATTTTTGTGACAACAACGGTCTATAGCTTAAATAATACAGAAAAAAGATAAAACAATTTTACATTAAAGTAAAAGAATATTACATTTGCGACGACGACCCTAAAACCCTAAACCACACTTCTATTTCTATTTCTTTAATGCAACAACAGAAGAAAGATAAAGTACTAATGAAATAATAATATATCTCGAATAATCTAGTTAATGCAACAATAATATCCGATAATATCACTAATACATCTCGCTCAATCAAACTGAACGTTGACTCCCGGATTCTGAGCCACGGGAGGTGAACACCCAAAAAGAAGGAACCATCACAGAAACATAGCTCGGGTGAGATCCTTAAAGAAACTGCCAGGTATTGGCGAACCTGAAGTCCAACGCAACCATATAGCGACGGACGTGTTCGTGTTCCTCCCTGACATGATTCTGTACCACCTCCTCGGGGGTCAGATCCCTCTGCACCGATAGTGGACCACGCGACCATCATCAAAGAAGCTCTAGCTCGACGACGAGACCCAGATTCTTCACCAAGCTACGTGTCCCGGAAGGTAGCACCTCCTAGTGTCAGCTCGGCGTTGCCCAGTCTCGGAGATGCCCGCCAGATCCTAGTCCTTCATTGCTACCGCCGATTCGACGACGAGGATGCGGGATGGGCATAATCTAAACACTAAATTAAACCTAAACACTAATTTATTAAAACTCTAAACCAAATCATAACCTAAACAAAATCATAACACTAAACACTAAACAATCCAAAATTAAACACTAAATAAATCCTAAACACTAAACAATCCTAAAAATAAACACTAAATAATCCTAAACAAAACACTAAATAATCCTAAATTAAACACTAAATAATCCCTAAACACATAAATATCCTAAAACAGCTGTCGGAGGTCTCACATGTGGGGCGGCACGGCTGGAGCACAGTGGGGGCGGTCGGAGCATGGCGGGGGCGCGGGGGCAGCCAGAGCACCGTGGGGGCGCGCGATGCTACAGTGCTGGCGTTCGCGGGCAGCGGAACTGCGCGGTGGACGGCGCAGCGAATGGCGCGGTCCTCCTCTCCACGGGCATGGGTGACGGCGAGGAAGAAGATGTGTGTGCTCCGGTTCGTGGCTCGAACCAGGGTGGAGAGGGTTGGTATTTATACCTACCCTCTTTAGCCCCGGTTTGTGGAACAAACTGGGGCTAAAGGTGTTTTTGGTCGCCGCTTTTCACGCGCGAGCCGCACTCCTTTAGCCCCGGTTTGATCCACCAACCGGGACTAAATGTTCTTTTTGGCGCCAAAATGAAAATAAATACACATAATTAAGAAAATAATGTATTATATATCAATATTTTCAGAAAAAGAAGATCTATAATTTAAATCTATTATCATACTCTGTTATGCAACTTAAATGAAACAATTTATTGTGTATCAAATATTCTATTTAGTATAAACCTTGGAAACAACATATTTTATTATTTAAAAATCATAAAAGTACATGTAATATAACAAAATATTCACACAAAAAACCTACCCATTAAAAATATAATATTTCATACTAAAACTAGTAAGTGGGACTAAAGATATTTTGAGGGTCTTTAGTACCGGTTGGAGCCACTAACCGGGACTAAAGATATTTTCTGCCATTCTCAGAGCTGTCAAGCCACGCGTCATGCTTTTCCGCTATTCCCCCTCGCTCCCCGCCATGTTTTCCCACCCTTTCCCTCTATATCTAGGCCGACCACCATCGCCATTTACACATCCAAACCTTCCTCTCTCACAATAATGGACACCGCTTACTAGGCCTTTCTAAACCTCAAGGAGACCGAGGTGTTGTGCTCCTCTAGCTACCCATGCCCGCCGGCTGGATGCTGAGTGCCGGAGGGGTTCCTCTCCCTCCTATGCCTCAAAGTTCCACCTGCCAGGCGGCCATAGCGAACCACTTCTACCTCGAGCTCACGCCAGATCAATGGATGGATCTCCATTGGGATCCTGACAACTACGACACTTGGAATGCCTTCTTCGCTAACCGACGGGTGATGCGTCCAAAATTGAAGCAAATATTACCTTTTTTTCATAAATAGAGTAGGGATTTTTGTATTTCACCGCACCAACGCGCGCTATTTTGTTCTTGTTTCAACAAGATCCCAAATCATGGAGTCATATATGAACATATCAATGAGAGATGTCATATTGTGTAATTATATGATATTTCTGTTGGGTCCGCAGCATAGAAAACAAAAATTTTCCTACGGTGTGAACTACACGCCAAGATCTATCTACTAGGTACAAAGCAACGGGTGGACATACATCCAACGAGAACTTACCCTCGTAGACAACGAGCTTTGTTAACGGGTAGGAACTCGTGGTTGATGTAGTCGTACACTTGCCGATCTCAAGATCGTGATGAAGTCCAGCAGGTCCGGCTCCAGCACGTCCATCAGATCCAGCTCCAGCACCACCAAGTCCAGCACCGCCACGCAGCGGTGCATCCGTGATCGCACACACGTCCGGTACCCCGACAACTTCCGTCCCTTGCTCCAGCAAAGCAGCGGAAGGAGGGGGGAGGTGACCATGGGGGAATAATACTAGAGGGGGAGAGAGATCCTTCACAAGGAGGTGTGTGTGAGAAGTGAGGAGAGGGGGGCCTTTTATAGGAGGAGGGGAGGGTACCCCTCCTTCATGGCCGGCGCATGGGGCAGGTGACCCTTCACCTCCTCCATTCATGTGGTGGTAACCCCTCCACATTAAAATGCCCCTTCACATTCTCTTTTAAAGTCTCCACTTTAAATGCATTAAATTTCTCCAAATTTAATGCTCTCTCATTTAATAAAACTCTTTTATTATTTTTTATTCAGAATTTTGTTAATTACTTTAATTAACAAACATTCACATAAAACCCCCTGCAACATTTCAATATTACATGCAGAACCAATTTCAGCAATTTCACCCGAAACAGTTTCGGTGTCTATTGAAATAATTCCAGCGCTTTCTTAAATCTTTATCTGAAACATATTTGCTCCAAATAGTGTCGGCATCCCTTAAGTGTGTCACCCTACGGTTCGCGAATAATGCAGACATGATCGAGACCCCTCTCCGATCAATAATCACTAGCGGGACCTAGAGATCCATACTGACTCCTACACATTCAACGATGACTTCTGTGATCGTGAGAACCTTTAACGCTAGTAACTAAATCCCTTTGTCCCGTGATATATTACATGTACAAGATTCGATCATCGGTATCTCCATACCTAGTTTGATCTCGTTACCGACATGCACTCTTTTCTCGTTCCCGTGATATAACATTCTAGTGATCACATCACTTGCTTGCAAGCTATTTCAATGTGATATCACCGAGAGGGACCAGAGTATATCTATCCGTCATCGGGATGGACAAATCACACTCTTGATCCATGAGCCTCAACATAACACCTTCGTAGCACTGAACCCACCTTTATAATCACCCTTTTACGGTGTGACGTTTGGTGTTATCAAGAAACTCTTCCAGTGTTAGCAATTAACATGATCTCATGGTCTAAGGATAAAGATTACTTCGTATGATGTTATAGCAATATAAACATAATGACTTTGATCGTAATGCTATACTTCGGATGAATGTTCATCACATCATTCCACCAATGGTGTGACCTTGTTATTAACAACATCCAATGTCCATGATCAGGAAACCTTGATCATCTTGTTAATCAACAAGCTAGTCTATAAGAGAGGCATAACTAGGAACCCTTTGTGTTTATTAAACACACATGTATTGATGTTTCTGATCAATACAATTCTAGCATGTAAAATAAATATTTATCATAAACATGGAATAAGATAATAACCACTGTATTATTGCCTGTCGGGCATATTCCCTTCAATTTCTAAGTGATAAAAGTCATTTTATGAAATTGCCTTCGCACGTGAAAGAATACCAATCTAAGAGAAAGCATCAGTATGGTTAATGACCATTGGTACGGGTGGAGCCCGCCGTACCATCCGCCCGTACCAGGCGCCATCGCGACTGCCTCATCAAATACTTCTCTCTGGCGAAGACGAGAGGGAGATCCGACATTCATAGCGACCAGAAACCACGAAACACCACATCCGAGAGGGATCTAAAGGAGGAACTTGGCTAGGGTAAAATCCATGCTGATCCATCGATCATTGGAGGGCGACGCACCATCCCCTTCATCATCAACCGTTGCATCTTCATCACCACCATTACTCCATCTGTCATCTACTAGATCTCTTTGTAATTCCAAATCCAATTGTGGTTTGCATTAGATCTACCCCATACTTTAATCCATTCATTTGATTATGATGATGTTGTTGATTGCAACTTGAGTGAGTAGTTCATTTGTTCTTGGGGAGATAGAGAAACCCTAGCACAATTATGAACTTGTAATAAAGATGATCTATTCTTGTGTCCTTATGACTTGCTTTCCTATGATATAATTATTGTGTTTGATCTCTCTCTTTAGATGGTATGCATAGTCGGGCACATATCATTTTCCTTCGGGACTAAAGGGAGGGATAAATCCTTTGGACGTGTCTTGGAAGCATACCCGGAATGTCTCGTGACAGATTGGCGCCGGCTCGTAACCTACACGGTCCAAGGGGGATTAAAGAGGGACTCTCTAAGCTAATTATGATATCCATTAGGAAACCCTTAATTGCGGTGGTTTGTATGGGTGATTTCTATTAGACATCGTAGTGGTTATTTAGAGGTGACCTCACACTTGGCTCAACAAAGTGGCTTCCTACGAGCCTTGTCGTGAACTTCTTATTATGGCGCTCTCTCCACACATATCATGACACAAGAAGTATGTTATTTTGGTTGCATATAACAATAATACTATGCTAGTGGTGTATCCTACATCCTTGAGAACGCTTTAGCCCTCTTGAGTTCAACCACGCTTTCACACAAACTTGTTACTTGTTTTAATTACTTTTCTGCAAACAACTATAAACCTTTCAAACACCCTTTACTTGAGATCAAAGACAGCTTACAAGTATACTTTGGTAGAGAGTAATGAGGGGCATAAAGACCTTTACCAATAGCTCTCTATGGGTTCGATATCTTTACTTTGAAACTAGCTACAATTGGTTTGTGCACTTGCAGTCATCAAGCTATTTTCTAGCGCCATTGCCGTGGAGCTAAGCGCTTTTGGTCTTTGTTCTTAGTTACTTATTTTAATCATTGTTTTACTAAAGTTGTTAACTAGTTTCAGGTGAGCACCATGTCTGCACTCAGACTGATTAATCAGCTTGATGCTACTAAATACCTCGGGAAATTCAATAGAGGACTAGTTAAAGAATTCCCAAGTGGGAGCGAACAAGAGTACGAGGTCAACCCTCCTTTTATTGCTATTATTAAAGAGAAAACTTTTGCAGGAGATGATCCCGATGAGGATCCTTATAATCATTTAATACATTTTATCGAGGTATATTGGACTCTTAAATTGAGAGGCTATTCTGATGACGAATTGAAACTTAAACTATTTAGCCAATCTCTAACCAACACTACTTTGGCTTGGTATAAAATTTTCCCTGCAGATAAAATTGATACCTGGGAAAACTTAAAGGAGAATTTGTGTCTTGATTCTTTCCCAAGGTAAAAATTGCTGAAGTAAGGAGGGAAATTACAAATTTCAAGAACCGCCCAGGTGAAGGTTTGGTAAGAGCCTACAAAAGGTACAAGTCTCTACTTCATAAATGTCCCCATCGTGAATTACCAGAATGGTATGTTTTGCATATTTTCTATGGAGGACTTAATCAAGAAATTAAACATGAGCTTGACACAAATTCAGGAGGTTCTTTCATGGAGTTAACTAGAATAAAAGCTTGGGAACTTTTAGAATGAATTCGCCATAATAGAGAAACATGGGGATTTGATTTAGGAGGCAAATCAGGTATAGAAATTGAATATGATTGTCTTAATGCTTATAAAGACTCTGGTAAGGTAAAAGAAACTGGTAACGAACTGCAACTTGATGATGATATTATCTTGTAAATCCTTCAACCTTTTACAGAACATATTAAAGCTCCAAATAAAGACTGGCCCCATTATACTCCGCCACCCGAGCTGGTTGTTGAAGAAGATCCAATAATCATGGCCCCTATCGAGCTAATAAAGAAGGTACCCCCATATGTTGAACCCATTCCTTTTCCAAGGATGGTGAGAAGACATATGATGGCTCAGCAACTTGAGGATCAACGCAAAGAGGAAGAATTATTTCTCAAGGAGCTGGAAGAGGGAACACAAATAAGGAAAACAGAAGAAGAGCGTGTATAAGAGGCAAAGGCATCAATAAAGCAAGATATTTTAACCATGTTTGCACATTGCAATGTGATCGAGCTAGATTTGGAAACGTCGCAATTTGTTGAAGGAAAGGTAAAAGCTAAAGAAGTGGGTAAGCCTATCCTTTCGTGCACTTTCAGAGGAACTTCCTATTATGGCCTTTGTGATATTGGTATAGCTGTTAATGTTATCCCTTTTAATTTTTATTTAAAAATTCAAAACGAGTTAGCTCCAGCTGAATTGGAAGATACAGATATGACTATAATGCTTGCAGATAAAACTCTTAGAGTCCCTATGGGAATAATTAGGGATGTACCAATCTGTACTGGACCTTACAAATATCCTATTGATTTTGTGCTTATTGATATGCCCACTGGAATTTATTGTTCCATCATTTTTGGAAGAACTTTTCTAAATACCGCAGGAGCGAACATAGACTGCAATAAGCAAACTGTGTCTCTCAAGTTTGGTGAAGAGAAAATGTATTTTTATTTCTCCAAATTTGACCATAAACCGGCTGTTGAAGAATTAGATAATGATGAGTACGAACGTGAGGAAGAAGGTAATATCATAAACTTAACCTCGATAGTCATCGAGACTCCAGATGATGATCTAGCAAGAAGTTTAGTCAACAATAATAACATTCTTTAAGACATAGAAAAAACTGAAATAGATAACTATCTCGACTCCACACCGGAGGTGGACATCGAGATCAATCAAAAATATGAAGAACCCATAAGGAAAGGAGATGAGGCTCTGCCTCCTCCAATTCTAAAAACTTTACCAAAGGAACTAAAATATAGGTTTCTTGATGAGACAAATAATTTTCATGTTATTGTAAGTGCTAACCTCATAGAGAAAGAGGACAACTTAATGAAGGTTCTATGTATGCATCGAGATGCTCTTGGGTATTCGATGAATGACTTGAAGGGGATCAGTCCCTCGATAGCTACCCATAGAATATTCATGGAGGAAGGAGCTCAGCCGGTCGCAGACTTTCAGTGACGTCTTAAACCTCACATGAAAGAGGAGGTAAGAAAATAAATAATACGTTTGTTGGATGCATGTGTCATCTTTCATGTGGAGGAGAGTGAATGGGATAAGCCTGTTCATTATGTTCCAAAGAAAGGTGGGTTTACGGTTGTAGAAAATGAACATAATGAAATAGTACCTACTAGGACTGTTGTTGGACACAGGATGTGTATCGACTATAGGAAACTAAATAAGGAAACTCGGAAAGATCACTATCCTTTACTGTTTATAGATCAAACTTTAGAAAGGCTTGCTATGCATTCTCATTTTTGCTACTCAGACGGCTATTCCGGTTTTTCCCAAATTGTTGTACACCCTATGATCAACTAAAAACTACTTTCATTTGGCCCTATGGCCTTTATGCTTATCGTCATATGCCTTTTGGTCTTTGCAATGCTCAGACCACTTTTTAAAGATGCTTGACTTCTATTTTTGCCGATTATGTTGAAAGTATTATGGAAGTGTTCATGGACGATTTATCTATTTATGGAACTTCCTTTAATCATTGTCTCCATAATCTTTATAAAGTTCTGCGGAGATGTGAAGACACTAACTTAGTCTTGAACTAGGAGAAATATCATTTCATGGTCCAAGAAGGCATAGTACTCTGTCACAAAGTCTTAGGTAAGGGCATAGAAGTCGATAAGGAAAAGATTGATGCAACAGAAAGGTTACCCCCTCCTCGAGATATAAAAGGTATAAGAAGATTTTTGGGTCATGTTGGATTTTATAGAAGATTCGTTAAGAATTTTTCAAAAACCGCTAGACCATTAACTAACCTTCTTCAAAATGATGTTAATTTTAATTTTGATGAAAAATGTCTTACTTCTTTCAACTTATTAAAACAAGCCCTTCTTGAAGCTCCCATTATAAAACCACCTAATTGGAAGAAACCTTTTGAGCTATTTTACGAAGCTAGTCATGAAGCTGTAGGAGCAATTCTTTGTTAGTATGATGGTGATGGCCTTAATATCATTCATCATGCTAGTCGCACCTTAAACGGGGCCCAAAAGAACTATCCTATGGCAGAAAAAAATTCTTCAAAGTAGTCTTTTCATGTGATAAATTTAGATCTTATATCATGGACTCCAAGGTTAGAGTACATATTGATCGTGTTGGCTTAAAGAAAATCCTAGAAAGGACTCATGTTAAGCTAAGAATGATCTGTTGGAATCTACTTCTGCAAAAATTAGATTTATAGATCTTATAAAGGAAGGAAGAGGTGGAGGAAACGTTCATGGACACTCAAGAGGTTGCTCATCCAAAAGAAGTGTTATCTGTGTACATACCCGCGGGAACCTCATTACCAAAAAGAAAGTTCTCTATATCTTCTTACAGAGGTTTTGTTGATTTTCTACAACCTGTTTTATTTGAAGAGAGGAAGAAAAGAAAATCAAATGAGACCATATTCCCTCGATGATCATGGCATACGAAATCCGAAACACATCTTTGTTCTGGATGATTTTCTGCTATTTCGTTTTGCATATTTGATTTCCTCTCGTTTTTCTGAGTTCATTGCCGGTCTTACGAGATCGGTACGGGCGGGCCATACGGCCGGATCCACCCGTACCGTTGGTCGTTAAGACTACATGTTCCTCAATTTCATTTTCACATAGTCGTTACGATAGCACCGTACGGGCGCAGCCCCCGTTTGACTGGTCGTTTTCTATTTGGTGGCCGCTTATAGTTTTCATTCACTTTTCCGCATAAAAAAACGAACCACCGTGAAGTCGATACAGACGGGCATTACGGGCGGGACCCACCCGTACTACTTAGTCGGTTGACTAGTTACCGAATTCAGCCCATGTTGTTTTTGGAAACGACCCAGTACAGACGCGACGTACGGGCATGCGCCCGTACCGACTTGTCATTACGACCCGACTTTTTGCACCTATTTGTTTCCATATTTGTTATGATTATTTTCTTGGGTGACCCTTTTCCTCCCAATACAAATTTTACCTTGCCTCTAACCCTTTATAGGTCTCTTTAGAGATCAGCCTCTCTCTTATATCAACATATCTAATCTATTCAATGTGCTACTCGATCCAAGGCAAAGACAAGCATCTAAACCTCATGGATCGTTCGTGGGATAGTTTCCAGACCTCCTCCATCGAAGCCGATGATCGCGAAGCTCAAGGCCTAAGCCCAAATAATAAGCGGTACGCTTACGATTCCGATGATGATTCTGAAGACGAGGAGTTCTAGATCTTCATGGAGCAATCAAAGAGGGGATGGAAGAAACCAGACTACTTGGCAATGGTGAAGCCTGAAGATGAGGAAGAATCCAAGAAACCCCATGGGAAGTGACATGGGTATACCCTACAAGTACTCGAGTTTAGCAAATACGGTCCAAATACGGCAAAATCCCATGGTGTCGCCAAGGACCAATTAAGAATTCGGGTGACCCACGGACTCTCTGATTGCTTGCAATGCAAGAAAAATCTTAAGATAGAAAGTTCAAAGGGATAAACCCTAATCTATAACCGACTGGACCTGCTACCCGAGACTTAGCCTATCTATATAAAGGCTAGGAGGGGGTGGCGAGGAGGACAATCACAACCCTAGTTTCCACCATCATCGCCAAATTGCATCTGCCCACCCCTGTAATCTTCGATTCCTTCGATAATTCCAAGAGCAGACAAGCAGGAGTAGGGACCTCTACGAGGCCTGAACCTGGGTAAAACTTGCATCCCTGTGTGCTTGTTTGCTAGCCGCTTGATGCCTCCAGCGCTCCCTCCTTCTCCAAAACCCAAGTCCACAACAATGGGCATTGATGAGTTAAACCCTCGTCAATTGGCGCCGTCTGTGGGTACTGGGAGTGCTGATGTTGCGGATTCTTCGGCCTCGTCAACCACGATCTACAACTCCGCAACAGCGGAGATTCGCCAGCTCTTCGGCACTTTTGACTTCACCGTCCACACGCCGGCCACTCGCCCAGCTTTCGAGTCCGTGGGCGATGGGATCAGCCTGGCGATTGGGAGCTTCCGCATCCAGGTCGGTCAACTAGGAATGCTTCGCATGCCCGACAAGCCGACCGCACCCGTGATTTCTCCAGCATCTTGGTTCCCTCCACCAATCGGCAACCTCAGCGATCTCAACAAGCCAGCAACAGCTGGGAGCACGGATAGCAACAGCAGTCGCGGATCCGATCTAGGTCACCTAGCCATAGAAGATGGAGCCTACAGCTCTGGATCTGAAAGTTGTGGGAGCAACATCTTCCGCAATCACTTCATGTGCACTGTCATCAATGCGGGCGATACCGGTGCCAATCACGAAAACGCTGGCACCAGATCTGGCACCGGACCGCCCAACGGCAGCACACCCAACCGCGGTATACCCAACCGCGGTACACCCAATGGTGGCCCCACCAACGGCATGCCCACCAATAACGGCAACAGAGGAGAACCGTCGCTCACGATGAATGAGAACACCGGCGAGCGTATGCTAATCAAGCTCAACGACAACGAGTGGGCCCGCTGTCGGGAAGCTCTAAGGGGCAATCCTCTACCCCTAACACACCACATGACATGCTGATGGGCTACCATTGGCTGCTGAAGGAAGAGTTCAAGCGCCAGCAGCAGCTGATCGTGCAACTCAAGGCGCGCAGAAAGGCGGCGGACGAGTCGAGCCTTCGGCGAGCTGGGCTCTCCTCCCACGGTGGATCCTCCTCCAAAAGAAACGAGTACCTGGCCAATAAAAGGCGATATCAACTAGCCAACCTCACTGAGCAAGAGCACGTAGAAGCCACAAAAGTCCTCGACTTCAGCTCTATGATGGTGGATAAGCGGGGCACCATACTCCTGAAGATGCCGCAGGCTGCGGTGATAGCGGCCACCATGTACCTCCTTAACAACCAGGCACCGGCTGGAGACCCGCGAGCTGCCATGCAACAATCTATGATCACGGGCCTGGGGATAATCATGGTCGCCCTCGACAAAGAACCAACACTAGAGCCGAAGAAAAGCAAGGCTCTGGACAAATACTACTACTCGTACTCCTCTAGTGATGACAGTCACGATCTATCACGGCAATGTTGCTCACGGCGGCATGACCATGATCCATGATTACGACGCGCATGATGACATCACGCAGTGCAAGATCGACAAGATGCGGGCAAGGCATGCTTGTTCGACTGACTCAGAAGAAGACGAGACTGAACTCTGCGGTGCCAGATGCTTTAGTAGGGCCATCAGGAAGATGCGAATGCCCAAGGGGTTCAAACTCCCGTCGGAGAACCCAAAATTTGACGGCCTGCAGGACCCGAAATCTGGTTGGAGGACCACATCTCCTCCATCAGACTGCACGGCGGGAGTCAAAGCACGGCCATGCAATGCCTACAGCTGCAGCTGCAGGGGACCGCTCGCGCATGGCTCAACAACCTCCCGTGCGGATCCATTCGCAGCTGGGAAGAGCTGGTCTATAGTTTCGTGCGCAACTTCAAGGTAACTTACAAAAGGCCCACATCAATCGAAGAACTGAGAAGCTGCCAGCAAAGGTCTGGCGAGTCACTGCGCTCATACATCCAGAGGTGGTCCATCATCAAGAACCCCGCATAAAACATCTCGGAGGACCGCACAATCGACGCGTTCAATGGCTGTGTTTGCTGCATAGAGCTCAGGGAGGAGCTGGGCCACTCGAAGCCCAAAACAATCGACCACCTGATGGAAATCACGAATCGGTGGGCTGACGGAGAAGATCTGGTGAAAAATCGCACCTACTCCGACGATGACGACGACCTCGGGCGCAGACACGACCGCCGAGGCAAACGTCGAATGCGTGTCTACGAGGACCGTGACAAAGTCAATATGGTCGCAGCCGGCTACGCCGACAAACGCGACGACAACCGCAACAGGGGATATCGCAGCGGTGGATACCGCGACGGTGGGAAAACCACGCAAGTGTGGTAACGCCGCACTCGCGAAGAGGCACCCGCAACATCCATTCAGGACAAATTGTCCGGACCATGCAACATGCACTTCTACATCGACAAGCACGATGACAAGAAAAAATCCAGCCACCTTCTCAAGGACTGCCACGAGTTCCTCAAACTCCACGAGGGCCTGGCTTAGATGAATCGCGACGCGATCAACAGGGGCTATGGAGCTGCCCCAGGCACTGTGGCACATGGCGCCCCGCCACGACCGCCTGGGCCACCACCACCCATGGCTGCGCCAGTCCAACATCATGGAGGTGAGCCATACCCGCGAGCTGTGGGCAACATGGGGATGATTCAAAAAGGACGCCCCTCTAATCAAATGCAGAAGGCAATCACTCGACAAGTCAATTTGGCAATAAACTCTCCACCTTCCACCACTAAATACCTCAGTGGAAGCGACTCCTGCATCACTTTCGACAAGCGCGATCACCCGTGCCAAGTTCCTCATCCAGGCCACTGTCCCCTCGTACTCGAGGCGCAGATCGGAGGTTTTGATATGAGTCGCGTCTTCATGTACGGTGGGAGCGGCATCAACCTCATGTTCGCAAGTACCTTGCGCGCAATGAGGATTCCCCTGACCCGTCTGGAAGTTTCAGACACGACGTTCCACGGCATCGTCCCAGGGAAGGGCATATATCACCTAGGAAAAATCAACCTCGACGTCATCTTTGGCACGCCGCAAAACTTTCGGCGAGAGCGCATCGACTTTGAACTCGTCGACTGGCCCTCACAATACCACTGCATCCTCGGACGTGTCGCGTTCGCGAGGTTCATGGCAGTGCCGCACTACGCCTACCTACAGATCAAAATGCCAGGTCCGATTGGCGTCATCATAATCAATGGAAGCTTCGAGAGGTCTGACAACTGCGACAGGAAATTCAACAGAATCTCCCAATCCTTCGGCACGTAGGAGGAACTCGCAAGATTGAAGGAGTCGACAGACAACAGTCTACCTCCCCTGAGCAGGCCAAGTTCACCCGACCTGTCCTTTGACTCGTCGGTGCAGACAAAGAAAGTCCAGGTCCACCCAACGGACCCGACCAAGACGGCCCTCATCGCCAACAACTTGAGTTCTGCATAGGAACTCGTGCTCGTCGAATTCCTCCGTGAGCACTGAGAAATATTTGCCTGGTGTCCAGCGGACATGCCAGGGGTTCCTAGGGAATTCTCCGAGCACTCACTCAACGTAAATCCAGACACAAGGCCAATCAAGCAGACAATACAGCGACTATCTGAACCAAGAGCAAAAGCAGTCGGAATGGAGACCAATAGACTCCTCGACGCAAACTTCATAGTGCTTGTGCCTAAAAAAGACATGGATATCCTGCGGATGTGCGTGGACTTCACCTCCTTGAATAAGCATTGCCCAAAGGATCATTTCCCGTTGCCACGAATCGACCAAATCATCGACTCCACCATGGGATGTGCGCGCCTCTACTTCCTCGACGCCTACTCAGACTACAATCAGATTCGAATGAAGGAGGAAGACCAGGAGAAAACAGCGTTTACAACGCCCTTCGATGTGTTCTGCTACAACACAATGCCCTTCGGGCTAAAAAACGCAGGAGCCACCTATCAGCGGTGCATGCAGGCTTGCCTCAAGAACCAACTTGGTCGCAACATCCAAGTCTACGTTGACGACATCGTCATCAAAACCAAAGAGGAAGCCATGTTAATCGACGATCTTCGTGAGACCTTCGGTAACCTCGACCGCTCCCAGATCAAGCTCAATCCAGACAAATGCGCCTTTGGCGTGCCATCTGGGCAATTACTCGGGTATCTCATCGCTGCGAGAGGGATCGAGGCAAACCCGAAGAAAATAAAGGCCATACTGGCCATGGAGAAGCCGAAGAATGTAAAAGGCGTCCAACAGCTGGCTGGGCGAATCGCGGTGCTCAGTCGATTCATCAATCGAATGGGCGAAAAGGCACTGCCCTTCTACCAATTCCTCTCCAAGGCTGACAAGTTCGAGTGGACAGACGAGGCGCAAGAAGCATTCGGCGACCTCAAGCGTCTACTATCCACCTCGCCAGTACTGGTGACGCCTCGCGAAAAGGAACCACTACTGCTCTACATCTCCGCCACCAACCAGGTGGTCAGCACGATGCTCGTGGTGGAATGAGCCGAAGAAAATAAGGTCCACGGGGTCCAGCGCCCAGTATACTACCTCAGCGAGGTACTCACGCCAACAAAGCAGCGGTACCCATACTGCCAGAAGCTGGCCTATGGCGTCTTCATGACAGCTAGGCGACTGCGCCACTACTTCCAGGAGCACCCAATCATGGTGGTAAACGATGCCCCGCTCGGGCATATACTCAATAATCCTGACGCCACCGGACGAGTCGTGCTCTAGGGAATCGAACTGTCTCCATGATACATCACATACGAGAACCGCGATGCGATAAAGTCGCAAGTTCTCCTGGACTTTCTCGTGCACTGGATGGAGAATCAGCTCCCCGACAAGCCAGATATGTCCTATCTTTGGACAATGCACTTCGACGGGTCCAAGGGAAAAATTGGAGCTGGTGCAGGTGTCATACTAACATCGCCCCAAGGAGACAAGGTGAAATACATTCTGCGAATGCAGTTCACTGCCTCCAATAATGAAGCCGAGTACGAGGCCTTAATCCATGGGATGCGGATGGCGAAAGCCTGCGGTGCCAAGAGGCTCATCATCTACGGCGACTCCAAGCTGATGGTAAACCAAACGATGCATGAGTGTGATGCACTGAGCGACAACATGATCGCCTATCGCGAACTCTACATCACACTCGAGGGAGACTTTGACGGCTGCGAGCTACGGCACGTGGACTACAAAAGCAACGAAGAGGCGGATCTACTCTCCAACATTGGCTCCACCTGCGCCCTTATACCACCTGGGGTATTCCTCGAGCGCATCTGTGAGCGATCCATCAGCCCAAAGCTCCAGAGAAGAAAGCAAGCACGCCAACGGACTCGGGGGATACGCCACCCAACGAGCCAATGCCACTCGAGGACATGGAGCTCGATACAGGAGTCGAAGGACCAATGGGCGTCATGATGATCGAGCCATCCTAGACACAACCCTACATCACATATCTAGTCAGCAAGAGGCTGCCAGATGACCTAACTGATGCGCGACACATCGTGCAACGATCCAAGGCATTCGCCCTCATCAACAGCGAACTGTACAAGCGTACCATCATAGGAGTACTTGAACGGTGCGTCTCCAACAGGGACGGAAGGGCCGTCCTCCTCGACATACATGAAGGCACATGCGGACATCATGCTAGAAGTCGCGCCCTCGTCACCAAAGCTCTACGAGCTGGATTCTACTAGCCCACGGCCATGCACGACGCCAAGGACATCGTCCAGCGCTGCAACGCTTTCCAGCGATTCGCGGACAAACCACACGGACCTAGCGTGGAACTCAGGCCAATACCATTGACTTGGCCCTTCGCACAATGGGGACTCGACACGGTTGGCAAGCTCCCAAAGTCCTTGCAAGGAGTTTATGTTTACGTCTTAGTCGCAGTCAACAAATTCACCAAGTGGATCGAGGCCATGCCAGTGACGAATTAATCAGGGGCCAGCGCTATCAAGTTATTCGAGTCCATTGTCTACCGCTTTGGAGTGCCACATAGTATAATCACGGACAATGGGACGAACTTCACCTCCAAGGAGTTCCAAGATTTCTGCGAAAGCCTAGGAATCAACATAAGCTACGCCTCGGTGGCTCACCCGTAGACCAACGGTCAAGTCAAAAAGGCCAACGGCCTCGTGTGCGGTGGAATCAAGAAGCGACTCATCCGGCAACTCGGACAAGCCGCTGGATGCTGGCCAGACGAGCTGCAATCCGTACTTTGGAGCCTACGCACAACTTCAAACAGCGCCATGGGATACACTCCGTTCTTCATGGTGCACGGTGCCGAAGCAGTGCTACCCGCAGAGGTACGCTACAAAGCCCCACGTGTGGTTGCATACAGCAAGAGGGAGTCAACTCTCGCACTCGAAGACTCCGTGGACCTCCTTGACGAGGCACGCGAGATAGCAGTGGAGAGATCAACGATCTACCAGCAGAGCCTCCGGAACTACCACAGCAGAAGGCTACGCCCTAGATCCTTCGTCGAAGGAGACCTGGTTCTGCGACTGAAGCAACAAGGGCATCTCAAGCTCATGTCCCCTTGGGAAGGACCTTACGTGATTACAGAGGTAATCCTAGGTGGCGGCTATCGCCTTAAAGATTTCGAGAGCGGAGTCGCATACTCCAACCCCTGGAACGTCACGCAGCTGCGCCGTTTCTACCCTTAGTCGTTTTTTACATTACAAATAAGGCTATTCAGCCAGGCTACTTAGCCACACATTGTACCTCGTACTATCCTGCGAATAAATAAAGCTAAGTGCCCCAAAACGCTGTGTTTTTCCTTATTTTCTTACAATTTCATCACTCGGGGGCTGCGCCACCCTTTCACTTCCGTTCTACGAACAAATAGCAGTATCCTGAGTAGCTGACACAACACCAATCGAACCCTTGATAAAAAACCAACCCAGTTGCAACACACCTGACAAGTTGGCAAGGTGTTGAGATAAACACAAGTCAGGCTAACGAAAAGGAACTGCAAAGTAGAATACACTCGAAAGAATATACAAGCTAGCAAGCTCTTCACATATCAAGGGGTACTCAATATACCCAACGCAATTATACGAACTTTACAACACTCATACATCTATGTGCAGGATACAAACTATGCTACTACTGCAGAAGATGAACGTTCGTTTGCTCTTTGAAGAAGTCGACGATGGCCTCCGCCGGCCGATCAACCGCTTGATAGTTTGGCACCATGTTCCAAGTCATCCCCTCTAGCGGCAATGGCGGCCCAGCATCAACGGATGCTATGTCCACATCTGGCCGATGCAGTCGCACCAGCGACATTGCAGCCTTTGCTCCTGCGACCAGTTGCTGATGCACGCACTCGCGTACCGTGCTTATATCCTGAAACTTCGCCAAGAGAGACAATAGGCTTGAAGGGACAGCGTCCAGCAGAAACATGGTCTGATAAACATGCTTAAGACACGACTGTGCCTTCTTCAAGCATTGGAGCACTCGAGAAGAACGATCCTGCAGGGTCGCCAGCACGACTGCACGATCGTGGTCCACCCAAAAATACCCACTTGCCTGCAGCTGCTCCTGGGTCAGGTTGTTCATTCGAATGGCCACCTGGTCCTTCTCATCCTGTGGATGACGAGCGCTAACAACTACACCAAGCAAGCAGCAAAGTATGAAGACAAGGCATCGCCGCGACTAGCTAAAAGAAAAGATGAGAAGGCATAAAGCTAACATTTAAATTGCTCATTCAATTGTACCACTTCCTCCAAGAGATACTTCTCGCGGGTGGTGACCTTCTCCGCCTTCGACTTCCACACATCCGCGCTGCCGTGGATGATGGGCAACTCACGTTCCAATTGCTTAATACGGTCGCACAGTCGCGAAAGCAACGACAATTCCTCCACCTTTGAACGCGGCTATGCCGTGGTTTCATCGGTGGGAGGAGAACCATGAGGACCACTCAAAGGACCTTAGGTACAATCAAGCAAGAGGCAAATAAGACTCATCACACATCGATAAACAGAGGACTGCATTCAAATTTGATAAAATGTCAAGGGAACACCCCCCACAAAAGCATGGTTCAGACAAAAGGCTAGCTACAGCTATTACACATGGTGACTAAGGAGCATTCTGCTTCTTCGACTTCGAGGGCTTCATCGCATTCGTGGTAGCTTTCGATGCCACGGACTTGCCGGCGGTAGCCCCAGATGCCATGGTCTTCGCCGCCTTTGCTCGCCGCCGCTCCTCAGAGTATTTGGCGACATTCTCGATAAGTTGAGGCCCGTATTTACTGCAGCTACTAGGAAAAGGAGCAAACACTACCTGTTGTCCTCTGGTGTTGACAGGCATCGCCTCGGAGATCATGGCGGGATCCAACTCCACGCCATGGTATTGCACCATCGCGAGTGCCATGGTGGCATTGACGAATCGCTGGGAGTTCCTGAATTCCATGGGAATACCTCCAACGAGGGATTCCACCAGGTCATCAAGATTGTCGATCAGCCCGGCCTTGGGAGTCAGGTCCTCATGGATGCGACTGAGCACACCCTTGGCCTTCCCCAACGTCTCCTAAAGCGAAACGCTGCGGTCCTCGACTATGGTAACGGCGCCAGCCAAAGCATCTGCGTGACAAAGAGACTAGGCGTCAAAGCTCAAGCCAGCAGCATCTACGTACACAGAGTGTTAGTGCATCTACATGACGACAAGAAAGGAGCAATGAAAATCAACCTGAAAATTACCTGAGAGAGCCTTGGAAATCGAAAAAAGTTGTTCTTCGAACAACTTCTACCTTTCAACATTGGAAGAGCGCATCTCTTCCTCACGCTTCTGCGACTCTTCCAGAGCTGCGACTGCCTCATCGCGCCTTTTCTCCGCCGCGGCAAGCCCCTTCTCCAAGGACATAACGCGACGGAGAAGGTCATTGTGCTCACCTACAAAAGGACAGGGCATATCAACACTTGAGTTGACCAATTTCTACAAAGACAAAGACAAAGTCAAATGCTAACATTCGACTTCACAGTGTCGATTGTCCAGCAGGGCGTGCTGTTGACCCAGAGCAAGGACTTGCTCCGCAAGGCGTGCAACATCCTTCATAATGAGCTAAACCAAGGGAAATGAAGACTCAACAGCAACCCAAAGTACAAATTCGACTACCAAACAACAAAAAGGACACTTACATGCTACTCCAGGGACTCCGAACATGACTGTCGCCCAGTTGTCCGGGCAACCATCTGATGCTCCCTAGCATGCGGGGAACTCGAAGAATTGGCGCTGGAGTGGGCCACCACTGGAGGAGAAGGAGACCGGTCGGCCACCTCCTTGGTCTGGAGTTTGTGACTCTGGACTCTTTCACAAATTGGACATCATCAGAAGACGACGATGCCACTTGACTGCAAAACATGCCCAACACTGATACATTGCAAATGTATCTATAATTTTTGATGTTCCATGCTTGGTTTTATCCACTTTCTTGTGTTTTGTTCCAACTTTGGAGTACTTTTCATAAGATTTCTTGGACCAACCTATTAACAAGAGCCACAGTGCCAGCTGCCTGTTTTTTGCTGTTTTTGGTGATGGGTTCGTACCATGGAAAACAAAAAATTTCTACCACAAGAACGAACAAAACCCAGATCTAATCTAGATAAAAGCCAAGATCTAATCTACTAGACATGAGCAACGAGATAGATCGGTACTAACCCTCATAGAACCGAAAGCGTTAACGAGATTAGATCTCGTGGATGATGTAGTCGATCACTTGCCGATCTCAAGATCGTGTGGACGATCCTTCGCGCCCAGCGTTCGGTAGCGCTTCCGCAGACGGTCACACGTATGGAGTCGAAGCAGACCTTCCTCTCCCCGTTCCAGCGAGCAGCGGAGGTAGTAGATCTTCTCCACGGAATCCCAGCAGCAAGACGGCGTGGTGGTGGTGGTGGAGATGAGAAATCTGCAGGGCTTCGCCTATGCCTGTGCAGAAGAAACGTGGAGGAGAGAGGCGGCTGTGATTGGGAGTTATGAGACAAGGTGCAAGAGGGGGCGCCCCCTCCCTTCTATTTAAAGGAGGGAGGTGCGCCTGGAGAGGGGGAGTCCTAGTAGGACTCCCCTCCTTGGGCCGGCGGTGGGAAGGGGGGAGGAATCCTCCTCCCCCACGAATCCGTATCTAGCCCCACTTGGACTCCCTTGATCCTTTCTTGGTTTTCAAGTAAACTCCAAGAAATCCTCTAGAACCTTCGAACATTCCAAACCTTCTAGAATCTCCATACAAACACTCCGGAACATTTCCTAACTTAGAAAATGATTCCCAATATATGAATCTTATTCTCCGGACCATTCCGGATCTCCTCGTGATGTCCCGGATCCATTCCGAGACTCCGAACAACATTCGGTCTCCAACGCAAATTCCATATCTACTTCAAACAACTTCAAACCTTAAGTGTGTCACCCTACGGTTCGTGAATATGCAGACATGATGAAGACACCTCTCCTATCAATAACCATCAGAGGGATCTGGAGATCCATAACGGCTCCCACATACTCAACGATTACTTCGTGATCGATTGAACCAATTAACATACGAAACCAATTCCCTTTGTCTCGCGACATTCTACTTATCCGAGGTTTGATCGCCAGTATCTTCATCCCTAGTTCTTCCTCGTTACTGATAAGTACTCTTTACTCGTTCCATGTTATGTCATCCCTTGTGACCTAGTCACACGCTTGCAAGCTGTCTAGATGACATTCCACCGAGAGGGCCTAGAGTATATCTATCATATGGATGGACAAATCCCAATCTTGGTCTACGCTTCAACACATACTTTCAGAATACCCAATGACACCTTTATAACTGCCCAGTTACGAAGCGGCGTTTGATGTCATCAAAGTACCCATCCGGTGATGGTGATTAACATAACCTCATGGTCGAAGGATTAGGTTACTATGTATTTCAAAGCTTACAGCAATACGAACTTAATGACTTGATCTTATGCTACGTTTACTATGGGTGTGTGTCCATCACATCATTCTCCTAATGATATAACCTTGTTATTAATCACATCCAATGTCCATGATCAGGAAACCATGATCATCAATTAATCAACAAGCTAGTTCAACAAGAGGCTTACTAGGGACTCTTTTATGTTTACAAAACACACAAGTATTAGTGTTTCCTAATAATACAATTATAGCATGGGATGTAAACATTCATCATAAACACAAAGATATAATAATAACCTCTTTTATTATTGCCTCTTGGGCATATCTCCAATAGTCTCCCACTTGCACTAGAGTCAATAATCTAGATTACATGGTAATATACCGAACACCCATGGCGTTTTGGTGTTGGTCATGCTTTGCTCTAGGGAGAGGTTTAGTCAACGGATCTGCTACATTCAGATCAGTGTGTACTTTGCAAATCTTTATGTCACCATCTTGGACATACTCGCGAATAGCATGAAAACGTAGCTTGATGTGCTTCAGCTTGCTATGTGACCTTGGCTCCTGTGCATTAGCTATGGCACCTATGTTGTCACAGTAGATAGCCATCGGGTCTAACGCACTGGGAACCATGCCAAGTTCAGTAATGAACTCCTTCATCCATATGCCTTCTTGTGCAGCCTCCGAAGCAGCTATGTATTCCGATTCAGTTGAAGATTTACGCCACTCGCTTGGCACTCCTCCAACTTATTGCAGCACCATTCAAAATAAATCGTATCGGCGTGACTTCGAGTCATCTGGATCGGTGTTCCAACTAGCATCAGTGTAACCATTTACAACAAGCTATTCATCACCTCCATAAGAAAGAACCATATCCTTAGTCATATTTAGGTACTTTAGGATATTCTTGACCGCTGTCCAGTGTTCCATTCCAGGATCACTTTGATATTTGCTAGTCAAACTAACAACATGTGCTATATCCGGGCTCGTACACAGCATGGCATACATGATAGAACCTATGGCCGAGGCATAGGGAATTTTATTCATCTTTTCTCTATCTTCTGCCGTAGCCGGACTTTGAGTTTTACTCAAGGTCTTACCTGACAACATGGGCACGAACCCTTTCTTGCTCTCTTCCATTCTAAACTTCTTTAGAACTTTGTCTAAGTATGTACTTTGTGAAAGCGCTATTAGGCGTCTTGATCTATCTCTATAAATCTTGATGCCTAGAATATATGCCGCTTCGCCAAGATCCTTCATCGAAAAACTATTATTCAAATAGGTTTTGATGCTATTTAGAAGTTCTATATTATTCCCAATCAACAATATGTCATCTACATATAGTACTAGGAATACTACAGAGCTCCCACTCACTTTCTTGTAAATACAAGCTTCTCCATAAGTTTGTATAAATCCAAAGTTTTTGATTACTTTATCAAAACATTGATTCCAACTCCGGGATGCTTGCTTCAGTCCATAAATGGAGCGCTGAAGTTTGCATACCTTGTCAGCATCTTTAGGATCGACAAAACCCTTGGGTTGTACCATATACAACTCTTCCTCAATGTCACCATTAAGGAACGCCGTTTTGACATCCATCTGCCAAATTTCATAATCAAAATATGCAGCGATTGCTAACATAATCCTCACAGACTTTAGCTTCGCTACTGGTGAGAAAGTCTCATCGTAGTCAACTCCTTGAATTTGTCGGAACCCTTTCGCGACAAGTCGAGCTTTATAGCAATAACATTACCATCATGCTTTTTCTTTTGAAAATCCATTTGTTCTCGACAGCCTTACGGCCATCCGGTAAGTCCACCAAAGTCCATACTTGGTTTTCGTACCTGGATCCCATTTTGGATTTCATGGCTTCTAGCCATTTGTCGGAATCTGGGCTCACCATAGCTTCTTCATACGTCGCAGGGTCATTAGTGTTGTCCACTAACATGACGTTCAAGGCAGAGTCATACCACTCAGGAGTGGTACGAACCCTCATTGACCTGCGAGGTTCAGTAGTAACTTCGTTCGAAGTTTCATGATCAGCATCATTAGCTTCCTCTCCAGTTGGTGTAGGCGGCACAGAAACATCTTCCGGTGCTGCGCTACTCTCAACTCCGAAAGAAGGTTCAATAACCTCGTCGAGTTCTACTTTCCTTCCAGTCACTTCTTTCGAGAGAAATTCCTTCTCCAGAAAGGATCCATTCTTAGCAACGAAAACTTTGCCTTCGGATCTATGATAGAAGGTATACCCAATTGTTTCTTTAGGGTATCCTATGAAGACGCATTTCTCCGCTTTGGGTTCAAGCTTATCAGGTTGTAACTTCTTTACATATGCTTCGTAACCCCAAACTTTAAGGAACGATAACTTAGGTTTCTTACCAAACCACAATTCGTACGGTGTCGTTTCAACGGATTTAGATGGTGCCCTATTTAAAGTGAATGCGGCTGTCTCTAATGCATAGCCCCAAAATGATAACGGTAAATCTGTAAGAGACATCATAGACCGAACCATATCTAAGAGAGTTCGATTACGACGTTCGGACACACCATTCTGTTGTGGTGTTCGGCGGTGTCAATCGTGAAAGTATTCCACATTTCTTTAAATGCATGCCAAACTCATAACTCAGATATTCACCTCATGTCGAGCGGAAACTTAATCTTCTTATTACGATGATTTTCCACTTCACTTTGAAATTCCTTAAACTTCTCGAAAGTTTCGGATTTATGTTTCATAAAGTAGACATACCCATATCTACTCAAGTCATCCGTGAAAGTGAGAACATAATGATATCCACCACGCGATGCTACACTCATTGGACCACACACATCGGTATGTATTATTTCCAATAAGTCATGGCTACTCCATTATACGTATAATGGAGTCTTAGTCATTTTCCCATTAGACATGCTTCGCATCTTTCAAGTGATTCAAAATCAAGTGATTCAAGAAGTCCATCGAATGGAGTTTCTTCATACGCTTCACTCCAATGTGACCAAGGCAGCGATTACATGTATGTAGAATTATCATTCAATTTTATTCGTTTAGCATCTATGTTGTGAACATGTGTATCACTACTATCGAGTTTCAATAAGAATAAACCATTCACCTCAGGTGCATAACCATAAAAGATATTGCTCATATAAATCGAACAACCTTTATTCTCAGACTTAAAAGAGTAACCGTCTCGCAATAAACAAGATCCAGATATAATGTTCATGCTTAACGCAGGCACCAAATAACAACTATTTAAATTTAAAACTAATCCCGAAGGTAGATGTAGAGGAGGCGTGCCGGCGATCACATCAACCTTGGAGCCATTTCAACGCGCGCCGTCACCTCGTCTCTCGCGGTCTTCGTTTATTCCAGCTCTGTTTGAGTTACAAATATGAGCAACCGAACCAGTATCAAATACCCAGGCACTACTACGATTACTAGTAAGATACACATCTATAACATGTATATCGAATATACCTTTCTTCTTGATGTTGCCGATCTTCAGATCTGCCAGGTACTTGGGGCGATTACGCTTCGGTGACCAGCACCCTTGCGGAGAAGCACTCGGTTTCAGGTTTAGGACCAACCTTGGGCTTCTTAGCAGGTCTTGAGCTTTCTTCTTGCCTTCTTGAAGTTCCTTGTTCTTAGGCTTGCCTGTTTCTTGAAATTGGTGGTCTTATTGACCATCAACACTTGGTGTTCTTTCATGATCTCCACTTCAGTTTTCAGCATGGACGATAGTTCGTGCAACGTCTTGTTCATGCAAAGGCATATTGTAGTTCATCACAAAGTTCTTGTAACTTGGTGGCAGTGATTGGAGGACACGGTGAATCCCCAATTCATTAGGAATCGGTATCCCCAACTCTCGGAGTTTGTTTGCGTGCCCAGACATGGTGAGCACGTGCTCGCTAATGGAGCTACCCTCTTCCATCTTGCAGGTAAAGAACTTCTCGGAAGCTTCATAGATTTCCATGGCCGCGCGAGTCTCAAATATGAGTTTGAGATCCTTAATGATTTCAAATGGGTCATGGTGCTCAAAACACTTTTGAAGCTTCCAATTCTAAACCGTACAGGATGGCACACTGAACTGTGGAGTAGTGATGTTTCCGAGTGGCATAAACATTCTTTACGTCATCGGTGGCATCTTCTGCAGGTGGGTCACCTAGCGGTGCTTCGAGCACATAGGTCAACTGACCAGCCCTGAGGACGATCTTCAGTCCACGGAACCAATCCATGAAATTGCTTCCATTGTTCTTAAGCTTTTCTTTCTCTAGGAACGCATTGAAATTGATGGAAACGTTCGCCATAATCTACAACAAATTTGCAAGTAATTTAGACTAAGTTTATGACAAATAGTGTTCAAATTTAATTCTTAAATCAACTAGGTGAACTCCCACTCAAAACAACATCCCTCGCAGTTGTTTTAGTGATTACACGAACCAAATCCACTACACCAAGTCCGATCATCGCGTGAGATGATGTAGCTTCATTGGCGAACAATCTTCATGTTCATCATATCAATCATATGACTCATGCTGTACCTTTCGGTATTCCGTGTTCCGAGACCATGTCTGTACATGCTAGGCTCGTCAAGATTAACCTTAGTTTCCGCATGTGCAAATCTGGCTTCCACCCGTTGTATGCACACGTAGAGTCTATCACACCCGATCATCACGAGATGCTTCGAAACGATGAGTCTTAGCAACGGTGCCAACTAAGGATGAACACTTTATTACTTGATATTTAGTGAGAGGGATCATCTTATAATGCTACCGTCGCGATCTAAGCAATACAAGATGCATAAAGGATTAACATCACAGGCAATTCATAATTTGAGTGATATGATATGGCCCTTTCTTCTTATGCCTTCGATCTCCATCTCCAAAGCACGGACATGATCTCCATCATCACCAGCATTGCGTCAAGGTCCGTGGCACCGCTTCATGGTTGTCCATCATCACTAGCAACTATTACAACTACTTGGAACAAAGCTATTACAAGATGAATAGACACACAGGTCTTAACAGAATTAAAGACAACCATTAGGCTCCTGCCAGTTTCCATATTATAACAAGGATCATTGCATACATCAAATACAATCACAATCACATGTAGGCCATATCACATCACAAAACCCCTGCAAAAACAAGTTAGACGCCTCTAATTTTCTTTGCAAGTTTTACGTGGCTTGGGCTTTCGACTAAGAACGCATCTTACCTCTGGACTGAACCACAACGTTGATACAAGTGCTATCAAGTGCAAAGTGTAGATTTGATCTATACTATGATGGGAGACAGACACCCATAAAGCCACTTATGCAATCTGAGTTGCACGTCAAGCCTGGAGCAAGTCTCATGTACGATGACATGTAATGTTAGCCGAGCGCTTCATCCCACCATACCGCAAGATGCAAAGTACACATATAGCAAAAGGCGGCGAGCACCAACGCCCACAACCTCATTGTGTTCTACTCGTTACAGCAGATCTACGCATAGACAAGGCTCTGATACCACTGATGGGTTCATAGCATGGAAAACAAAAAAATTCTACCGCAAGAACGAACAAAACCCAGATCTAATCTAGATAAAAGCCAAGATCTAATCTACTAGACATGAGCAACGAGATAGATCGGTACTAACCCTCATAGAACCGAAAGCGTTAAGGAGATTAGCTCTTGTGGATGATGTAGTCGATCACTTGCCGATCTCAAGATCATGTGGACGATCCTTCCGGCGCCGTGTTCCGGCAGCGCTTCCGCAGATGGTCACACGTGCGGAGTCGAGGCAGACCTTCCTCTCCCTGTTCCAGCAAGCAGCGGAGGTAGTAGATCTTCTCCATGGAATCCCAGCAGCACGACGGCGTGGTGGTGGTGGTGGAGATGAGAAATCTGCAGGGCTTCGCCTATGCCTGTGCAGAAGAAACATGGAGGAGAGAGGCGGCTGTGATTGGGAGTTATGAGACAAGGTGCAAGAGGGGGCGCCCCCTCCCTTCTATTTAAAGGAGGGAGGCGCGCCTGGGGAGGGGGAGTCCTAGTAGGACTCCCCTCCTTGGGCCGGCTGTGGGAAGGGGGGAGGAATCCTCCTCCCCCACGAATCCGTATCTAGCCCCACTTGGACTCCCTTGATCCTTTCTTGGTTTTCAAGTAAACTCCAAGAAATCCTCTAGAACCTTCCAAAACATTCCGAAACCTTCTAGAATCTCCATACAAACACTCCGGAACATTTCCTAACTTAGAAAATGATTCCCAATATATGAATCTTATTCTCCAGACCATTCCGGATCTCCTCGTGATGTCCTAGATCCATTCCGAGACTCCGAACAACATTTGGTCTCCAACGCAAATTCCATATCTACTTCAAACAACGTCGAACCTTAAGTGTGTCACCCTACGGTTCGTGAATATGCAGACATGATGAAGACATCTCTCCTATCAATAACCATCAGAGGGATCTGGAGATCCATAACGGCTCCCACATACTCAACGATTACTTCGTGATCGATTGAACCAATTAACATACGAAACCAATTCCCTTTGTCTCGCGACATTCTACTTATCCGAGGTTTGATCGTCGGTATCTTCATACCTAGTTCTTCCTCGTTACTGATAAGTACTCTTTACTCGTTCCATGTTATGTCATCCCTTGTGACCTAGTCACACGCTTGCAAGCTGTCTAGATGACATTCCACCGAGAGGGCCCAGAGTATATCTATCCGTCATATGGATGGACAAATCTCAATCTTGGTCTACGTGCTTCAACACATACTTTCAGAATACCCAATGACACCTTTATAACCGCCCAGTTACGAAGCGGCGTTTGATGTCATCAAAGTACCCATCCGGTGATGGTGATTAACATAACCTCATGGTCGAAGGATTAGGTTACTATGTATTTCAAAGCTTACAGCAATACGAACTTAATGACTTGATCTTATGCTACGTTTACTATGGGTGTGTGTCCATCACATCATTCTCCTAATGATATAACCTTGTTATTAATCACATCCAATGTCCATGATCAGGAAACCATGATCATCAATTAATCAACAAGCTAGTTCAACAAGAGGCTTACTAGGGACTCTTTTATGTTTACAAAACACACAAGTATTAGTGTTTCCTAATAATACAATTATAGCATGGGATGTAAACATTCATCATAAACACAAAGATATAATAATAACCTTTTTTATTATTTCCTCTTGGGCATATCTCCAACATTTGGTTCCAGGAAAGTCAGAAAATGAATATTCTTGGAATTGGACGGGATAAAAGCCAAAGTGCCTATTTTTTCGGAAGGGATCAAGTGCCAGAATACGAGACGGAGAAGGGACAGGGAGCCACCACACCACCTGGCCGCACGGCCAGGCCTGGCCCGCGCCAAGGGGTGGTGTGGCCACTCTCGGCACCCCCTTGGCCTCTCCTCCCGCCTATAAGTTTCCCTCGGGACGAAAACCCTAAGTACCCGATCAAAAATCCACGAAAGAGTTTGTAGCCGCCGTCATCTCCATCCCTAGATAGGGAGGAATCTGAAGCTCTTCCCGGCACCCTGCCGGAGAGGGGAATTTACCCTGGAGGCCTTCTTCATCATCATGCAAGCCTTCGGTGTGATGCGTGAGTAGTTCATCCTTGGACTATGGATCCATGTAGTAGCTAGATGGCTGGTTTCTCCTCCTTTGTGCTTTCATGTTTAGATCTTGTGAGCTCCATTCATGATCAAGATCATCTTTTTGTAATCCATACATGTTGTGTTTGAGGGGATCCAATGGACATTGAGATGCTATTTCAGATTTATTATTGATTCTATCATGTCTTTGTTATTTGAGATCTTGCATGCTTTCCGTTGTTAGTAGCTATCTTGGCCAAGTAGATGCTAGCAACTCCAAGAGTTAGTATTTATGCTTGATAGTGGGTTCATGCCTCTGGTAATCTGGGGAAGTGACATAAATCTCTAAGGTACTAGATGTTATATTGCTACTAGGGAGAAAACAACAATCCTTTGTTCATAGAACAATCGTATTGTTTACTTTACACGCAGTTTGTAAAGCAATAATCTGTTGCTTGCAACTTAATACTGGAGGGGGTTCGGATGATAACCCAAAGGTGGATTATTAGTCATAGATGCAGTTGGATGGCGGTCTATGTATTATGTTGTAATGCCCAATCAAGTCTCAGAGGAGTCAAGATGTTTAGTATATGCATGTATTGCTTTCTCGGTGTTTGTCAATTGCCCCGCTGTAATTTGTTCACCCAACATGTTATCTATCTAAGGAGAGCCACCTCTAGTGGACTATGGATCCCGGTCCTTTGTCTTTACATACAATCTATAAACTGTTTCTTCTTTGTGTTTACTTTCTGCAAACTTTTACTTCTTTCCATTCGATACGTTTAATCCTTTGTTTTTCGCAAAACACGGTGAGATTGACAACCTCATCGCAAGTTGGGGACAAAGTTCTGTGGTTGTGTTGTGCAGGTCTCCACGTTGCTACTAGCACCGGTAGTGCGCCCTGCCAAAGCTCAACTAGTAACATCTTTGGGGTGTTTCCTTGCTCCTACTGGTTCGATTAAACCTTGGTTTCATACTGAGGGAAAACTTTCTGTTGTACTCATCATACCTTCCTCTTGGGGTTCCCAACGAGCTCTACGTTGAAAGTCGAGCGCATCAAGATGTTTTCTGGCGCCGTTGCCGGGGAGTCAAGGACATCTTCACAAGGGGAGTCCCTCATAACCAATCTCTTTACTTTGTTGTTTTTGGTTTGCTTAGTTTATTTTTGCTTTGTTTGCTTGTTTTGTTCTTCAAAAAACACAAAAAAAATTAGTTTTACAAGTTTGCTTTCTTATTTGAAAAAAAAATCACTACTCTTGAAAATACTAAGTTGTGTGACTTCACTAGCACCAACAACAATGATTTTATGAGCACACCTATGGCTCCACCTGTGGCTGAAAATACTTTCTTTGAGATAAAACCTGCTTTGCTCAATCTTGTTATGAGAGAACAATTTTCTGGTATTGGTAATGAAGATGCAGCTTCCCATCTAAATAACTTTGTTGAACTTTGTGAGATGAAAAAGCATAGGGATGTAGATGGTGATATTATTAAGCTAAAATTGTTTCCTTTCTCTTTGAGAGGAAAAGCTAAAGAATGGTTGAATTCCTTAACTAGGAATAGTATTGATTCTTGGACTAAGTGCAAAGATGCTTTTATTGGAAAATACTATCCTCCTGCTAAGATTATATCCATGAGAAGTGAAATAATGAAGTTTAAACAACTTGATAATGAGCATGTTGCGCAAGCTTGGGAAAGAATGAAATCTTTGGTAAAGAATTGTCCCACTCATGGACTGACTGCTTGGATGATCATCCAAAGTTTTTATGCAGGATTGAACTATTCTTCAAGGAACCTATTAGATTCTGTTGCTGGAGGCACCTTTATGACCATCACTTTGGGTGCTGCAACAAAACTTTTGGACAATATGATGGTTAATTATTCTGAATGGCATACTGAGAGAGCTCCACAAGGTAAGAAGGTAAATTTTGTTGAGGAAACCTCCTCCTTGAGTGATAAGATTGATATTATTATGTCTATGCTTGTTAATGGGAAAGCCCATATTGATCCAAATAATGTTCCTTTAGCCTCTTTGGTTGCTCAAGAAGATCATGTTGATGTGAACTTCAAAAGAAATAACAACTTTGGCAACAATGCTTATGGTAATAATGCTTATAGGAACAATTTTGGTAACAACAATTATAAGCCATACCCTCCCAACAATGGTAATGCTTATGGAAATTCTTACAACAATAGTAAGAGTGCTCCCTCTAAACTTGAGGTTATGATTAAATAGTTCATTAGTAAACAAACTTCTTTTAATAAAACTATTGAGGAAAAACTCTCTAATGCTGAAAGAAATATAGCATCTTTGGCTGAAGCTCAATCTTCTTTGAATAAAATGGCTACTAAACCTGAAACTAATGAGAATCCTTGTGCAGCTACTAATGCCATACAAGTAAGAATTGATGAAAATGTTAGACTATTACCTGAATTACATGCTAAGTGGGAAAGAGAAGATGAAATTGCTAGAAACATTAGTGTTTCTACTATTACCACCACTAGTGTTGAGGCTACTAATAGTTCTACTACTTTAGATGATAATGTTGATTTTGATCTTGACGGCTGCAACATCTCTGAAGTTATTAAGTTCCTACAAAAGCTTGCTAAAAGTCCTAATGCTAGTGGTATGAACATGGCTTTTACAAAACACATTACTGATGCTCTCATAAAAATTAAAGAAGAAAAGATGAAACATAAAGCTTCTATTCCTATAAAGCAAGAAGATGGTTGGGAACCCATCATTAATATGAAAGTGAATGACTTTGATTTCAAAGCTTTGTGTGATCTTGATAGTAGTGTTTCTATTATGCCTAGAAGGATTTTTGATATGCTTGATTTGCCTCCTCTTGAAGATTGTTATTTGAATGTCCCACTTGATGCTAATGCCAAAAAGAAACTCATGGGGAGTCTTAATGATGTTCTTATTATTGTTAACGATTCCTATGTCCCTGTTGATTTCTATGTTTGGATGTTGAATACAATGCTTCTTGTCCTATTACTTTGGGAAGACCTTTTCTTAGAACTGTTGGTGCCATCATTGATATGAAAGAAGGCACCATTAAATATCAACTCCCACTCAAGAAAGGTATAGAACACTTCCCTAAAAAGAGAGAAAAGATTTATTTTGCTTCTCCTATGAAAACAAAATTTGGTCTTAATTCTTCTTCATTTGAGAACACTTGATTCTTTCTTTGCTTCTTATGCCTAACTTAAAGGCGTTAAAGAAAAGTACTTGTTGGGAGATAACCCAAGAGTTTTAGTTGAGTATTGGAAGTTATTACTTCAGTAATAACCGCTCCTTATCCTTTTTTATTTGCTTTTTGTGCCAAGAGTAACCTCTAATGAGAGTGAAGTAATTATTGGGAAAGTTGCTGTCCCGAAACAGATTTCTATGCTTCACCATAAAAATTCCTGAGAGAGCTCTGTAAGTCAGATTGAGCTGTAATTTTTTGTGCTTCTACCCTAGGTTGTTATTAACTTTCGTTAGTTCAACACTTTTTGATTTGAGCAACAGAAGGTCTTCGAATAAATTCGTCTTTACCTCCTGGTCTGTTTTGATAGATTTATGCCATTTTCTGCATTTGCTTCTTGTTGGTTCCTTCTTGTGTTCTTTTGGGGAATTGAGATTTTTGAGGGAAGTGCTATAGTAGCTAGTGTTCTAATGGAAGTTTATTTGGTGTTATAACTGAACCTTAAGACTTATTTATCTTGAGTGCACTATTGTTGCTAATAAAGATTGTGTGAAGCTTTGTATGAAGGAAAATTTTCAGGTGTATGGAAGGAATGAGTAATGAGATGAAGGATGGACTAAAGCTCAAGCTTGGGGATGCCACGCGTGTCACCCCAAGAAATATCCAAGAAGTACAAGCGTCAAAGCTTGGGGATGCCCAAGGCATCCCCTTCTTCATCAATAAAAATCTCAGGTTTCTTCCAAACGCTTCATTTTTATTGTTTCATGCACAGTTGTGTTTTTCTTGGAGCGTCTTCTTTTTGTTTTCGTTTTGGTTTTTAGTTTGCTTGGTTTGCTTAGTTTTCTGAATAAATTGGTTGGACCCCCTCTTTCATACATTTGGTTTGCAAATAGTTTGGTTTGGTTTGGAAAAGAGTAGGAAAGTTCATGCCTATGTGGTAAAAAGAGCTCGTTCTTGACTGTGGCTATGCTTTGTCATGCCATGCTTGATATTGTTTTGGCTTTATGCTTAGTATTCTTTGTTGTAGCATGACTTGTTATAAACAATTGAGATTGCTTAATGTGCCTTGGATGAATCATGCGTTGTTTTAGCATATTAAAGCATAGTATAGTGGTATTCTCCTTTGATGCTTTCTTTGGGTTGACTTGGCACATGCTCACACCATGTTATGACTATCAAAAGTCACCATAAGCATTTATGATCCTTTAGTTTTCAACTTGTAGTATCACTTTATGCTTTGATCAATGATGTTTTGTCGATCTGCATGATTATGGCCATTATTGCTCTCTTAGTTTGTCGCTCCTAGTCTTTTGCTAGCCTCCACAACAAAGTATGAGTTCCACTCATGCATCCAACTCCCTAAACCAAGTTTTTCCAAAGAGTCCACCATACCTACCTACTAGCTTATGCTATTTCAAGTATATTCATGCTTTTGTCTACCTTTCACTTGTTATGAGAAAACTAGTGATTAAAGCTCTCACGAACTTGATGGCACACTTTACTTTATTGCCTCTAATAAACTTGAACCATTGGGTCCTTCTTTGTTGGGTATATGCTTGCGCTTTATAAGTTGAAATTAGGAGAACCATGTTTCATGGGGAACGCTTTCAACATTGCACTTGTACTTTGTACCCCATTGATATCATGTTCTTTTGCTTACGGATCACGGCGGTGTGAAATAAAAGTGGAACTTGTAAGATCATGGAGCTTGTATGTGTGTTAGAGAAATGCCTGGGCCACTAGCCTAAGCCATGCCTAATCATGGTGGAAACTTGCAGCATCACCATAATGAGCACTCTATGAAGCATCCTCAATAAAAACCTATGCAAATAGCAAATAAAAAGATCGCTGAGATGCTCATTGTCTGCTTGCCTTGTCATTTTGATTATGGGAAAGCTCCTGTATCATGTGCAAGGGGTACCCCGTTGGCGGTTCTTAATGATACACATATACTTACAATGATAAGAGATTACTCGTGACTGGAGTTTAGTAGCATGAGGATCAGTCTTCGTAAGTAAGGGGCATGATATTTCGGTTTATAACTTGTCAAGCATATCCTCTTAGTTGTGTCACTTTAACCTTAATCACTGTAACACCCTCAGAATCGGCCCTATGCAAGTTTCAGCGATTCCCGCCAAACCCGCATAGAAACGATTCGAAGGTGCCCACCAGGCACTTTCGTGCGGGTGGAAAACAAAGTAATACCATTACACAATAGTCCACGATGGAACCCACAAAACAGATATATACAACAACGACTCAAAGAGTCAAGAATACAGATATAACATACAAAGATCCAAATCACCTTGAAAACGATACAGCGTCCGAGTACGGACAAGATGCAAATTGAGCTAAGAGCCCTGAAGAATAACCAATGGCATCCATAACCCTGCCCAGGCCAAGCCGGAAGGGTAACCCTGCTAACGACGTCGATCTCAAACCTGCTTAAACAAAAGGGGTGCCGACAAAGGGCAAAGGAAAAAGAGAGAGCGGTCGATCTTGAGGCGATGCAGCGAGACTAGAATTCGGCGGTCCTCGCCTACATAGGTATGGTGGACTGAAGCGGCAGCGTAGCATGCACTAAACAACCTATAGAGACTCGATAAACTGGCGGCTATCAGAGAGGGATAAGAAAGTCCTATTCGGAACCATCCTGATACTACCACCAAACATACCCATCCTGGTATTTTCCCCTCGAGACCAAACGAGGAAGTCAACCGAGGAACTCACACAGTTGGCAGTTTTATTTATTCAGTTATCGTTGCAGCAATTACTAGTCAGGTTTAGATAGCCATCCTGATATAATAAGCAGTGGGCAGTTTTAGTTAACCATTCCATTGTAGTTGCAACACTTACTAGTCAGATACAATAAGCATGAGATATCCCAAACCCATCAGTTGTTGTTACTTTTATTTAGCCATTCCGTTGCATTGAAGCTGATTACTAGTCATATCGGATACAAGTCAAATTATAACCGTAAACTTTAGTTATAGTTGTCTATGATCGAGAACTGTGCTCCAAGTCGTCCATAACCACGGACACGGCTTCTCGAAAAGATTTAACCATGCAGGGGTGCACCAAAGTTTCCACACGCACCTACACCCTTGTTGTCAGATCAGGTAGGTACAAGATCACAAAACATACACCCAACGGTATGTCGACGGGGTTTCGGACACGACGTTTCCCAGACCCAAAGCAAGCACGGGGCCACCCACTAAGCTACCCGTAAAAGTCGGCGGTCTCGACGGACTCATGGTTTGTGTCGGCGGTATGTAACGATCAGGAACCGAAAATGTGGGGGCTTGTCGATACAGCGTGTCACGGTCCTAACAGGTGCTCCACACAATCTTAAACAAAGCGATAAAGCATGGCATAAATGCAGGATAGTAATAAAGCCCCAAACTACTTTGTAGCCCCAATGCACAACTTGGAATCGGTACTAAATCGATGGGGTGCCACACACCCCACCGTGGTTAGCACGCTCGATCTCGAACAGTGTCAAGAACTCGGGGTCCTCACGGACACCAAAGGAGCGTTAAAAACCAAATATTGTCTATTACCCACCGGTGCCTCTGCATTTACCTACTTTCAATTTTAGTTATTAAACGGTAATTAACTCCATGATCATCTCCAACATTAAACATGCGGCAATACTCCAACAACTGTGGTACTTGACGACACGCTACAGCACTTGAGCAAGCGACTACGACGCGCAAGTCCAACTATCTACCAAACAACAGGTAATAGGATGTGTCCAAGGCAATATAAGGCTGCAAGGGATATCCCGGGTACGAAAACTAGAGCATCGCAACACAGATAGCAATAGATCAACAGGAGGAAATAAAGACTATAAATGCAAAATAGGTAGAAGGGGAAGAGATGCTCGCCTGGAAAACATTGCCGAAGGTTCATCCGAAGATCGGGTCGACACTCGCATCAACTCATCGGCCTAATCCGTGAAGAAGCAAAGCACTAGAATAAACACCGGATGCACTATTTAATACTACGGCAAAAGATCGGCCATGATGCATGTATGATGTATGACATGGCAAGATGCGATGCAGTTAGGCAATATTAACGGAACTGGGTCCCGGCAAATATTTAAGTGGTTCAAGTTGTTTAGATACCCCATAATTTAAATGTTGTCTTAACATGGCAAAAGATAGCACCGGTTCGCTACACAAATTTAAATGGGACCAATATAAGACTAGATTTGCCCGCATATGGATCCCATATTTAATTTAGGTGAATTGACATCATGTCCCCAAACCACAATTATGTATGCAAGCATGACAATTGATATGCAACAAGTATATTTATATATTATAAAAATATAAGGGTCTCGAAAAGGGGTCACACTTGAGGACTCGGAGGGGGTTCGGGATCGGTCTTCGGGGTCTCGGCATCCGAGAACGGGTCTTCGGGGTCGACGAGATCGGCCTTCGGACTCCAGGAAGGAGCACTTGGCGTTCCGATAGATCGGTCTTCGGATATAGGGTTGGATAACTTGATGTCCGTGTAGGCGATCTTGTTGGAACCATAACGAAGATCGACCTTCGGGTTTGGGGTCTTCGGTTCTTTAGCGTCCATGGTTCTTAGCAACGAGACATTTTGTGCCCATACTGAAACATCAGCAACACCCCTTCATACTTGGTGCTTACAACATCTGAACATGCCAGGGACACGAGTAGAGGGCCTTGGTCTCCAGATAAGGTGGGCATAGGCGCGTGCGACAGGGTCGGCAGCTCTGCCGGGGCATGGTGAAGCACGGCGGCGGTCGCGGCCACAGCGATAGGCGCCGGGGAGCTCACGAAGGAAGGCCTGTTCCTCGGAAGGTGCTGGCAGCGAGGACACGGGGTCGGCCTGCGGGTGCTGCATGAAGGTTGAGACCGGAGGCAGCCTTGGCAGCAGAGGAGCGGCAGGGGTCGTCGGAGAGACCACGACGACGGTGGCGCTGGTCGGAAGCAGGCGGCGGCCGGAGAGGTCGATGTGACGGAGGCAGCAGAGGAGCACGGGCGGCGTGTGAGGGCGCGGACCGAGGACAGAGGAGGCCATGCGGGGGGCTCGAGGTTGCGATGGCGAGGCGGGCCGGGCCGAGGAAGGCCGGTGGGTGGAGGAAGAAGCAGCGGCGAGGCTCGCTGCCGGCGGTCACACGCTGGCAGATGAAGTCCTTCGCGGGCGGAAGCCGAGGCGCAGAAGAAGAGGCACGGCCTTAGGGGCGGTGGTCGAGGACGACGCCGTGGCCAGCAGTTCACCGGACTGGCAGGCGGGCGACGCGGCCGGGCGAGGACGGATCGGTCGGCGACGAGGAGCTGGTGGGCGAGAGGGAGAAGAGAGGAGCGGGAGCCGGCAGGGAGGACGAGGGGTAGGTGGGGAAGGTGGGTCCGGACGGGGGAGAGAGAGAGGGGGTTGGTAGGTGGGAAAACAGGGGCCGGCTCGGTGGGGAGTGGGACCCGGGAGGTGGGCCGCGTGGCGGTTTTTGTCACGGGGTGGGGCTGGGTGGCGTGTGGGGGTCGGACCAGGTGGGCGGGGCGAGCGAGATGTGGCAGGCTGGGAGTTGGCTGGCGGCGGGGAGATGTGGGGCCAGGGGCTGAGGTGGCGCGTGGTGGTTGGCTAGAGGATTGGGCCAGGGTGAGGTGGCGACATGGGATTGGAGGGGGTGAGGTGGAGGGGCTGGGGAGGAAAATAGGGTAGGGTTTTTGGTAGAAAAGGTTTGGGTGTTTCTATGGGGTAGATAGGATTTTAACTGGAGGTGGCCGGCTAGGCTTTCGGGCCTGGCGGGCTGCCTCCTAAAAATAATTTAAAATTTTTATTTATTTAAAACGGGGCTTTTGCAAACCGTTGGTAGACAAAACAAAATATTCCGGAGACCCGGATTTTGCAGTTGAAATAAAGAGGGAGGTAAATAGAAAACAATTAGGTTTTTGGAGAAATAGTTTTTAGGTTAAAAGATGCATGATGGTGTCATGATGGTGCAAAAATAAAAACAACAGCGATTTTCTAGTAGTGGTTTTACCCGGGGTGCTACAATCACCTTCAAGATGCTTATGATAGGGGCAATGAGAGCTGAAAGCTATAAGTACCATAATTTTTGGAAGCTCTTTATGAGACTTGAATCCCTACTTCCTTTTACAAAAGGCCTTTCTTCCACCATTATAATGAGTCTCCACCTTCTATCTTTATGCACCTACTTTGAGAGCATAGTGGCCATTCTTAGTTCTATGTGCATTGTCCCAAGACTAGTTGATTGACGCATAACTTGATATTTCTTGTTTTAAACTATTGTAT
The DNA here is from genome assembly GCA_023614405.1 of Avena insularis. Lineage (NCBI taxonomy): Eukaryota > Viridiplantae > Streptophyta > Magnoliopsida > Poales > Poaceae > Avena > Avena insularis. The sequence goes on along the minus strand of CM042692.1, from coordinate 92,375,780 downwards.
CTAGTCACTCTTATGAACTTTGAAGGTGTCCTATGCATTTATATTTGCTACTCTATTGCGGGACAAGCTGAATACTTTTATGCTATGTTTTCTTTATGTGAAACAAACAAACATCTTGCAAAGCATGTTATTCATGAATCTTTTGTTTGTGCCTTTTCATGTTGCGTCATAGTTTCTTTGCTTATTGCTAGAACTTTGTCTTTCATGTTATGATTGAAGTACTATGATCCCAGCTTTTAATGTTTTGCAAGCACTTAGATCAAGTCTTTGATGGTGCATGTCACCTCAAAAAATATTTCTTTTTATCACTTACCTACTCGAGGACGGTCGAATTCGACTCATCCTCCTCCTCCGCCTCGTGAGGAATAGTCCCTTCGGGCTGAGGAGGTAAACTCGCAGCCATGCTCCAATCCTGCAACCACAAGATACATCATTATATATCAAGTACTTGGTGGCAATCAACAAAGAAAACTACTTCACAGTGCAGTTCTACCTCAGGAGGAGGGTTAGAGGCGTCAAAAGGAGGCACAACTGGCTCGCCTAGGAGATCCTCCTTGGCAGTGTACTTGGTCACCAATCGCAACTTCCTGTCTACCTCACCCACAGAAATGCCTTCCGCGGATATGCGAGTGACATCGCTCGCACCAGCCCAGTGGTACATCGGGTGGACTCTAGCCTGTAGAGGCTGAATGATGCGGCGCAACGACGTACGAATGAGAGCGGTGCCACCCTCTTTGCCAATGTGGCCTTCGAGGTCACAGATGCGCTGATACAGCACCTCCGTTTCCTCGGACTCGCTAGGCATCACGACGTTCTTCCAGGAACACCTCCTCTTAAAAGCTGCCACGGGGTCGAAGGGCGTGAGTCCATAGTGATCTCCGTCGGCCTTCTGGTCTCGGATGTAGAACCACTTGTCTCTCCACCCTTGGATAGACGTGGTGAGCTTGATGTTGAAGTAGACGGCGGAAGAGTCGACGTGGATTCCACAGCCTCCTACGTCGTAGACTACCGAACCAAACGACGACTAACGTTTGAGCTTGAAAAGCCTCTTGAAGAGGCCAAAGTGTGGCTCAATTCCGAGCCAGCACTCGCAAAGTGTGATGAAGCAAGAGATGTGGAGAATGGAATTTGGGGACAATTGGTGCAGCTGGAGCCCATAGAAATAAAGAAGATCCCGATGAAAGGATGCAGGGGAAGACAGAGACCTCGAATGATGAACGCAAGGAACATCACTCGGAAACCCGGAGGAGTACGAGGGATTACCTCATCGCCAGACACTCGCGAGTCATCTTCCGCGGATGGAAGAGCTCCATCTTGATGATGAAGGTGCAACTAAGAGGACTTGATGATAGACGCGCGCCAGGAGCTGTTGGTGACGCGGGTGCCGTCCTTCTTCTTCCCAGCGGCGGCGCTGGTGCCCACGGCAGTGGTGCCGCCCTTCTTCTTGGCGGCGGCAATGGTGGCCGCAGATCCAGTGGCGGTGCCTCCATTCTTCTTGCCCATCTTTTGATGGTGATGCGAGCGGAGAAACTAGCTGGGGAAAACACGGAGCTGGTCCAGTGCCACAAAGAGGAAGCGCGCAAGGAAGCAGAGAGAACAACAATGGCGAAGGGGGCACGAAAAAGAAAAGAGATGAGGAAAATTTACCGAAGCTGCACTGCTACTTAACCTCCTCATGGACGTCATCCAACGGCCAACGAAAACCCTCTGATCGCATGGCGCAAATCGCCATCGACACGTGGCGAAGATGAACAAGGAACCGTCCCCCACTACTCCCATTACGCACGGAAATCGAGGAGACACAGTTAAACCAGAAGATAACACACGCCCAGTCAAATCGAAGTCAGAAAGTGGGACCCACCGCTTGTCACGTCCCATCAAAGCCGCTCACATGGGAAACTGAGGTCATCGCATCGTCAGCACTGACATCGTCGATTCTAGCAGAAGAAGATTTTGACTACTTTAGTTCTTGCTCGAGTCTTCGACTCAACCAAGCACTTCAGGGGCTAGTCCTAACAGGAGCGCTGGTTGCGCACCCGAAAGAATTTTTATACAGGTGTATGAGCATTCAAGACAAACCCATCACTCGAATCAACGAATCGATTGTGAACTATGGGTTACTCCCATAGGGAGCGCTGGAAGCATATTCGTCTGAAACAAGCAACAAAAGACGACAGCAGTCGCAAATGTTTTTAGTCCCCAATCGAGTCTACGACTCGAATAGGCACTCGGGGGCTACTCCCGTAGGGAGGGCTGGTCACGCACCCTATGATTATTTGTACATCGTACTGTGTGTCGATAACATCCACACTCGAATGCTATGCCGACTCCGCCTCATATTTTTCCCTACAAATAAATTACGTCTCTTGGGCCACCCGAATCATCTCCGTGATGACAAAAATTCGGATGCCGCGCTTACAGCGTGAATATAAGACCTGAATAAGGCCTGGCAACGCATCTGCTGCGCACTACCAAAAATATATCCATACCTATAGGTACGATGAACATGCCTTGACAGATGCGTCGAGTGCTCACACTTATACACTGGAATTCGACTCCTATAAGACCTCCGCCTGAGTGTCCTTACGCCAGATTTTCCCGATTACTGGGACTCGAGTTTGAGTAGATTGTGTTGTTTTGCCCTAAGGCAGTTAACTGATACCGATGCATGGGATAAATCAGGCATGTATATCAACAATCCCTATGACACAGACACGAACACTCGAAAATATGCTCAGTCATGCACTCGAAAGACTTCATAAAGTCTCCAATCGAATCTGCGATTCCACCTGACAATCGGGGGCTACTGATATGGGTATACCCTACAGGTACTCGAGTTTAGCATATATGGTCCATATACGACAGAAGCCCATGGTGTTTCCAAGGACCAATGAAGAATTCGGGTGACCCACGGACTCTCTGATTGCATGCAACGCAAGAAAAAGCTTACGATAGAAAGTTCAAAGGGACGAACCCTACTCTGTAACCGACTCGACCTACTACCCGAGACCTAGCCTATCTATATAGAGGCTAGGAGGGGGCGGCGAGGAGGACAATCACAACCCTAGTTTCCACCAGCATCGCTAGATTGCATCTGCGCACCCCTATAATCTTCGATTCCTTTGATAATTCCAAGAGCAGACAAGCAGGAGTAGGGACCTCTAAGAGGCCTAAACCTGGGTAAAACTTGCGTCCCTGTGTGCTTATTTGCTAGCCGATTGATGCCTCCAGCACTCCCTCCTTCTCCAAAACCCAAGTCCAGAATAATGGGCATTGACGAGTTAAACCCTCGTCAACTAGTAAGGAAATATTCTCGGAATTAGACGGGACAAAAGCCAAAGTCAATATTTTCCCGAAGCAATAGGGAGTCCAGAGGGGAGCCAAAGAGGGGCACCAGGGAGGCCACACCCTAGGGTGGCGCGGCCAGCCCTAGGCGCGCCGCCACCTAGTGTGGCCCCCCTGGCGCTCCACCGACCTTGCCCCTTCGCCTATAAAGACCCCTCGGGACGAAAACCCTAAATACCCGATCAAAATTCCACAAAAGAGTCTGTAGCCGCTATCATCTCCATCCCTAGATCGGGAGGGATCTAAAGCTCTTCCCGACACCCTTCCGGAGGGGAGAGATCACTCTGGAGGCCTTCTTCATCACCATGCATGCCTCCGGTGTGATGCGTGAGTAGTTCATCCCTGGACTACGGGTCAATGTAGCTAGATGGTTGGTTCTCCTGCTTTGTGCCACCATGTTTAGATCTTGTGAGATCCGTTCATGATCAAGATAATCTATTTGTAATCCTACATGTTGTGTTTGCAGGGATCCAATGGATATTGAGATGCTATTTCATATTGATTATTGATTATATCATGTCTTTGTTATTTGTGATCTTGCATGCTTTCCATTGTTAGTAGCTATCTTGGCCAAGTAGATGCTAGCAACTCCAAGAGGAAGTATTTATGCTCGATAGTGGGTTCATGCCTCTAGTAATCTAGGGAAGTGACAGAAATCTCTAAGGTACTAGATGTGCTGTTGCTACTAGGGAGAAAACAATAATCCTTTGTCCATAGGGCAACGTATTGTTTACTTTACACACTTTGCTTAATGCAATTATCTGTTGCTTGCAACTTAATACTGGAGGGGGTTCAGATGATAACCTGAAGGTGGATTATTATTCATAGATGTAGTTGGATTACGGTCTATTTATAATGTTGTAATGCCCAATCAAATCTCATAGGAGTTAAGATGATTAGTATATGCATGCATGCTTTCTCGGTGTCTGTCAATTGCCCCGCTGTAATTTGTTCACCCAACGTGTAAACTATCTTAAGGAGAATCACCTCTAGTGAACTATGGACCCCGGTCCATTCTTTTACCATCAATCTACAATCTACTATTTATTGTTTACTGTTTACTTTCTACAAGCAATTACTATCTTCCACACAATACGTTTAATCCTTTGTTTTCATCAAAACCGGTGAGATTGACAACCTCACTATAAGTTGGGGGCAAAGTTATGTGGTTGTGTTGTGCGGGATTCCAAGTTGGAAACAACACCTTGGAGGTGTTTCCTTGATCCTACTGGTTCGATAACCTTGGTTTCATAACTGAGGGAAAACTTGCTTCTATTCTCATCATACCTTCCTCTTGGGGTTCCCCAACGAGCTCGATATATTTTGAACCATCAACGATGTCCTGCTAGGGCACATACTCAACAACCTCGACGCCACTGGACGAGTCATGCTCTAGGGGATAAAACTATCTCCACGAGACATCACATACGAGAAGAGAGACGCGATCAAGTCACAAGTTCTCCTGGACTTCCTCGTACACTAGATGGAAAACTAGCTCCCCGATAGGCCAGACATGTGCTATCTATGGACATTGCACTTCGATGGGTCCAAGCGCAAGGAGGGAGCTAGTGTGGGCGTCATCCTGACGTTGCCGCAAGGTGACAAGATGATGTACGTTCTGCGAATGCAGTTCACCACCTCCAACAATGAAGCTGTATATGAAGCCTTACTCCATGGGATGCGTATGTCAAAAGCTTGTGGCACAAAGCGACTCATCATCTACGGCGACTCCAAACTGGTGGTCAACCAAACAATGAATGAGTGCGATGCTCTGAGGGACAACATGATCGCCTATTGCGACCTCTACGATGCACTTGAGGGGGACTTCGATGGCTGCATGCTGTGGCACGTAGGCCGTGAGAGCAACGAGGAAGCAAACATACTCGCCAACATCGGCTCCACTTGTACCCCAGTGCCATCTAGAGTATTTTTAGAGCGCATCTGCGAGCGCTCCATCAAGCCTAAGGCTCCAGAGCATAAAACAAACACGTCAAAGGACTCGGGGGCTACGCCACCGAACGAGCCAACGACACTCAATGACATGGATCCAGATACAGGATTCGAAGGCCCCATGGAGGTCATGATGATCGAGCCATCCTGGACACAACCATACATCACATACTTGCTTAGCAAAAGGTTGCCAGATGGCCCGACATATGCGCGTCATATAGCACGACGATCCAAGGCATTCGCCCTCATCAATGGCGAACCGTACAAGCACAACATCACATGAGTCCTTCAATGGTGCGTGTCCAACGGGGACAAAAGTGCCATCCTCCTTGACATACACGAAGGCACTTGCGGCCATCATGCTGGCAGTCGCGCCCTCATCACCAAAGCTCTACGAGCTGGATTCTACTGGCCAACGGCAATGCGTGACGCCAAGGACATCGTCCAACGTTGCAACACCTGCCAGTGATTCATGGATAAGCCACACAAACCTGACGCGGAGCTCAGGACAATACATGTGGCCTGGCCCTTCGTGCAATGGGGACTCGACATTGTCGGCAAGATCCATAAATCTTCACATGGAGGATACGTCTACCTCCTCGTCGCGATCGACAAATTCACCAAGTGGACCGAGGCCATGCCAGTGAAAAACTAATCGAGGGCCAGCACCGTTAAATTCTTCGAGTCCATCGTTTCCGGTTCGGAGTGCCACATAGCATCATCACGGACAACGGAACAAACTTCACCTCGAAAAAATTCTAGGGTTTCTGCAAAAAACTAGGAATCAACATCAGCTACGCCTCAGTGGTGCACCCTCAGACCAATGGTTAAGCCGAAAAGGCCAACGGCCTTGTCTGCAGCAGGATCAATAAATGGCTCCTCCGACCACTCGAAAGAGCTGCCAGGTGCTGGCCCGAGGAGTTGCAATCAGTACTATGGAGCCTACGCACAACTCCAAACCGCGCTACATGCTACACTCCATTCTTCATGTTACACAGCAACGAGGCGGTACTACCCACAGAAGTGTGCTACAAAGCCCCGCGGGTGATGACTGCAAGCGCACAGATCATTTGTAGCTAGTTTCGAAATAAAGATATCGATCCCACAGGGAGAAGGAGTCTGAATCTAATAACTCTTGAAATAAATATTATGATAGAAATGCTAGATAAAGTTCTAAGTGATAAGATAAAATGCGAGTATTGTGTAAAATGTGTTTTTGGGTTTTGGGTATAAGAGCAATAATAAAGTAAAGTAAAACAACTGGGTACAGAAAGTAAGTATCGCATATGTAAGAGAGATTGGAACTGCAATAGGGAAAATCATTCTCAGGGAGTAGCAGATACACCGCTAATATTATAAGGGTCTAAGATAAAGTTTATCATCATGAACATTCTCAACTATGTATGTGTGGGAGGAACTCCGTATTTGGAAAAATAGGCTGCAACCACTGCTCACATCATCCTCATAACCACAACAGTCAGCAATCGAATTACTGCGCTATTAAGGGACGTAATCCCGTAGGACGTATCCCATGGTATGGATAGTGTTCCATGAGTTTCCTCGGTTTCCCAAGTTGATACATAAGGGGTGCCAACAGCTTTATAGTGACTGTAAGTGCTAGCAAACCTCCGTCTACCAACAAGTAGTTACCTCCATCAAGTCCCCACGAGAGGCAAATATTGAGAGGTCGACTTCTCTCAACATCAAGATGTAGAAAACCTAACACATGGTCACATCAAGGAATATCATAATAGACTTTATCTTATTTCAATCTCATACTAGGGTTTCTCCATCTCCCCAAGAACTAACGATCTACTCAGACATGGAGGCAATCAACATCATAGCAATGTAATGGAAACAATCATAGATGAATAGTGCTTGTAAAAATCCACAATGAGTACGGGAATTACAACAAGATCTAGATGGGATGGATGGAGATGGTGGTGATGCAGCGGTGGATGATGAAGATCGATGCCTTAGCCTCCCGGATCTGCATAGGGCGAAGATGGATCTCTTGTGGATGAGTTCCCACTCCAGATGCCTTCCGGAGGCGAGGTTTCTGCGATTTTTGGGTGTTCTGTATGTCATCTCCTTGAACCAATTGGACGGGGAGAAACTATTTGATGAGGCGGAGGCGGCGCCAACTATACGGCCAGAGCTATACGGCTGGAAAAATTTCTTCGGCTATATAGTTGGTCGTTGGACTCTTTGCCTCCCTTGTTCGCTTCTGGTTTTCTTCTGGTATTATTAATATTTCCCAAATAGGCGATTTACGTTGTTTTTGACTCCTTTTCTCCATAGTACAACTGCTCCCAGAATTGTATCCATTGGATCCATCATCTATCCTGATCCTGGTGAAAACAGACATAAAATGTGCACGCAAGCGCCATAAAATACCAAGATCCTACATCTACAATGCAAAATAATAATGTAAAACATGATGCAAATATGCACTCATCAACTTCCCCAATCTTAGACTCATCAAGTTTTAGCTTAATGGATGTGATCCTCATATTCATGAAGCTGAGTTGATAAAATAAATGAAGCAATTGCAACATGTGTTTATCATCTACGATACATAGGAATAAGTTCATGAATAGTACATTACTCGAACCATCTTAATAGTATTAGCAGGCTTCCACACCTTAGTGATCAATAGTTCATAAAAGATGAATTTCAACATAATGTAAAAGTATCCGGTTTAAACGAATGAGTTAGTGAGGTAGTCCCAAGTGTTTTAGCATTCACGTATTCACTTGGGATTCAAAATCTCAAAAGTGTATCTTTGTCATACTACAATACAGTGGTATATGCCTATTTGCTCCTTGCACACTCGCTCTTTTTCTTCTTCCTTTTCTTTTCTTTTATATATATGCTCACACTTTTGTTTAAGTGCTATGCAAAGGAGATAGCCATACATTCCACTTCATGTAGGAATTCAAAGTCTAACAATCTCAATTATAAAATTCCAATTGTATATGAAGCATTCTTATGACTTGGAGATTCTACCTCGACTTGTTCTCATTCTATTTTGGTAGCACTTTCATTTTCCTTTGTTCAAGGTTTCTTTCTCAACTTAAATGTATAGATAATTTTTCTTTGTAAATCAAACCATAGACTTACAGCATATTGACTAAATTATCTTTAGGTGTTCCATTAATACCAATGGTGTGGAAGACTCCTATTGCTATCATCAAATGTAAGTAAAATTATACACAAGCCATTCATATATCAATAATGCAAACATAAACTCAATATTGCTCCATATATAATAATAAACTCAGAATTTCATAAAAGGGATCGACTATTCCTGAAGGGAGTTCTAATGATGCAAATTTTATTGCTAGTTTGAACTAATACGAAAATAGTAATGAAAACTTATAGGATAGATTACAAGGTCTTAAAGATCTCCCCAAGCTTGGAATCAAGCTAGGCAGGATCAAATGATCCCTTGTGATTATTTGATACCGTAATTGTTGTAGATCACTGTGGCGCCATGTCATGTAACACCGCGGTGCGTAGCTTCTTGTTGGTCTCCTCCAGAGCAATTATGCGGCTATTGTTGGGAATATGCCCTAGAGGCAATCATATATGATGTTATTCCCAACGTATTCATAAAGTTATTATCCATGTATGAACTACTAATATGTATCATTGAATATGTGATTAGATTGTGGAACTATATATTCATGTTTTTCATACTAATTGTCCTTGGTCATTAAGGTTGTGCTGGACACACAACTTAGACCAATGTGAAAGTCGGCAGATGGCTCGGTTCCACTTGTCATGGACATGGAGATGCTATTCTGACTTACACGGATTCGGCTAAATAGTTTAGCGAGTCGGACTGACCCATATTGAGATGCAACGAACAAGTCGTCATTTGCATGTCTCAATCAATGTAATCCTTAGACCTGAGGTTATTGCACAATCCGAGTTGAGGATCACCGACTTAGGTTCTATCAAACATTGTTCTGTCACTGGGCAGTTATAAAGGCAGAGTTTGGGTTGACTGAGAATCAAGCGGCATGATGTGAATAATCAAGATGGGATTTTGCCCCTCCGTCTGGAGAGATATTCCCTGGGCCCTCTCGGAATATACGATTCAGAAAGCATGGCCATGCATGACTCAGTTAAGTGTTAACTGAGGCAATTGACTAAGAGTTAGTCTGATGAATCAATTATCTCAGATCAAGAAAGAGAGTCAGACTATTTAAGGGATGACGATTATTCGCCTATAGTTTGACAAGGTATATCGTGAGTCAAAAGGGACTCAGACGAAAGTCGCATTGGAAGGTATGTCGTCATGACTTATTTGTACTTGGGAGTCGGTACGTTCTGCTAGGAGCCGCTACCGATTGATTGGTCATGAGTGAGACTCAGATCGTGTCCGGGTTACCATGAGCCTGTCGGGTCACACACTTAAGAGCGGGATCAGGTTTGGGTTAGACCCAAACAGGAAATTTATTTGGGTTGGACCCAAATAGAGACATGGACTAAGTCAGCAAGTTGGACTTGCAGCGACTAATATAGGCCTTTTAGTGAATGGGCCACAAGTGAGTGGAGCCCACTTTCACTCCGTATATAAGCTGGGGCGAAGGTGCTTAGAGGACAAGGTTAGCTCACTCCATGTGTTCGAAACCCTAGCCGTAGTCCATCCTGTCGCCGCCGTACTGGACCTAGCAGTCCACCGCCGGCGCTCCTCCTCGTACGTGTGAATACTGGCGGAGGTGTTGTACGTTCAGCACTTCAACGATCGTGGAACCGGAACGGATCGTGAGGACTACACTGTATCAAGCGACGTGCTTCATCGATTCCGCAACTGCGCATCTAGTGGTAATCCTCGTGGCCTTTTACCTGAGCTGGATCTTGGGATCACCGCGTAGGGAAAAAGTTTGGTTTATCTCTGCATGGCCCAACAGCTGTAGCACCTCCACAAATCAGACTACTGAGTATCCACTCTATCTGCGAGCTTAGTCATAAATGGAAGGAGGTCTTCCCTCTTCTCCATCCCATTGAGACGGTGATGGAGTTCAACGCGATGGAGTAGCTCCTGCTTCTGATATATCTCCAATGCCCGCACGTGATCCTTGGTCCCGGGGACAGCTTCTTCTTCCTCATCCATAATTGATGGATCGTGAAAGTGGAAACCGTACCTCCACTCTTCTTGAGGCACTACAAGAAAAGTTTCCTTCCACAACTAATTGGCCCGACGATCATCGTAGAAGGCGCGTCTTCCACGAGGAAATTCTCGGCTCGACCGTGGCTGATGGAAAACTTTTTTTCCGGTTTCACGGCCCTCTAGTACGACAGATCTGCTAAAAACATGGAGGAAGCTCAGCTGGCGCGTGGCACAAGCAAGATTTTCGTTTCCTCGCGCGATGTTGACTCGCCGAAGTCTTTTGAGGCGTGTGGGTCCCGGGCGTCAGTGTCTCTAGCGGACCATAGTTTTCGGTCACGCCGCCCTGATTTTAACTCGATAATGTTGCTCGAGGCGTCTACCGTTTAGTCAGGCTGCTAGGTCCCACATGTCAGCCTCTCATTAGAAGGATCATGTGCATGATGGAATTTGTTTCCTTCGCTCGCGCTACCCTGTTCTGGAGTTGATAGCGCTGCTCGATGTAACCCACATGTCATCCTCTCATTAGAAGAAACGTGTTTATGATGGAATTTTTTCCTTCGCTGGCGCTACCCCGTTCCGAGTTGATAGTGCTGCTCGACGCATCTACCGTTTAACCAACCTCCTGAGCCCCACATGTCATCCTCTCATTATAAGAAATGTGTGTATGATGGATTTTTTTCCTTCACTCACGCTGCCCTGTTCCGAACTTGAGAGCTCTGTTCGATGCATCTACCGTTTAATCATGATGCTGGGCCCCACATGTCATCCTCTCATTAGAAGAAACGTGTGTATGATGGATTTTTTCCCTTCGCTGGCACTACCCTGTTCCGAGTTGATAGCGCTTCTTGATGCATCTACCGTTTAACCAACGTCCTGAGCCCCACATGTCATCCTCTCATTAGAAGAAACGTGTGTATGATGGATTTTTTACCCTCTATCGCGCATTCGTGTTCCGAACTTGATAGCTTTGCTCGCTACATCAGTCGTTTATTCAGGCTTGTGGGTCCCTTATGTCAGCCTCACATTAGAAGGATCATGGGTATGATGGAATTTTTTTATTCTCTAGCGCTACCCTGTTCCGAACTAGATAGTGTTGCTCGATGAATCTGCCATTTGCTCACGCTACTGGGTCCCCCATTTCAGCCTCTCATTAAAAGAAACAAGTACAATCTGAACTTTTTTCTCGCTCGCGCCTCCCTGTTTCGAACTGGCTACGTTGCTCGATGCAACATCTGTGTAAGGTAGCACTGCTGGGTCCCACATATCAGACTCTCTATAAATGAAACGTGCGTATGATGTACTTTTTTTGGCCATGTCCGCTGATTTGACCTTGGAAACTTGCTGGGTCCTACATGTCAACCACCTCTATGCAGAAAACGTGTCTATGTTGGGTCCCAGCTGACAACCTCTATTTGAAAGAAACGTGTGTATGTTGGACTATTTTTTCGGGTCCTAGATGTCAGCCTCAGAGTACAAAAAATGCTCAGAAAGGCTGAATTAAAAAGATTCTGGTCTAACTCGGGGCGGATGCCCTATTCGTCATGGCTTATATTCCATGGGCTCACTCCTAAATTGAATGGGCTATAGTCGGTGGCCACAAGACCACGAAAAGGCCAAATTAAAAGGTATTGGGTTATGCTTGGGGCTGATAGGCTAATTTCATGGGCTATGCTTGGGCCTGTTGGGTCTGACATGTCAGCTTCTCTATAAGTGCAACGTGTGTGTGATGGACTTTTTTTTCGGCCGCGCCCGCTGTTTTCACCATGGCAGCCGTGTATGGTCTTACTGCTGGGGCCCTTATGTCAGCCTCTCTGGCATGTCCTAGCTTAAGGGTCCCTGATGCAGCCTTGTATCTTCTGTCTGGTGGGTCCCCGATGCGAGCCTCTCTGTACAAGTATTTAAACTTTTGTTTTGAACCCACCCTCAAAACAAACTCTAGGGACGTTGTATGTTGGTGGGTCCGTGATGTCAGCCTCTCCGTAATATGATATTTCTAGAAAAAAATGTAAACCCAAGATATACACACACAAAGGCGATTCGAACAAAAGACCTTCAAATCAAATAAACTTAAACTGAGTGCCAAATACAACAAAGATATTTATAGAAAAAATATCATTAAACTTTTATTAGTACTATAACTTCTGTATTAGTCTTCTTAAAATATTTTGTGTCTCTATGTTTATCTCTTTTAAAATATAATAGGGAAGCGCTCCTGGCATCTCAATTTATAAAATGCCACATAATGGGGTATTTTCTTAAAAACATGGGTATGCAGAGTTTCTTTATTATGAGAGGTGGGGGGAATGCCCAAAAGGCCGAATTAAAAAAAGTTTGGCTATTGCTCTACGTGTGTTATATTCCATAGGCTATGCTCCATGGGCTTCATTCTCAAATTTCACTGGCCTGTGCTCAGTAGTCTGCTGACCCGTAAAAGGCTGAACTAATGTGTTCTCGGCTATGCTCCATGGGCTCCTTTCTAAAATTTCCGCTAGCCTGTGGTTAGCAGTACTTGACCCTGAAAATACTGAATTAAAATGAGCTGCTCCACTCCCTCCGATCCAAATTAATGTTCTCGTATTTGGCTAGATTCGGACATGTCTAGCACTAAAATATGACTAGATTTGTTAGAATCTAGACAAATGTGAGAAAATTACTTTGGATCAGAGGGAGTACTAGATTTCTTCTCCTGGTTAATAAAAATTGCATTGTGATGTGCTGGGATTGAAACAAAGACCTCAAATGGGCGGGGAAAGCGATAATTCTTTTTGGCAGATATTCATGTCAAAATTCAGCAGTACAGAATAAGGTAGAAAAATTATCAACAGATTCGATGTTAATATTCGGGAGCACTTGACCAATTCAGCAGCATTTCAAAAGTCACCAATGCAGTAATACAGACAATGAAATACAATACCAGTACATCAGTATTAGTTGCACAAATGCTTTAGTAATAGGAACGACATAACATTTGAGAGATTCAGTAGCTTTCCTGCTTGAAATTCAATAGCAGTACAGAGAGAATCAGTTCTTGTTCCAACTAAAAAAACTTGGTCCACGATTAGTTTGGTCTATTCTCCGAATAGACCCAATCATTGGAGCAAGCAAAATTGACGATCAAGACTGCTTTTGTGTGAGTACCTCCTCCTTACGTCAATGCCTCTGTGACCGCCCATAGCAACCCAAAATGCCCAAGACTCATCCAGATAATTATAACAATGCTAAGTTTCAAAAGAAAAGCACGACAATCTGATGCACTTCATCTAACCAAGTACCAGTACCATCATAGTTCGTTCTACAAAATATTGTACTAATAGTAACGACAAAACATTTGACAGATTCAGTAGCATTTGGAAGATTCAGCAGTATAGAATAGACCGTAAAAATATTAGATAGATTCCTGGTTCATATTCAGCAACACTTGATAGATTGTGGCAGTACATAGACAGTGACCAAAAGAATTAACAGATTCAGCAATGCAGACATTGTAATTCATTAGATGTAGCAAGGACTGATTCAAAAGGAAAGCGAGACCATATTCTGCACTCGACCGGTCGATCTGAACAAGTACCGAACAAAACTTTTGATAGGTTCAGTAGCATTTGAAAGATGCAGCAGTACATAATAACAAAGAAAAATATCGACAGATTCATAGTTCACATTCAGCGTCACTTGGACATATTCAGCAGCATTTCAAAGTGACAGATTCCGTTTGCCCTTTTCTCCGAACACTCGTCATTGGAAGAAACAAAACTGATGAGCAAGTCTGCTTTTGTGTGCATGCCTCCTTCTCGCATTAATGCCTGTGTGTGACCTCCATAGGCAACTCAAAATGCCCAAAGCCTTGTCTAGATTATGAGTTTATGACAAGGCCAAGTTACAAAAGAAAAGCAAGACCGTCTACTACACTTGATCTAAACTGAGTTATCCAATTACATAGTAGTACGATTACTTATGGTAGTTTGGTTCCAATCGTGGGCATTGGCGATGCTCGGGATGAACCATAATGGAGTCTCCGAAGATTTCCATGCAACGTTGGTTGAGAAACCAACAGCTGCTTCTTCGGTATTTAGACTGAAGCAGCATATTTTAGGAAACGACGTATATCCAAGTCCTATTGCATGGTGGGAGGTGTATACACAGTTGCTTCTCGTTAGATATCCTGGGGCAACATCTGCACCGCCTACCACAATATTAATCGGATAGTTCAATCCAAGGAAAAGGGAATATGCTCCCAGGTTAGCAATCTCTATCCATGGCTTAGGTGGATACAAGTAAGCAGTGTCCTTTGAGTACACCTTGCAGCCAAACCCAGTAGCATAGGTGCCACAAGTGCAACCACAACGATCAACACTATGATCAGCAACATGATTGCCATGACCATAATAAGTACCGCCATAAAACTCCTCATCAGTAACGCCCACGGTATGGATAAGAAGAAGGCGAGATTCATCTGCAGATATTGCTAAGAACCATAAACTAGGTTCGTGCTCGTCATCATCTATGGCATCAAGGTTTCCCTCCTCGAGATGCACGACAGGTGGTGACGGGAGTAGAATAGGACCTACAAAAAGAAATGAAGGCTAAATCAGGCAACACTAGTTTACATCCATTAAAACTGAAGCTAGTGTTTAGAACAGGAATGGATCAAACTTACCAAAATACAGATGATTCCAAACAAAAACACTACCACTCTTAGTGGCTGTAAACACTAGACCCTTGTGGATAAGTGCATCGCTGTATCTAAAATAGCACTAGAACTGGTTCTCAAGAACTATCCATGCATACTCATCACCATCAAGAGTAGCAATTGAGTAGTCGAAGATAGTGATAAGAGAGAAATCTAAATAATCAGCCGCAGCTATGGGAGCTCGGCAAATAGCAATCTTCTAGAGGAGAATAGGGCGATCATTATACATGAATGTAAATGGACCATTGGTGGGTACAAACTCATTGACTTGTGGGAGAGGAACGCGTTGATGAGTGTACACATTGACAAGCTCCCACTTGCACTCGGACCCAAGAGTGGCGATCTAATCTCCATTGGCACCTACCCACTGCTTACCCATACAATTCGGGAACACAGGGTCGAAGGAGAACCTGGCTAGCGGCGTCAGCTTGCATGTCGTGCCCTTGCCCTCGAAGTACTCGTTGCATTCCCATGGTTTCTTAGTCGGGTGAGAATGAAGAACACAGGGGAGGCCAAACGTCTGAGAAACATGTAAAGTTGCACTATATTTTGTCGAGTCAAGAAGATGTTTGGACGAACCGGCGAGGCTCGCGGTGGTGATGACGTCGCATATGGTTATGAGTTCTTCAAGCGGGCCTTCAGTAAAAACATGCTGGAACAGCTCAGAATGATCACTGTGGAAGTTGGGACAGTGGCTTGATTTGGTTTTCTGGAAAAGAGGGAAGATCGATGGTGGCAGGCAGGAGAGGGAGAAGAACAAACACTCTCATACTGTGCGGTGAATAGGATCGGAAAGCGGCATTGTGGAGGAGAAGAACGGCGGTGCTTGGCGTATAAGTGGGGATGGAGCATATAGGTGAGGTTGAATAAAATGAAAACAGACGCATGTTCCTCTGCTCCAGTTGCCTTCAGAATAGTACTACTCTGCTCCCAGTTCCCTCCATAATTAATCTTTCTTGTAAATGAAAGAGGAAGTAGTATGAAGAGTAGGGACTGATCATCTGCTCTCTCGAGGAGCCGAACCCGACTGTTTTCTTTGCTAAATTTTATGGTCCTTTATGCTAAATGCATGGACCTTAGTGTAATTTTACCTTTTTTAGGTCCTTGGTGTAAATGTACCCCCACCATCTACGTAAAATTCAAACCAAAAAGTGTAAGTTGTGAAATTTGAACAAATTTAAGCTTAGTTGTCAACGAGTATGAAAATTCTTGGATTTCAAGCCGAACGACCAAGGTCAAGGCCATATCAACATCATACTTTATGGTGATTATGCCATGTCCAAGAATTAGCATGTCGATAGATTTGGACATATTTTTAAAACAATCGAAGATGAAGTAGTATGAAGAGTATGGCTCGATCAGATGCTCTCTCGAGAAGGAGCCATACAGGACCATTTTCCTTACTTATTTTTAGGGGGTGCTAAATGTATGGACATCGATGTAATTTTCCCTTTATTGGGTACTTGATGTAAAATGTACTTCCATACACCATGTAAAATTCTAACCTAAAAGTGTAAGTGGTGAAATTTAGATGATTTTAAGCTTACTTGTCAATGAGTATGAACATTCTTGGATTTCAGTCCAACGACCAAGGTCAAGGCCATATAAACATCATACTTTATGCTGATGATCCCATATCAGAGAATCTGCATGGCAACGGATTTGGCCATATTTTGAAAATAATCAAAGAGGAAGTAGTACGAAGAGTTTGGCTCAGATCATTTGGTCTCTCGATAAGGAGATGAAACAATTTTTTCCTTTGTAGGGTCCTTTGGGCTAAATGTATGGACCTCCATGTAATTTTCCCCTTTTAGGTCCTTGATGTAAAATGTACTCCCAGCGACCGTGTAAAATTCTAAACTAAAAGTGAGTGGTGAAATTTAAACGAATTTAAGCTTAGTTGTCAATGAGTATGAACCATATTCTTGGATTTTCAAGACAAATGGCCAAGGTCAAGCCATATCTACACCATGCTTTATGCATATGATCCCATATCCAAGAATTTGCATGCCGACAAATTTGGCCATATTTTGAAAACAATCGCAGATGAAGTAGTGTGAAGAGTGTGGCTCGATCAGCTGCTCTCTAGAGAAGGAGTCAAACCTGACTGTTTTCCTTGCTTAATATAAGGGTCCTTTGTGCTAAATATATGGACCTCGGTGTAATTTTCACTTTTTAGGTCCTTGATGTCAAATGTACTTCCACACCCATGTAAAATTCTAACCTAAAAGTGTAAGTGGTGAAATTTCGACGATTTTAAGCTTACTTGTCAACGAGTATGACCATTATTGGATTTCAAGCCGAACGACCAAGGTCAAAGCCATATCAACATCATACTTTATTTTGATGATCCCATATGAGAGAATTTGCATGGCGACAAATTGCCCTATTTCGAAAACAATCGAAGAGGAAGTAGTGTGTAGAGTTTGGCTCAGATCAGCTGATCTCTCAAGAAGGAGCCGAACCAGAATTTTTTCCTTTTAGGGAGCTTTATGATAAATGTATGGACCTCAAGTAATTATTACTTTTTTGCGTCCCTCGTGTAAAATGTACTCTGACCAACCGTGTAAAAATCTAACCTAAAAGTAAGTGGTGAACTTTAAACGAATTTAAGCTTAGTTGTCAACGAGTATGAACCATTCTGGGATTTCAAGATGAACGACCAAGGTAATCATCCCATGTTCATAAATTTCACCCCGAAAAATTGTGCCATATTTTGAAAACAATCGAAGATGAAGTAGTATGAAGAGAGTATGGCTTGATCTGCTACTCTCTCGAGAAGGAGCCGAATCCGACAGTTTTCCTTGCTTAATTTTAGGGTCCTTTGTGCTAAATGTATGGACCTCGATGTAATTTTCCCTTTTTAGGTCATTGATGTAAAGTGTACTTCCATCGCGTGTAAAATTCTAACCTAAAAGTGTAAGTGGTGAAATTTTGACGATTTTTTAGCTTACTGGTCAATGAGTTTGACCATTATTGGATTTCAAGCCGAATGACCAAGGTCAAGGCCATATATATCAACCATCATACATTATGTTGATGATCCCATATGAGAGAATTTGCATGGCAACAAATTTGGCCATATTTTGAAAACAATCGCAGAGGAAGTAGTATCAAGAGTTTGGTTTAGATCAGCTGATCTCTCGAGAAGGAGCCGAACCCGAAAATTTTCCTTTTAGGGTCCTTTATGCTAAATATATGGACCTCAACGTAATTTTTTCTTTTTTGAGGCCCTGATGTAAAATGTACTCCGATTGACCGTGTAAAATTCTAACCTAAAAGTAAATGGTGAAATTTAAACGAATTTAAGCTTAGTTGTCAACGGGTACGAACCATTCTTGTATTTCAAGACAAATGACCAAGGTCAAGGCCATATCTAAATCATACTTTATGCTGATGATCCTATATTCAAGAATTTCCATATCCACAAATTTGGCCATATTTGGAAAACAATCAAAGATAA
Source organism: Avena insularis (assembly GCA_023614405.1). Lineage (NCBI taxonomy): Eukaryota > Viridiplantae > Streptophyta > Magnoliopsida > Poales > Poaceae > Avena > Avena insularis. Next base: position 92,357,213 of record CM042692.1, on the reverse strand, counting down.
AGTAGTATGAAGAGTGTGGCTCGATCAGCTAGTCTCTCGAGAAGGAACCAAACCCTACTGTTTTGCTTGCTTAATATTAGGGTCCTTTGTGCTAAATGTATGGACCTCGATGTAATTTTCCCCTTTTTAGGTCCTTGTTGTAAAATGTACTCCCATCGACCGTGTAAAATTCTAACCTAAAAGTAAGTGGTGAAATTTAAACGAATTTCAGCTTATAGTTGTCAACGAGTATGAACATTCTTTGATTTCAAGCCGAACGACCACAAGGTCGAGGCTATATCTCAACATCATACTTTATTCTAATGATCGAGTATCCAAGAAATTGCATGGCGATAGATTTGGCCATATTGTGAAAACAATCGAAGAGAAAGTAGTATGAAGAGTATGGCTCGATCAACTGCTCTCTTGAGAAGGAGCCGAACCCGATTGTTTTCTTTGCTCAATTTTAGGATCCTTTGTGCTAAATGTATGGACCTCGATGTAATTTCCCCCTTTTTAGGTCTTTGATGTAGAATGTACTCTCACCGACTGTGTAAAATGCTAACCAACAAGTAAGTGATGAAATTTCAACGAATTTAAGCATAGTTTTCAACAAGTATGAAAAAATCTTGGATTTTCAAGCTGAACGACCACGAGGTCAAGTCCATATCTCTACATCATACTTTATGTTGATGATCCCATATTCAAGAATTTGCATGGTGATGTCTACACACTTCTATTCTTGTAGACAGTTTTTGGGCCTCCAAGTGAAGAGGTTTGTAGAACAGCAGCAAGTTTCCCTTTAGTGGATTACCCAAGGATTATCGAACTTAGGGAGGAAGTGGTCAAAGGTATCCCTCTCAAGCAACCCTGCAATCAAGATACAAGAACTCTCTTGTGTCCCCAACACACATACACTTGTCAGGTTTATAGGTGCACTAGTTCAGTGAAGAGGTAGTGAAATACAAGTGGTATGGATAATTATAAGTGGTAACGGTGCCAGCAAAGAGCTTGACAGGTAGGAAGAGACTAAAGGCAATCTGAAATAAAGATGAAAGCAATCAAACATGTAACAGATCTAGTTGCAAACGGTGTTTCAATGTTTAGAAACAAGGCCTAGGGATCATACTTTCACTAGTGAACACTCTCATATAAATATCTTCTCTTTATGATACTACTCTGAACTACTCTCTGGTCGGACACTCTAATCCATGGTAGGGCTATAACACCACTCCTCAAAGTCCGCCTTCCCCATATAGATAACCCCACACTGTCACCTTGAACGCTAGATGGTTCCAACAAACACCACAATTTCATAGAGACATCCAACTCAAAATATAACTCATAACAAGTATTTGTAATCTCTAGCCTAAGTGCCACCATGGTGTGCTGGCTATCACTTTCACACACGTGGGGAGAGCTAGAGATCTATTAAAGCACTTGAGTAGAAAGGTAGATCTACTTGATTGCAACGATCAAGATCACAATATGATCATGCATAGATAGAGAGATGAACACATAGCTACCGGTAGAACCCTTAGCCTCGAGAGAGAACTACTCCCTCCTCATCACGGGAATCATCAATGGCGATGGAGATGGCGGTGGAGTCGATGGATATGGTTCCGGGGGCACTTCCCCATCCTGACAGGGTGCCGGAACAGAGACTTTCTGTCCCTCGAAATCCCCTTCGGTGGCGGCGGCGCTGCAGAACTTTTCGTGGCTGGAGGCTGGATGATTTAGGATTTCTGCATCAGAGGCTTCTTATAGGCGAAGGGGCGATGTCAGAGGGTGGACCAGAGGCCCAGACCACCTGGTGGCGCGGCCAGGGGGACCCGCACCACCACATGGTGTGGCCAGCCCCTGGCCCCTCTCCATCTCATCTTGTGGCTCCATGAGTCTTCCGATAAAATATCGACTTTGGCTTTTATCCGGTCCAATTCCGAGAATATTCATTTTCTGGCTTTTCTAGAACCAAAAACAGAAGAAAACAGGCAACTGGCACTGTGGCATCTTGTTAATAGGTTAGTTCTAGAAAATGTGTAAAAGTACTCCAAAGTGTGGACAAAACATAAGAAAGTAGATATAAAACAAGCATGAAATATCAAAAATTAGAGATACGTTTTCAACGTATCACATGGCGACAGATTTGGCCATATTTTTAAAACAATTGAAGAGGAAGTAGTATGGCTTGACCAGCTGCTCTCTCGAGAAGGAGCCAAACCCGACTGTTTTCTTTGCTCAATTTAGGGTCCTTTGTGCTAAATGTATGGACCTCGATGTAATTTTCCCTTTTTTAGGTCCTTTATGTAGAATGTACTTTATGCTTATGATCCCATATCCAAGAATTTGCATGCCGACAAATTTGGCCATCTTTTGAAAACAATCGAAGATATTAAAAACAAAAAATAATCAATTTCATTTTTCCAGGTGATAGGAATTTATTTTCTAAAAAGCAAGTAAGAAGAATTTATTTCCTTTTTCTGTTAAAAATAAAGAGCGAGAAGAGACTATATGAGCACATAGGAGGAGACCATAGAGCTGCGAAGAGGAGGATTTGAAGGCGATGTGATGTCAGAGCAAAGCTGGGATAGGTTCCTGACACGAGGTACATGGTACAGTGAGTAGAGTAAATTTCAGGACCACGATATGTATGCACGCAAAATAAAATGTGTTTTCTCTCTCCTTCACTCCCTCATCAGGCTAGTCATAGTGGGAGTAACTTGGGTACTAGTAGTAGTAACATAGTCCTATATGTATTTCTAACAGAAAACATTTAGATGACATGGCATGCAATTAAATGGTGAAAGAGAGTCTTGTGGTAACTAGCTACGTTAACATCACACATTTCAAGACAAAATGAGTCTACATTGCAATAAATGTGGCTTTGCATGATACCACACCTATATTATTTTCCACTATGGAGGTAGTAACTTAGACTAGTAACAAATGCATGTTAGTACTAAGTTACTCCCCACTATGACCAGCCTCACCACCCCACACCCCGGCCGGCTGATCTCTCCCTCGTCCACAAAGTGGCGGCCACAACGCGCTGTCGACAACAACCCTTTGTGTCACGACTGTATCTGTATGTCACATGTTTGTCAGCTAAGGCTGGGAACCATTTTGGTCCTTGGCGGCAAAAAGTATTACTACTACGGTAGTACAATATAGTAGCAATTCAAACTTTACCATTTTCGAAATTTTCACTTCCTTCGCAAACATCTGGGGAGGGGGGAGGATATTCAAAAGATCGACATTCGCAGTACTACTAGTACAAGTACGAGTACTACTTAAGTGCTAGACAAGGGATTGGTTGATCTGGCCAGCAAAAAAAAACAAAAACATCCGATCGCATTGTATGCTCACCATTATGATCTGACCAGCCTACCTACTCTGCACTACTCCACCTCCGTACCCTAGGAAGAGGAAGCACCAAGCACACCCCCAACAAGCTGGTTCGAAAGTGAGGAGCGCTCCTTTTTTTCTTCCGTGAAGTAAGTAGTACTCCCTCCTTCCCAAAATAGGATGCGTATTACTTCTGCTCAGATTCAAATTTAATAAACGTTGACTAAATGTACGACATCAAATCAATGTTGTTAGAATCATCCTGAACTATATTTTCATATTATATGCATTTATCATTAGAAAAGTCCGTATGTTTTTACATATAGTTGGTCAAACTTTATAAAGATTGACTTTGACCAAACCTAATATGCGTCCAAAATTGGGAAAGAGGAAGCAGTATGAAGAGTATGGCTCGATCAGCTGTTCTCTCGAGGAGTCGTATCCGACTGTTTTCAATTCCTTTGTTTGGTTTTAGGGTCCTTTGTGATAAATGTATGGACCTCGATGTAGTTTTCCCTTTTTTAGGTCCGTGATCTAAAATGTAGTCCCACATGCATGTAAAATTCTAACCAATAAGTGTAAGTGGTGAAATTTAAACGAATTTAATCTTACTTCTCAATGGGTATGAACATTCTTGGATTTCAAGCCAAACGACCAAGGTCAAGGCCATATAAACATCATACTTTATGTTGATGGCCCCATACGAGAGAATTTTCATGCCAACAGATTGGGCCATATATTTTGAAAACAATCGAAGGGGAAGTAGTATGAAGAGTTTGGGTCAGATCAGATGATGTCTCGAGACGGAGCCGAACAAGAAAGTTTTCCTTTTATGGTCCTTTGGGCTAAATATATGGACCCCAATGTAAATTTCCCTTTTTAGGTCTTTCATGTAAAATATGCTCCCACCGCGACCGTGTAAAATGCTAACCTAAAAGTAAGTGGTGAAATTTAAACGAATTTAAGCTTAGCTGTCAAAGAGTAGGAATTTTCTTGGATTTCAAGCCGAACGGCCACATGGTCAAGGCCATATCTCTACATCATACTTTATGCTAATGATCCCATATCCAAGAATTTGCATGGCAAAAAATTTGGCATATTTGTAAAATAGTCGAAGAGGAGGTAGTATGAAACGTATGGCTCGATCAGCTGCTCTCTCAAGAAGGAGCCGAATCCGACTATTTTCTTTGCTCAATTTTAGAGTCATTTGTGCTAAATGTATGGACCTCAATGTAATTTTCCCTTTGTAGGTACTTGAAGTTAAATGTACTCCCACCGCCCGTGTAAAATTCTAACCTAAAAGTAAGTGGTGAAATTGAAACGAATTTAACCATAGTTGTCGACGAGTACGAATAATTCTTGGATTTCAAGAAGAACAACCAAGGTCAATGCCATATCAACATCATACTTTATGCTGATGACCCCATATTAGAGAATTTGCATGGCAACATATTTGTCCATATTATTTTGAAAACAATCGAAGAGGAAGTAGTATGAAGAGTTTGACATAGATCAGCTAATAATTTCTCGAGAAGGAGCCGAACCAATGCAACACAAGGTTTTCCTTTTAGGGTACTTTGTGCTAAATGTATGGACCTCGATGTAATTTTCCCCTTTTTTAGGTCCTTCATGTAAAATATGCTCCCACCAGTCGTGTAAAATGCTAACCTAAAAGTAAGTGGTGAAATTTTAATGAATTTAAGCTTAGTTGTCAACGAGTATTAAATTTCTTAGATTTCAAGCCAAACGACCACAAGGTCAAGGCCATATCTCTACATCATACTTTATGCTAATGATCCCATATCAAATAATTTGCATGGCGATAGATTTGGCCATATTTTGAAAAAAACTCGAAGAGGAAGTAGTATGAAGAGTATGGCTCGATCAACTACTCTCGTGAGAAGGAGCCGGACCCAACTGTTTTCCTTGCTTGATTTTAGGGTCCTTTGTGCTAAATGTATGGACCTCGATGTAATTTACCCCCTTTTTAGGTCTAAAAGTGTAAGTGGTGAAATTTATAGGATTATTTTAAGCTTACTTGTCAACGAGTATGAACATTCTTCGATTTCAAGCCGAACAACCATGGTCGTCAAGGCCATATCAACATCATACTTTATGCTCATGATCCCATGTTAGAGAATGTGCATGACAACAGATTTGGCCATGTTTTGGAAACAATCGAAGAGCAAGTAGTATTAAGAGTTTGGCTTAGATCAGCCGATCTCTCGAGAAGGAGTTGAACCAGAATTTTTCCTTTTAGGGTCCTTTATGCTAAATGTATGGACCTCGATGTAATTTTTGCTTTTTTGAGGTTCCTGATGTAAAATGTACTCTGATCGACCATGTAAAGTTCTAACCTGAAAGTAAGTGGTGAAATTTAAACGAATTTAAGCTTAGTTGTCAACGAGTATGAACCATTCATCAATTTCAAGACGAACCACCAAGGTCAAGGCCATATCTACATCATACTTTATGCGCATGACCCCATATCCAAGAATTTGCATGCCGACAAATTTGGCCATATTTTGAAAACAATCGAAGATGAAGTAGTCTGAAGAGTATGCCTCGATCATCTACTCTCGTGAGAAGGAGCCGGACCCGACTGTTTTCCTTGCTTAATTTTAGGGTCCTTTGTGCTAAATGTGTGGACCTGGATGTAGTTTTCCCCCTTTTTTAGGTCCTTGATGTAGAATGTACTCCCACCAACCATGTAAAATGCTAACCTATAAGTAAGTGATGAAATTTCAACGAATTTAAGCATAATTGTCAACGGGTATGAAAAAATCTTGGATTTCAAGCCAAACGACCACGAGGTTAAGGCCATATCTCTACATCATACTTTATGTTGATGATTCCATATTCAAGAATTTGCATGGCGACAAATTTGTCCATATTTTGAAAATAATCGAAGAGGAAGTAGTATGAAAAGTATGGCTCGGCCAGCTGCTCTCTCGAGAAGGAGCCGAACCCGATTGTTTTCTTTGGTCAATTTTAGGGTCCTTTGTGCTAAATGTATGGACCTCGATGTAATTTTCCTTTTTAGGTCCTTTATGTAGAATGTACTTTATGCTGATGATCCCATATCCAAGAATTTGCATGCCGACAAATTTGGTCATCTTTTGAAAACAATCGAAGATATTAAAAACAAAAAATAATCAATTTCATTTTTCCAACTGACATGAATTTATTTTTTGAAAAGCAAGTAAGAAGATTTTTTTGATCAGCTGCTCTCTCGAGGAGTCGTACCTGACTATTTTCAATTCCTTGTTTGGTTTTAGGGTCCTTTGTGCTAAATGTATGGACCTCGATGCAATTTTCCCTTTTTAGGTCCTTGATGTAAAATATAGTCCCACCATCCATGTAAAATTCTAACCAAACAGTGTAAGTGGTAAAATTTAAATGAATTTAAGCTTACTTGTCAACGAGTATGAACATTCTTGGATTTCAAGCCGAACAACCATGGTCGTCAAGGCCATATCAACATCATACTTTATGCTCATGATCCCATGTTAGAGAATGTGCATGACAACAGATTTGGCCATGTTTTGGAAACAATCGAAGAGCAAGTAGTATTAAGAGTTTGGCTTAGATCAGCCGATCTCTCGATAAGGAGTCGAACCAGAATTTTTCCTTTTAGGGTCCTTTATGCTAAATGTATGGACCTCGATGTAATTTTTGCTTTTTTGAGGTTCCTGATGTAAAATGTACTCCGATCGACCATGTAAAGTTCTAACCTGAAAGTAAGTGGTGAAATTTAAACGAATTTAAGCTTAGTTGTCAACGAGTATGAACCATTCATCAATTTCAAGACGAACCACCAAGGTCAAGGCCATATCTACATCATACTTTATGCGCATGATCCCATATCCAAGAATTTGCATGCCGACAAATTTGGCCATATTTCGAAAACAATCGAAGATGAAGTAGTCTGAAGAGTATGGCTCGATCATCTACTCTCGTGAGAAGGAGCCGGACCCGACTGTTTTCCTTGCTTAATTTTAGGATCCTTTGTGCTAAATGTGTGGACCTGGATGTAGTTTTCCCCCTTTTTAGGTCTTTGATGTAGAATGTACTCCCACCAACCATGTAAAATGCTAACCTATAAGTAAGTGATGAAATTTCAACGAATTTAAGCATAGTTGTCAACGGGTATGAAAAAATCTTGGATTTCAAGCCAAACGACCACGAGGTTAAGGCCATATCTCTACATCATACTTTATGTTGATGATTCCATATTCAAGAATTTGCATGGCCACAAATTTGGCCATATTTTGAAAATAATCAAAGAGGAAGTAGTATGAAAAGTATGGCTCGACCAGCTGCTCTCTCGAGAAGGAGCCGAACCCGATTGTTTTCTTTGGTCAATTTTAGGGTCCTTTGTGCTAAATGTATGGACCTCGATGTAATTTTCCTTTTTAGGTCCTTTATGTAGAATGTACTTTATGCTTATGATCCCATATCCAAGAATTTGCACGCCGACAAATTTGGTCATCTTTTGAAAACAATCGAAGATATTAAAAACAAAAAATAATCAATTTCATTTTTCCAACTGACATGAATTTATTTTTTGAAAAGCAAGTAAGAAGATTTTTTTTTGATCAGCTGCTCTCTCGAGGAGTCGTACCTGACTATTTTCAATTCCTTGTTTGGTTTTAGGGTCCTTTGTGCTAAATGTATGGATCTCGATGCAATTTTCCCTTTTTAGGTCCTTGATGTAAAATATAGTCCCACCATCCATGTAAAATTCTAACCAAACAGTGTAAGTGGTAAAATTTAAACGAATTTAAGCTTACTTGTCAACGAGTATGAACATTCTTGGATTTCTAGCCGAACGACCTAGGTCAAGGCCATATCAACATCATACTTTATGCTGATGGACCCATATGATAGAATTTGTATGGCAACAGATTTGGCCATATTATGAAAAGAATCGAAGAGGAAGTAGTATGAAGAGTGTGGCTCAGATCAGCTAATCTCTCTAGAAGGAGCCGACCCAAAAAGTTTTCCTTTTACGTTCCTTTGGGCTAAATGTATGGACCTCCATGTAAATTTCTGTTTTTTTGTCTTTGATGTAAAATATGCTCCCACCGATCGTGTAAAATGCTGACCTGAAAGTTAGTGGTGAAATTTAAACGAATTTAAGCTTAGCTGTCAACAAGTATGAAGTTTCTTTGATTTTAAGCCGAACAACCACAAGGTCAAGGCCATATCTCTACATCAAACTTTATGATCCCATATCCAAGAATTTGAATGGCAACAAATTTCGTCATATTTGTAAAACAAGCGAAGAGGAAGTAGTATGAAACGTATGGCTCGATCAGCTGCTCTCTTGAGAAGGAACCGAACCCGACTACTACTCCGTTCGGCCAAAATTAATTGACTTGCATTTATCATTTTCGAATGCATCTAACACTAGAACATTTTATATACATCGGAATCTAGACAAATTTCGAGTCAAGTAATTTGAGGGAGTACAATAGAGTAGCAATTCAAATTTTCCGAGTTTCGAAATTTTCACTTCCTTCACAAACATCGGGGGGAAGGATATTCAATAGATCGTCACTCGCAGTACTACTAGTACTACACGGTACAGTGAGTAGTAATAAAAGAAACTTTTTTTGACGATAGTACCAAAAGAAAGGATGTCCCAAAAGAAACTTCATTCAACCATTAAGGAGTTGTTTGGTTCAGTGGCTATCCAGTGGATAACACGGGATATACACTTTTTTTGGGTTATCCAGTGTTTGGTTTAGAGGGTGGAGGGAATATGGATAACCAGTTTTAGCTCAGAATGGTGGTTGAGCATATCCCACAAAAAGAGCTGGACGAGCTCAACCACTTTTGGATAGCTCCTCCTAAGCGTTTTCTTGTTCGTTCACCCTTCCTCTCGAGAGAAAATAACCATCTTTTCTTGCCTATGGGCTCGGCACGAGGGCGGCCATAGCGTAGGTGTCGGGCAGAGCGGGTGTTCGAATATGCACGCCGGCGTAGGCTACCGGGCAGAGTGCGCATGCAGAAGGGGCGTAGGCAGGCAGGTTGACATGGGGTCGACAAGGGAAAAAGGGTGGTGAGCTGCCGGTGGTCGTGGCTGCTGCTAGGGAAGTGGTGAGGCGGATGAAGAAGACAAGGTGAAAGAGGAAAATAAAAAAACAGTTGGGCCAATAGATTTTGACAGGCTATCCCTAACCACTTTTTATCCCACTTTACCAAACAAAAAAGACTACCCCTAACCAGCTGGTTGGGGATATCCTCATCCCTAAATGACATCCTCTAAACCAAACGGCCCCTAACATAACAGTACGAGTTTACATATAAAGGACTCGCTGCTGGACTAGTGCAGGTCCGGCACCTCCTAGCACTAGTCTGCGCCGCAAGCGGCAGCTCGTGACATCGGCACCAACGCCAGCTCTAGCGACACGGCCGGATCCTAACTCATCATCACCTCCGGATAACACGATGGCACCTCCTGAGCCATCGGCGGCACCTCCGAATAACGCGGTGGTACCTCCGGATATGGCGGTGGTAGCTCCTGAGCCATCAACGGCACCTGCGGATATGGCGGCGGTACCTTCGGAGCCATCGGCAGCTCTGGGAGAACACTGTGGATGAAGTTTCCGTTGTTGGGGAACCGGTCCCAGTAGTTGGTGAAAATGTTGGCGCCGGTGAACACCACCATCTCGCAGCCGCAGTGGAAGGCCTGGCTGTAGAGGAGACGAGCGTCCCTGAAGTTGACGAACTTGACCTTCAACGTCCCGTCCGGATTATCGTGGAGGTGATACATACGGTACTTCCGGTGACCGTACCCAGCGTCGAGGAAGGCACACGCCAGCTGCCACTTTGTTCTCCGCGGGGAGAAGTCCCAAATGCGCATGGAATTGTCCTCCTGTGCAGCGATGTCAGGGTCTTTGCACTCCGGTACGGCGGGCGGCAGTCGGAAGGTGGCCATGGATGAGAGATGAGGACGGAGATGGTTGCTTGATGCAGGGGATTAGAGATGGATTGGTGTTGCAGGGAAGGGAGAGGATAGACAGGAAGGAGAGGATCCGATATTAATGTGGCAGATTACCGAAGCTTGGGGACAATCAATGTCGCTGATGAAGCTGATGCATGTGGAAAATATCGATGATGATGACTAGGGTAAGCGATTGGACGGAACAATGACTCTGCTTCCCACACTTGATGGCCTAGTCATAATTTTGTGGTGCGTCCAAGGCGACCATGACCTTCCCCATCTGTGGGCCCTACGTAGATGATTGAGTTGATGGGTGAAAAAAAATTGATAAAGTGAGCTCCTTCCTACTCCCTCCGGTCCGAGATTTTCTATATCTATAATATCTATATCACTATATAGTACAGCAGTTTTTGAATTTGGTTTTTCCCTTCAGTTCTAGAACCTTCCCAACATTGAGTAATCTAAGCCATTGATCTGCTATGTCCACTCTTGTATCTATGCCTGAGACTTGTTCAGGTGGGAAGCATCACATCAGTCACCTCTTCCTTCCCATGTAAGCTTCCGCGCAATGGAGTACAACTGTACAGGCGCAACAGTGCAGAGAAGGTTGGGACCCGTGGTGGTCCAGGCCAACTTTCCTTCTGTTTGCCTCATGCTTCTGCCCAAAAATGAGCTCTGGCTGGATGTTTTCTTTCTCTTCTATATTAGGCTGCTCTTCATAGTGCTAAATAACTTAGGCTATTAAAACATTCACATGTTACTACAGTACCTTCAAAGTGTACTGGGTGAAAACAAATATACACCGTTACTTTTTATAGCTGTGGCTCTTTCATATTTTTTTGAGCTTTACCTATTATAGAGCATAATTTTATATAGTGATGATATGTCATACTTTATTATTAGGTGGGTCTCATGTGCCAACTTACTAATAAAAGGGTGGTGCACAAATAGAAAGAGGCCGCTAATCTTGTCGAACTAAACCAGGAATTTGTAAATAATAAGGCCTCAAAATATACAAAAAGGATCCCAGTACAGAAAGGAAAGGCACAATCCGGTAGAGCTTCATTGATTATCAGCTGCAGTATATAAAAGAAGGGCATGGCTCGAGGTCGGATCAGAGAGTCCTCATTTCCCCCACCCAAATCGCAATGCTTGGGACGGTTACTCTGAAGATGGAAGCCACCGTTCTCAACTGTTCCTCCTGCTCCCAGCCCTCAAGCCCCGACGAGTCTACAAGGTCTCTCCATTTCTCCCTCACAATCCATTGATTTTTCTTTAGTCGGTTCGTCCGTGTAACTATTTTATTTTTCGAACTTCTCTTTCTACAGTGCGTGGATATTCATCTAGTCTGCCACCACTGCGTCCGCAAGATCACCTCCTGCCAGAAGTGTGAGCACCCTAGCGGCGGATTCACCCACGAGCCCTCCATGGACACCGTCCTATCAGCGGCTAGGGTCGAGTGCGCCCATAAATGCTATAGTAGTTTGCTGCCCTACTACGAACTCCACGAGCACGAAATCATGTGCCGGTATGCTCCCTGCACTTGCACGGAGATCGGTCACCTGATTTTGCCACCCTCAAAGCGGTCCACTCGATCCAAGTGCACAAGATCCAGTATGCCACCACCAAAGCTTTCTAGGAGCTGGTGCCGCTACCGGGCGAGCCATCCCGCCGGCTCATCATTGTTGGGGATCAGGATGGCGCTGTGTTTGTTCTGATGATTGGCTCGGTAAGCACGGTCCCCCTTGTGTCTGCGGTCTGTGTTAGGGCTGCAATGGGTGACTTGCTGGTGTACAGTGTAAGGATGTGGGCGGAATGCCCGCCTCTGCTCTCCTGGACGGACGGTAGGAGGAGGACCGGCAGCGTGACGGTGGAGCTCGATTTGCCGAGCTCTGCTAAGCCGGACGAGGTCGCATTTGAGGACCTTACGTCTTACCTAACGGTACCGTCTCATTACCTAGTCGGTCCTGCTACCTCGAAGGAGTTGCGTTTCTTCTTTCGCGTCGAGTTTTAGTGGTGATGTAAGCTACTATTAATTGGTTTAATTGTAGAATGATCGTTTGCATACCATGAATGGTGGATTTTGTAGTACTAGTACTCTATCTCCGTCCCAAGAAATAAGGCTCCCTTATTTTTGTTTTTTGTTTGACCAAGATTTACTCTAAATATATATAAAGAATGTTGGTACTGTACAAATTTAGCATCATTAGAAAGTTGTTTCAATATGAATTCAACGAAACAAATTTTACACATATAAGTAAATTTTAGTTGCTCCATTTATTTGGTCAAACTTTACTTTGGAGCGCGCGTGCGCCTTATTCCTTGAAACAGAGGTACTATATGAGTTCGTGGATGTACTCTCCTGAGTATTTTTCATGAAGTCTTAACTTCTGATGGGTTGGGTGGGTCAGTGGATGTACTCTGCTGAGTAGTAAGCTAAATAGGATTAAGGCTCTCTGTTTAGGAAGGCCAGAGGGCTAATTCGCAATACTACCAAGTAGATGAACTCTAATTAATTTATGCATGCACGACCAGTTTTACATGCATGAGACGCTAGATAAAAAAAGGGGAACATGATGAGAGATGAAACAACATGTATTGGGAGATTGAGAGAAAATAGAGATATCTAAATTAATGAGTCATGGGAATTAAGTCAATTAAGAGGATAGGTCTTATTATAATTTCTAAAACTTTTAAAAAAGCTCTCTGGCCTAATAATCCCAAACAGAGGTAGGAGTACTGGTCAACATACATTCGGGAGTACTAGTATATACTACTACTACTAGTAGTAGTACAATAGTAGAGTACGGTAGTAGTAGTACTCCCCTCCGATTCATATTAATTGTCACTGGATTGGATGTACTCGTATCTCGCACTAAAACATGTCTAGATACATCGATTTTTGCGACAAGTGAATATAGCCATTTTTGGAATAATACTAGTTTGGTTGGAAGAAATCATATTTTTTCCGCAGTAGGGACAGTGGTTTTTTGCTAGTAGTAGTACTAGTACATAAAAGGTAGTAATATATATGTTTATACTGTACTAACTCAACATATATTCGGGCAATCGACAAATGTTCATCTTGCGGTTCTGCTGCTACAGTGCTACTAGCAGTTTTTCATGTGCCCATTCACCCTCTGTCTTTCAGCAGTACTCCGCCTAACCAGTATAAATGGAATTACTCAAAGAAAGTCTCTACCACTATAAAATTATAATGTTCCATGGCAATTTATTGACAAGACAATTCATTGAGGTGGGGTGGGCTATTGGCGTGTGCTAGGATGCATACTCCTACTATCACTCTACAGTCAAAATAAAAGAAACAACTGCGATTCCTTGCATTAATTCTTGCCTCCGCCCCTTGCATGCCTGCAGTATATACATGTATTAACCTCTGCGAGTAGTATAGTACAAGTAGGAGTAGTACCAAACAAGGATATACCGACACGCAAAGATATACTCGTAGGTCACATGGTGTACCATTCCGAGTCTTCGTCTTCTTCTTTGGTCTACTTGCCCTTGCACTTGCCCTTCTTTCTTAGTTCTTTTTTTGGTTGAACATTTCGAGAGCTTGTTGACCCCTCTCGAAGTTCACTATCCGCCTGTATACCTCATAGGTCGCGTAGGCATCGAGGCTTGCATACTTGATCTGCTCTTCAGTCAGGGGCATTTTCCCCCACTGCTTGTGGTCCACATCCTCCTTCTTCTTCTTCATGACTTTGTAACGGATGTCTATGAGGGACACCGCGTAGTCAGCCAAAGAATCCTTCTCATTCATGGAAACGACAGGCTTCCACCTCTTCTGGATGTCCACGGAGTTCGTCACTAGTACTAGAGAACGCCTAAGCCTGATACGGTCGTTGCCGATGTCGACGCCTGCAAAGGAAATGTTAGGGTTGGCGAGGAACTCTGCTAGCTTTGAGCATGGCTGGTCGGCCTGGCAGATCCGTATCAGTGCAATCCATGCCCACATAGTCGGGACGACAATGCCTTCTACATCGATGATTGCTCATTGGTGCACTCGACGTCAAGGCCAACAATTGTGTCATCTGTTTCCTCCAGAAGCTTTTGGATTTTCTCGATGTAATTGTTCACCACCGATGGACTATTGGTATACGCCACATGTAGTGTGGTGTTTCCAGGGTCCACGAAGTAGTACATCTTGTCCAACGGCGCCACCATGGACTGTGATTGGTGCCTTCTTTTGTTTTGCAGAGGTCCGGCCGGGTGACAGAAAAGGAATGGGATAGAGAAGAAAGGAACCGCCAGGAAGATCGGGAGATGCATGCATGAGAGGTTCTGGAGACGAAAGGGCATGCAGCCCCTGCCCCGCCTAACGCATCTATAGAATATAATTTATTTACGGATCAGTTTTACGGACACGGATTATTTACGGCTATAGGTTGATTTCTAGATTATACAAAAAGTATAAGAACCAAACACACGGGATAGTTTATGAACGAAGCTCGAAAGTATAAATATTTTTTGAGTTTCACCTACTACTATAATTTTATATAAAAAATGATATGCCATACTTATATTATCTGATTCTCATGTGCAAGGCACTTGCAACTCACTAGTTATTTCTTATCTTATCTTATCTTACCACTATATCTCTACCATTATAATGGAGCAGTTTTGAATTGGATCCTTAGCACTAATCCTTACCGTTGGGCTATTAGATCCAATGGTTCATAGCACATGGATTCGTGTTGAATAGTACCTAGAGCAAACTCCACCATTTTTGAGAACCATCATGTCACCACCCCCAAAATTTCATAGTATAGTAGGCTGTATTCTCTCTACTACTACAATGGAGCAGTTTTGAATTGGATCCGTAGCACCAATCCTGACCATTGGGCTGTTAGATCCAATGGTTCAGAGGAGCTAGATTTGTGTTGAATAGTACCTAGACGTCCGACATATCACCACTATATAAAATTTTAATAGGTAAAGCATACAAAATATAAATTTGATCAACATCTATAAAGTATGGGTGTATATTTGGTTCTTGTACTTTTATATCATTTGGAACTCAACGATTATTAGCTATCTAAAACTTCAAAATTCTGGTACCCTGGTCTAGAGAAATGAGGGAGAAGATTCTAAAATGATGGAGAAGTGTGTTTTGAGTTTTGTGTATACCATTCATTGTGATGAAGACTATCAATAAAATCTTCTAGATGCTAGAATGGAAAAGAAGATCCAACGGCTGGAAATGTTGGGATTCGCGAGTCTTGATACAAGGTCAAAATATTCAAAGTTATTCGTACACATTTCCAGCGTTGGATCAAGACTCTCGAATCCCAACATTGCCAGCAGTTGGATCTTCTTTTCCATTTTAGCATCTAAAAAATACTACTCCCTCCATCTATAAATAACTTACTTGGGTTTGTCTAGATTCGAATGTATCTATACACTAAAATGCGTCTAAATATATTCGAATCTAGACAAAGCCAACTCAGTTATTTCTGGACGAAGGGAATACTTTTGATAGTCTTTAGCACAATGTATGCATATTACTACTCCAAGTTACTTACCACTCAGACCAGTCTTAGAGCATCTCTAGCATGGAAAAAATAGTGCGCTATTTCACGCTATGTAGCGTGATATAGCGTATTTGGAGAGTGCAAGATATTTTTTAAAGATTTTGCTCGGTATGGCGCTATTTTTTAAATAGCATACTATATCGTGCTAAAACATCATAGCGTTAGCGTTATTTCAAGTATAGGGCATTATTTTTTGTTGGCGGGTGTGGAGTAAGATAACATATGATGAATGTGTCGAGTAAGCAAACATACAATGCAAATTTGATTGTTGAACTTAAGTGATCGTGTCAAGCCGCCGCCTCCTCCTGCAGCACCTGGCGATGTACCTAGATTCAGCCCTGCCGGTTATTATCCAACCTTGATAGCGCCGAAATCGATTATGCATGTGGAAGTATTACTCTAGGCAATTCATTACATGCTGAAATCGTTTATATTCATTATATACCTGTTATATTTTTAAATTATTACAAAATATGTTCTGTAAAATAGCGCGTTATTAGCACGCTATAACTTTCATATCGTCTGGAGAAAAGCCACGCTAAATTAAATAACATGCTAGTATTTTTTTCCTTGATCTCTAGTTGCTTGTCTAAATTTGGTAGTCTCTTAGGCCTTCCGCAGCGTGTGAAAAAATTGGTGCCCAAATCACTTTACAAGAATAAGGCACCAGTGCCCACCGTTGCCCGATCTATGCCCCAAATTCTTCATCCAATAGAATAGCAATATATGTGTACTATGCATGTTGTTGAGAGGACCTTCACCAAAGATAAGCCATGGAGATTGGTCTAGTTAATTTATTTATCACGTTGTGGGCTAGCTATTTATTTTTAGCCAAAGTGATCACATTGTGAGCTCAGTGCCTCAAAAGAATTTATAGGCATCACTTATGAGGTGGCGACTTTTCTATCTACTAGAAGATACCCCGCGCGTTGCGGCGGGAAGTTCAGCAAAAAAATTGCATAGATTAAAATACCAACTGTATATATTAACATGTGATGGCAAAAATTGTGAAGCAAAAAACAACATGTTTGCATTATCGGTACATGAACAGTTGTTTAGAACATTGAGAATACATGTCAAGTCATTTAAAGAAACTGACCGACAAAAAAAAGTATGTTAATTACATTTGTGGATATTGTGTAGATGCCTAAGTAGGTTTTGGCAATCTAAACGTTGTTCCAGAATATAGAACCCTTTCTATCGCTCCTGGCTTTTTTAACAGGGTGGGGTCTCAAAGCACCGACCAGTCCCGACCATTCTAGACCGCCCCGTGCTGCGCCACTAAGCGTGCGACGACCGCCGGGAAGCACAACGCCGAACCCTACCTGCAGCCATGCCTATATCCCCCTGTATCACCGTCACCGACGAGCCTGAGCCACCCCAAGCCACCCTGCTCTGTCCCCATCGCCGGTGTATAAATAGAGGCCACCCAGCCTCTATTCTCCACACCATCTCACTCCCCACTCCTCACAGAACCTCCCACACCTCTCCTCGGAGCAAGGCGAGCACCACATCACCGGAATTTGGCCAGAGTCCGCCGCTGCAGAGGAGAAGAGGAGCCGTTGATTGGAGTTGCCCTAGGAGCCGTCGCGACCACCATTCAAACCGCCGTCATCTACAACATCGTTCGCCCCCATCGCCGACCCTAGCTGGAGCCCAGGTGAGTCCACACGTACCCCCACCATCTCCATTAGGGTTCAGTCTCGCTAGAGCCGTTCGATGTAGAAGATGAACCTCAACCGTTAGATCCTAGTCTAATCGCACGACCTAGGTTGAAAGAGACCGTTTCGGGTTAAATCAGCCACTAACTAGTGGGACTGCCCTGTCAGCAGCCCGCTGCGCCCGCGCAGTGCAGCTGGGCCGGCCCATTTGGTTTCCCGGGCAGAGCCCATCCATTCAAATAATCTATTTCCAATTTAGTTAAAACTAGAATCTGTTAGTAGATTCAAAAATCAATTCAAAGAGATTTACTGAACCAAATTGCATTATTCCAATTTTGTTAGAAAGGTATTCAAAATATCTACCCAAGCCCGTTGGATTTAAACCATTTGAAATTATAGATCACCTATAGTAAAAATAACAAGACAGAGACTTTTCCACATTCAAACATTTTTCAAAAATCAACCATAAATGCTTTTGAGTTGATTCAAACTGTCAAAAAATTACATTTATAAGATCTATCGGAAGATGTAAAAATATTTAGGTTTACATGCAGTGATCTTGGACTAGTACTGAAAGAATGCTATATGGGAATTTCTAGTCACTTTAATTGTATTAGAACTTTATAAAATATGACCACCACTTTAAATCACATTCCCAAGTATTAGAATATGTGGTGATGAAATGTGTCAACATGATCCCATATTTTAATTGGAGAATATTAAATCTTAAGTATTTTCAATGAGTAGAAATTACTTTTCTAAAATAAAATAAATAGGACTAGGCCTTTATTTCATGTGAAGGTTCTGATGATGCTAAATCATCTAGTGTGAGCCTTAGTGTGCTAAATAGAAGTAGTTAAGTATTGTTTGGTGATTGTGTACCTCGTATTCATTTATAGACAATAGTACCGACTCGGGATACGAGGAGGAGGAGTACTACCAAGAAGAAGAAGAAGAAGAAGAAGAAGAAGAAGAAAACTTCAACCACCACACTACTCAAGGAAAGCTAACACTTGCAAGTCTCATACCTATGCAAGCCATCCTTGCAAGATAACATATGCAAGATGCCTTAGGCATGCTTGGTTATGCAACATTGATTATACCAATCCCAAGTTTTACTTGCAAGCTTTATTCTTTTATTCTTACCAAAGTTCTTTACTTTTAGATAGTGCTTTGTGAGTATTGGAAAAATAGTATAGATACCATAAAGAGTATAAAACTAGGCCTAAGTAGTTATACTTAGATGTCATCAAAAGGCATAAACTAGAGCTGGATAGTTACACCTGATTAGAACCCCTCATTAGTGAATACCCTCAACTTTAGTGGCTAGTGCTAAGCATAAAAGTTGATCGCTTTAGATGGGAATACTTGGTGAAAATGATTATGAAAACCTTGGAATGAGGATTCATTCTATTGAAATGTTTTGATATGTGGTATGGACACAAAATAATTTGATGATGAAAATGTTGAGGCATGAGCCTTAGCCCTTTATAAAAACTGATGGTTGGGTTCGGATGCGATACCATTCCATTTTTACCGTACAACCACAATACCTGAATTGGGTAGGGCTTAATTGGAAGTTTATATGCCTCAGTATGGGTTCCCTCATGGAAGAGGTTGAGCTGAGGCTTGATGGCTCGGTGTTGATGTAGAGCTCGTTGGGAACCCCAAGAGGAAGGTATGATGAGCATAGCATCAAGTTTCCCTCAGTTATGAAACCAAGGTTTAATCGAACCAGTAGGAGCAAGGAAACACCCCAAAGGTGTTGCTAGCTGAGCCTTGGTAGGGCGCACTACCGGTGCTAGTAGCAACATGGAGACCTGCACAACACAACCACAGAACTCTGTCCCCAACTTGCGATGAGGTTGTCAATCTCACCGTGTTTTGCTGAAAACAAAGGATTAAACGTATCGAATGGAAGGAAGTAATAGTTTGTAGAAATTAAACACAAAGAAGTAAATAGTTTATAGATTGTATGTAAAAGAAAAGGACCAGGATCCATAGTTCACTAGAGGTGGCTCTCCTTAAGATAGGTAACATGCTGGGTGAACAAATTATAGTGGGGAAATTGACAAACATTGAGAAAGCAATACTTGCATATACTAATCATCTTGACTCCTTTGGAACTTGATTCGGCATTACAACATTATACATAGACTGCCATCCAACTGCATCTATGACTAATAATCCACCTTCAGGTTATCATCCGAACCCCCTCTAGTATTAAGTTGCAAGCAACATATTATTGCTTTACGAATTGCGTGTAAAGTAAACAATACGATTGTTCTATGAACAAAGGATTGTTGTTTTCTCCCTAGTAGCAATAGCACATCTAGTACCTTAGATATTTCTGTCACTTCCCCAGATTACCAGAGGCATGAACCCACTATCGAGCTTAAATACTAACTCTTGGAGTTGCTAGCATCAACTTGGCCAAGATAGCTACTAACAACGGAAAGCATGCAAGATCACAAATAACAAAGACATGATAGAATCAATAATCAATCTGAAATAGCATCCCAATATCCATTGGATCCCTGCAAACACAACATGCAGAATTACAAATAGACGA
Source organism: Avena insularis (assembly GCA_023614405.1). Classification (NCBI taxonomy): domain Eukaryota; kingdom Viridiplantae; phylum Streptophyta; class Magnoliopsida; order Poales; family Poaceae; genus Avena; species Avena insularis. Next base: position 92,337,152 of record CM042692.1, on the reverse strand, counting down.
TCTTGATCATGAACGGAGCTCACAAGATCTAAACATGAAAGCACAAAGGAGGAGAATTAGCCATCTAGCTACTACATGGATCCGTAGTCCAAGGATGAACTACTCACGCATCACACCGAAGGCTTGCATGGTGATGAATAAGGCCTCCAGGGTGAATTCCCCTCTCCGGCAGGGTGCCAGGAAGAGCTTCAAATCCCTCCCGATCTAGGGATGGAGATGACGGCGGCTACATACTCTTTCGTGGATTATTGATCGGGTACTTAGGGTTTTCGTCCCGGGGGCAATATATAGGCGGAAGGAGAGGCCGAGAGGGTGCTGGGGTCAGCAAGACCACCCCTGGCGCGGGCCAGGCCTGGCAGCGCGGCCAGGTGGTGTGGCCGCCGCCCAGCCCTTCTCCGTCTCGTATTCTGGCATCTGATGACTTCCGAAAAAATAGGCACTTTGGCTTTTGTCCCGTCCAATTCCGAGAATATTCATTTTCTGACTTTCCTGGAACCAAAAACAGCAGAAAACAGGCAGCTGGCACTGTGGCTCTTGTTAATAAGTTAGTCCAAGAAATCATATGAAAAGTACTCCAAAGTGTGGACAAAACACAACAAAGTGGAGAAAACCAAGCATGGAACATCAAAAATTATAGATACTTTTGCAATGTATCAACATCCCCAAGCTTAACTCCTGGTCGTCCTCGAGTAGGTAAGTGATAAAAATAAAGAATAATTTTTGAGGGGACATGCACCATCAAAGACTTGATCAAAGTATTTGTAAAACATTCAAAGCTGGGATCATAGTACTTCGATCATAACATGAAAGACAAAGTTCTAGCAATAAGACAAAGAAACTATGATGCAACATGAAAAGGCACAAACAGAAGATTCATGAATACCAATGCTTTGCAAGACGTTTGTTTGTTTCACATAAAGAAAACATAGCATAATAGCATTCAGCTTGTCCCTCATAGAGTAGCAAATATAAATGCATAGGACACCTTCAAAGTTCATAAGAGTGACTAGATACAAATAGTTTAACACAAGAAATATCAAGATATGCATCAATCAACTAGTCTTGGGACAATGCACATAGAACTAAGAATAGCCACTATGCTCTCAAAGTAAGTGCATAAAGATAGAAGGTGGAGACTCAATATAATGATGGAAGAAAGGCCTTCATAGAAGGAAGCAGGGATTCAAGTCTCATAAAGAGCTTCCAAAAATTATGGTACTTATAGCTTTCAGCTCTCCTTGCCCCTATCATAAGCATCTTGAAGTGATTAAGGTTAAAGTGAACAAACTATGGTGTACATGCTTGACGAAGTATAAGTTAGAAATCTCATGTCCCTTGTATACGAGGGCCACTCCTCATGCTACTCAAGTCTAGTCACCGGTAAGTTCTTGTCATCGTAAGTACATGTGTATCATAGAGAACCGCCAATAGGGTACCCCTTGCCCGATGATACGGAAGAATCCCCATATCAAAATGACAAGGCAAGAAGACAACGACCATCTCAGCAATCTTCTTATTTACCATGGGAATATGGTGCTTTTTTCTCTCTTTCCTCTTTTCATAATCTCTTTTTTTCCTTTTCTCTTTTTTCTCGATATAGGACTCTTTTTTTATAAGAGGAATGCTTCATAGACAGCTCATTATGGTTACGTTGCAGGTTTCCACCTTGTCAGCATGGATTAGACCAACGGCCCAGGCATTTCTCTAACACATATACATAACTCCATGGACTTACAAGCTCCCCTTTCATTTCACACCGACGACATCCATATACAAAAGAGCATGATATCAACTAGGTACAAGTACCAAGTGCAATGTTGAAAGCGTTCCCCATGAAAGCATGGTTCTGCTAATTCCCAACAAATAAGTGCAAGCATATACAACATAGACGACACAATGGTTCAAGTTTATTAAGGGCAAGAAAAGTAAAGTGTGCCATCAAGTTCGTGAGAGCTTTAATCACTAGTTTTCACATAACAAGTTTAATTTGGAAGGTAAACAAAAGCATGAATATACTTGGAATAACATAAGCTAGTAGGTAGGTATGGTGGACTCTTTGGAATAACTTGGTTTAGGGAGTTGGATGCATGAGTGGAACTCATACTTGGTTGTGGAGGCTAGCAAAAGACTTGGAGCAACAAACTAAGAGAGCACTAATGGCCATAATCATGCAGAGCGACAAAACATCATTGATCAAAGCATAAAGTGATACTACAAGTTAAAAACTAAAGGATCATAAAGGCTTATGGTGACTTGAGACAGTCATAACATGGTGTGAGCATGCGCCAAGTCAACCCAAATAAAGCATCAAAGGAGAATACCACTATACTATGCTTTAATATGCTAAAACAACGCATGATTCATCCAAGGCACATTAAGCAATCTCAATTGTTTATAACAAGTCATGCTACAACAAAGAATACTAAGCATAAAGCCAAAAGAATATCAAGCATGGCATGACAAAGCATAGGCCACAGTCAAAAACGAGCTCTTTTTACCACATAAGTATGAACTTTCCTACTCTTTTCCAAACCAAACCAAACTATTTGAAAACCAATGTATGAAAGGGGGTCCAACCAATTTATTCAGCAAACTAAGCAAACCAAGCAAACGAAAAACCAAAACAAAAACGAAAACTAAAAAGAAGACGCTCGAAGAACAACACAACCGTGCATGAAATAATAAAAATGAAGTGTTTGGAAGAAACCTGGAATTTTTATTGATGAAGAAGGGGATGCCTTGGGCATCCCCAAGCTTTGACGCTTGTACTTCTTGGATATTTCTTGGGGTGACACGCGTGGCATCCCCAAGCTTGAGCTTTAGTCCATCCTTCATCTCATTACTCATTCCTTCCATATACCTGGAATTTTTCCTTCATACAAAACTTCACACAATCTTTATTAGCAAGATTAGTGCACTTAAGATAAATAAGTCTTAAGGTTCAGTTCTAACACCAAATAAACTTCCATTAGAAAACTAGCTACTGTAGCACTTCCCTTAAAAAGCTCAATTCCCCAAAAGAACTCAAAAAAGGAACCAACAAGAAGCAAATGCAGAAAATGGCAGAAATCTGTCAAAACAGACCAGCAGGTAAAGACGAATTGTTTCTAAAACCTTCTGTTGCTCAAATCAAAAAGTGTTGAACTAACGAAATTTAGATAAGAACCTGGGGCAGAAGCACAAAAATTCAGGCCTCAAAAAGACGTTCAGATATTTTACACAAATTTTTACGGTGAAGCACAGAAATCTATTTTCGGACAGCAACTTTCCCAATCATTACTTCTCTCTCATTATAGGTTACTCTTGGCACAAAAAGCAAATAAAAAGGATAAGGAGTGGTTATTACTTAAGTAATAACTTCCAAGACTCATCTAAAACTTTTCGGTTATCTCCCAATAAGTACTTTTCTTTAACGCCTTTAAGTTAGGCATAAGAAGCAAGAAAAAGAATCAAGTGTTCTCAAATGAAGAAGCATTGAGATTAATACCAGAAATATCTTCGACAAGGCAAGGTATATCATCCAAATAAGTTCTAGAGGATCCTCTCTCAGTGCTCTTAGGTTCACTACTTTCATCAAACGGGTTTTCAGGAACGGTCCAATCAAGATTCTTTTCTATGGCTTCATGCATTGCTACTAGTTTAAAGGGTATTGGTATCTTAGGTTCCTCCTCATTAGGTTCGGTTTTGTTCATCTTTTCCCGTGTATCAACAACATCTACACATGATCCTAGCATATTGAAACGTTCAAAGACTTTTCTAGCTTCCTTGGCAACATCATAGAATTCCTTAAACAAAGTTTCTAGAATAAAATCCCTCTTTTCAGGGTCCTCAATTTCATTAAGCTTAAGAAACATTACTTGCATTAAGGGGTTGAGGTTAACAAACCTAGCTTCTAACATGTGAATTAAAGAAGCTGCAACAATCTCATAGTTTGGAGCAAGTTCTACAAGGGATCTATCCTCAGTATCCTCATGTTTACTAACATGATTAAAGAATTCTTCAATATTATCTTTCCCAATTATAGAACCACTACCAATTGAAAGGTCTTTCAGGGTGAATTTAGGGATCAACATGGTGAGCTAAGGAAGAGGTGACAACTAAAGGAGATTTAATTTTTGTGTGTTTTCAAATAAGAAAGCAAACTTGTAAAACTATTTTTTGTGTGTTTTTGATAAAGAAACAAGCAAACAAAACAAAAGTAAAATAAGCAAAACAAAAATAACAAAGTAAAGAGATTGGTTATGAGGGACTCCCCTTGTGAAGATGTCCTTGACTCCCCGACAACGGCGCTAGAAAAATACTTTTGATGGCGCGTGGTTGACGTGGGAGCTTCTTATTCTTTGTTCCCCGGCAACGGCGCCAGAAAAATGCTTGATGGCTCAGTGTTGATGTAGAGCTCGTTGGGAACCCCAATAGGAAGGTATGATGAGCACAGCAGCAAGTTTCCCTTAGTTATGAAACCAAGGTTTAATCGAACCAGTAGGAGCAAGGAAACACCCCAAAGGTGTTGCTAGCTGATCCTTGGCAGGGCGCACTACCGGTGCTAGTAGCAACGTGGAGACCTACACAACAGAACCACAGTAATGTGTCCCTAACTTGCGATGAGGTTGTCAATCTCATCATGTTTTGCTGAAAACAAAGGATTAAACGTATCGAATGGACGAAAGTAATAGTTTGCAGAAAGTAAACACAAAGCAGTAAATAGTTTATAGATTGTATGTAAAAGAAAATGACCAGGATCCATAGTTCACTAGAGGTGGGTCTCCTTGAGATAGATAACATGCTGGGTGAACAAATTACAACGGGGCAATTGACAAACATTCGAGAAAGCAATACATGCATATACTAATCATCTTGACTCCTTTGGAACTTGATTGGGCATTACAACATTATACATAGACCGCCATCCAACTGCATCTATGACTAATAATCCACCTTCAGGTTATCATCTGAACCCCTCCAAGATAAGTTGCAAGCAATGATTATTGCTTTATGAATTGCGTGTAAAGTAAACAAGATGATTGTTCTATGAACAAAGGATTGTTGTTTTCTCCTAGTAGCAACAACACATCTAGTATCTTAGATATTTCATCACTTCCCAGTTACCAGAGGCATGAACCCACTATCGAGCATAAATACTAACTCTTGGAGTTGCTAGCATCTACTTGGCCAAGATAGCTACTAACAACGAAAAGCATGCAAGATCACAAATAACAAAGACATGATAGAATCAATAATCAATCTGAAATAGCATCTCAATATCCATCGGATCCCCGCAAACACAACATGCAGAATTACAAATAGATGATCTTGATCATGAACGGAGCTCACAAGATCTAAACATGAAAGCACAAAGGAGGAGAACCAGCCATCTAGCTACTACATGGATCCGTAGTCCAAGGATGAACTACTCACGCATCACACCGGAGGCCTGCATGGTGATGAAGAAGGCCTCCAGGGTGAATTCCCCTCTCCAACAGGGTGCTGGGAAGAGCTTCAGATCCCTCCCGATCTAGGGATGGAGATGACGGCGGCTACAGACTCTTTCATGGATTTTTGATCGGGTACTTAGGGTTTTCGTCCTGGGGGCAATATATAGGCGGAAGGAGAGGCCGAGAGGGTGCTAGGGTCGGCCAGACCACCCCCTGGCGCGGGCCAGGCCTGGCCGTGCGGACAGGTGGTGTTGCTGGCCCCCAGCCCTTCTCCGTCTCGTATTCTGGCATCTGATGACTTCCGGAAAATAGGCACTTTGGCTTTTGTCCCGTCCAATTCCGAGAATATTCATTTTCTGACTTTCCTGGAACCAAAAACAGCAGAAAACAGGCAGCTGGCACTATGGCTCTTGTTAATAGGTTAGTCCAAGAAATCATATGAAAAGTACTCCAAAGTGTGGACAAAACACAAGAAAGTGGATAAAACCAAGTACATAACATCAAAAATTATAGATACATTTGCAATGTATCAAGGCTACCTCGTGAGTGTGAATGTACACCTATGCACTGCCCAGGATGGCAAATGGCCATGGCTGAGAGGCCAAGCTCATAGGGGAGGTGCCTATACTAGAGTGTGTAATTGAAAGGTTAGGATTGATTATCCGCATACTAAGTATGATGATTCAGGGTTATCCTTGACGGATGTATCGAATTTTGTGGTGAAAGTTTACCACCTCTGCAGAGTGTCAAACTATTCGAATAGCCGCATCCGTGGTCATGGACAGTTGGAGTGGCCATACTGTTCCATTGTCACATGTTTTCAAAATTACTTGTGAAGTGAAGTATGACTTTGACTTGATCACAACAGGGTTGTGGATATGAAAACTAGGATCCCACTTAGGTAATGTAGAACATTAAACTAGTTTTCTTTACTTCTTAACTCAGTATGAAATAAACCTGCCTTTTTGCAAATAAACCTAGAGCTTAAGATTCCCACTAGGACTACCGTACTTGTCAGTGATAGTTTGCGAGTACTTAAAGAGTACTCATGGCTTTGTCCCTGGCTATTCCCGTGGCCAGACTATGAGGAGGACTACCAGGAAGATGGACAGCAGGAGGTCTATGACAACTAGGATCATCTCCCATCATCAGCATTGCCTGTGAACTTGAAGATGGAGCCCTACTACGTTTACTTTCCGCTGCTTTGATTGTATTAAGACTGGATCATGAGATCCATTATTTGTAAGACCTTTATTATGGTTTGTAATGGATGATGTACTGTGATACCAATATGTTATGTCTCGCAAAAATGGTAATCCTGGGATTGTGATGTATGGCATAATAGGCATCTGGGATTAAAAATCCAGGTGTTGACAAACCCCCTATCTCACCTCCAGCTCCTGCACCACCACACCGGAACATCACCGCCGCACTTCGTCGGCCCACACGCCACCCCAAACCCCTTATCCCACCTCCGGCTCATGCACCACCTCACTTCGCCGGCCTACACGCCATACCTCTATACCATATACTCCTGACCAGTCTATCGGATCAGCCGACGTCCACCTTACCGAATCCTAGTTCACCTGAGATGCTCTTCCATACAACCGTGTTAGTTTTGCCGACTCCCTAGTCCACCACACCTGACCTGCTTCACCTATGCTGGTGTGCGCTGCATTAGATCTGCTTCATCGACTCAATAGTCCACTACACCGGATCTGCTTCACCTACGCTCTTGTGTAGCCCCTCGAATCCATAATCGGTCATAACAGATCTGCTTCACCGATGACGCCATGCACTACACCGGATCTCCTTCACCGGCCATCTTGTCAAGCAAGCCAGACGCATTAACAACCTCCACAGATCTGCTTCACAGACGTCGCTGAGATCTATCTACTTCAGCCCGACTCACCACTATCGGGCACCCTCGGTGTCCTTGACGTCACCCGCAAAGATGTCGTGTATGCGTAAACGACGTCGTGGCCTAGGTAAACTAGATATGTTTGTTCGTTCATTTCAATATAGCAGGTATGAGCCTGCGACAGTGAACTGCATTTCTGTATTGGTGGTAAATTCCTACCTTAATACTGGCTTAATTGATATCCCACTCTTCCTTGATAAATTCGGTGTAGTCTATGTTAAATCCAGGCATTAAAATACTCCTTCTATTTCGAGGTATAAGGCGTCCTTGTGATGCGTGTTTTTGTTTGAACAACAATTACTCTTAATATACATAAACAATGTTGGTAGTACAAAACAGAAATCATTATAGTTCATTGGTATTATGCAGTTCATGGCAAATGTTAATTCACTAAACATCTGAGGCTACCTACCCGTTCAACAAGTTCAAAAGTTATGTCATGATAATGTGCACTTGCTTTGTCTGTTGCTACAATACTGACTGCATGTAATTTTGGAGTTCATTGGTAGTTTTAAGCCATTGAACATGTAGGTTAACATTCCCTGCTCTACAAGTTCAGAATTTATGCTATTTTAATTTCAATCTGGTTATTCTAAGCAAACACAACAACTACCTTCTCTTATGTAATTCATCGCAAATTTTATGTCATTGAACTTGTTGGTTTTGCATTCCCTCTGCAAGTTATTATAGTTTGTTTGAATTAAGCTCCGATAGTAGTTGCCGCCTATTGTGTATTACTCCCTCCATTTCAAAATATAAGATGTTTTAGCTTTGTGATAGGAGTGTATCTAGACACCATTTAATGAGTAGGTTTACTCCAAACGTACATGAACTTACACACTAAAAGTGGTCTAGATGATGACTTATACTTTTTGAAACGGTGGGAGTACATCCATTCCGTAAAAGAAGGCCTATACAACTTTAAAGTCAAACAATGATGACTTTTACCAAGCTCATAGAAAAATATATTAAGGGTTAATTCGTGGCATTTGTGTCTATGAAAATATATGCCCCGATGTATCGAATGCACGTTGGTTTGGTATGGTAGATGTTCCTGGTATGTTCTACAAACTTGGTCCAATTTTGTGTCGATTGACTTGCGAAAAATTTATACGCCTTATTTACTTTGGATTGGATGTAGTATTACATGGCATGTTTTAAGGCACTTAACATGGTTATCTGCATGCCCTTCTCTATAAATTCAAGTTTCTCAATTATAGTTTTTGTAGCAGCAGCATCTACCTTCTATTATGTAGTTCATGGCATTTTAAGTCACTTCATAGATGGGTTAGCATTCCGTGCTCTATAAGTTCACGAGATATACCATTGTAATGTCTATCTTGTTCGTCCAAATGTTAGTACAGTAATTGCCTGCTCTGTAGAAGGTGACACTTTTTATGGCACTTCTCATATTTGTTTGCAATCCTATTTCACAAGTTAAATCATTGTAATTTCTCTCTTGTTCGTGCTAAGGAGTGACTATAACTGCATTCTATTTTGTCGCCATGGCAATATTTATGCCATTTAAATGTTTGTTTATATTCCGCCATTCCCTGATCTACGTGTTTACAAGTGATTATACTATAATGTCTATGTAGTTCTTTGTAAACAGCAACAACCACTATCTAATATTATTTCCTCTCACAGGGAACACGGAGAATCATAGAGTGAATCGCCCCTACAATCTTGTAAGTACCTGTTGCTTTGTATTGCTGAATGCCAACTTGTTTATGTGAATGAGTGGCCTGAACCTATATGCAGAGGAGCAACAATAAAGTAGATGGATCGTCTATCCAAGTACTCGATGCGGTGGATGTCTTCAAAGAACGAACTGACAACAGGATGTCCTCCAACGGGACTGCACAAAAATAAATAGTAAGTCTCTTGTTTTTATTGAGATGTGCACAGTGCCAGATGCTTGTTTGTACGAGGTACCACATGATTCGGCTAATAATTAGAACAAGGTTGACCTTAACCAAGACTGGACAAAAACCAGACGTAAATCCCTCTATTTATAATTCAATGTGCTCACTTGATTTTGTTGATGATCTATTCTTTCTATATTTGACTTGTGTTCATCTATCTATCTATCTATTATGTGGTGGTAATTTAAGTATATCCACTTTTATGCTAATTTATAGTCTATTATTGTATTTTCTGCTATAATTAAGAGTTTGAATGCACTCTGGAGGTAGTTACATTGTCTAGTGTCGGCACCACATGAGTTGGCCAATTATTAGAACAAGGTGACCTTTAACGGTACTGCACAAAGACCGAACGTAAACCCCTTGATTTGTAATTCAATTTGCTCACTCAATCATGGTGGAGATCTCTTTTTGCTATATTTGACTGATGATCTTCTATCTATATATATACGTTAACTAGACCATGATTAGGTGGTGGTGATTGAAGTATATCCACTTTTATGCTAATCTATATTCTATTATAATATTAGAGATCACCACCATGATTGAGCTTATATGCACTCTGGAGGTAGTAACATAGTCTAGTGTTATATGTATGAGACTAGTATAAATTACTTCGTCTTGGTGGGGAGTAACTTGGACTAGTAAAAATGCATACAATACTAGTCCAAGTTACTCTACCAACACTAAAGGGTGTCTAGATACATTCATTTCACAAAACCCATGACATCTTATATTTTGAACCGGAGGGAGTTCTATCTAGACTACTCATAGTGAGATTGTTATAGCTATTATCATCTAATATGATCCCTAGTTACTATATATATGTACTATGACCATGTTAATATGATCTGGAAGTCTATCGTGCATCTGTTGTTTGATTCCTTAATTCATTACCTCAATAGCTACTCTACATGATGCACATATAGAGTCTATTGCCAATTTGATTCTTTCGTTTGCTCATCATTAAAGCAATGTAATGATTTTCTTAACTTAAACGGTCAGAGCACTGCCCTGTCAAGGCGAAGCTGTGGGTTTGAGCCCCATTAGTCCCAAACTAGGGATGGAAATTTCTGTGAGAAATACAATATTTGATTAATAATAAACAAGGGATTTTCATCTATACATCATCAAATGATCTTGCGAGTTTAATATTAGCCACCATATGGTTCAATTGGTTATGGTTCCTGTGAATTTTTAGTTGACTTGTGATTGCATCAATGCAATATTCTGACGTGGTTCCTAGACATACATTGTTTAAATACTTCATTGACCTTGAAAGGAGCACAGTGTATCATTTGCTTGTTTGTCTACTATATTTTCTTGCCTGGTTATATGTACAATGATACTTTCAGCAGTTGGAAATACAATAGCTGTAGGCATTACAAAGAAGGTTTGTGCTACTTTTTGGATGCATCCAACTATTGTTTTGGAAGCAAATGGCCTCTTCTTTTTTATTTATTGGCCCGATGATCAAATATTTGAATGATCTGGATACTGAAAAGGAATGGTTGATATCTTGTTTGTTTGAAATGATTCTGGTAGTCTATTTAAGACACTTGGTCTATTGCTTGTTTTTCCAAGGTACTATCATACTTGCCTGATGATTAAAGCAATGCCACTTGTGGGGCCCCTGGATTAATCATCCGAAAAATCCCTGTTATGTATATATATATATATCCACGTTCCTATGATCAGTGAGCTGTGGAACATAACCGACAAGTATCATTACAACATCCGAGATATACCAAATTACAAGACTTACATAAATGCCGTTATGGCTATACCATCTTCAGCAGCGGAACATCATCACGCGCAGAGCCCAATCATGCCTCAACCTACAGGCGACTGACTGGGAGGACGTCCTAGCTCGCATAGCCGTCTACTTCATCCCCTTCTTGATATCTAACCAAGTTAATAACCAGGGACAATGCCAGTGATTACTTTGAATGTACACGCAAACCACCTCAAGAAAATAATAATAACAAGAGGATATGCAGTATGGCTATGGTAGTAGGAGGGCTTCAAGAGGGGTTCTTTTCTCAAATAGTTTCTCTTGTAGATATAGCATCTACATATCTTTGTTGAAAACTTTTGTAAACCATTTTGGATGCCTTTTTAAAAGTTTTGTAAACACTAGGATTGGGGTACACATTTGTTCCCGTCTTTAGGTCGTCCCACGACCAAACTCCTTTCTCCTCCTTCCGACCATCCCATGGTCAAAACCTTTCTCCTTTACGAGCATCCCATGGTCAAATCATTTCCAAAGCCGTTTCTTTTCTGAAATCCTTTTTCAAAACAAAACCAGCACCGCTCTACAACAACCTTCCCAACCGTCCATGACCGTGGACACGGCTATTCGAATAGATTTACACTCTGCAGAGGTTGTACACTTTACCCACACCATCCGGGTACACTACCCTGATCTACACCAATCGTGGGTCGAGTAACCGATCAAGACTCTCCGGATTCCCACTCCAATATAAGTTCCTACCCTACGAGTGTTACTCCCCTCAAAACCGGGACGTTGGGTACCGAGGACCAACAGGAGCGCATTTTTTTCACTTCCCAAGTGTGCGCTTTTAATGAGGGGCTCATAGTAATTCGTGGAGGCCCGTAGACCCTTTGTTCCTTCTCCCGGTCGATGTTTTATATGGACTCCGCTAGAGAAGGCCCACCCTCCAGGGATTTTTATCCCCTTTAGTCGTTGCGAGGCAGCTTATACCAGAATAAACAAACATCAAATCCAGCCCTGTCCCATTCCAGGGTAATGTGGTTCCACAGGGTTAAATTGTTCTAGCAAAACTGCAAAGAACCGGGTGCGTTTTTGTAAACCTTTTTCCTCCATCTTTCCTTCAGCATTTTGTAAAACAAAACCTTTTTCTTTCTCACCAAGGTTTTATCATAAAATATTTGGTAAAACTTTTCCGGGGTCTTCCCATCCTATAGCTTTGCTTCGGCTAAATCGGGGGTCTCCAAAGGGTATGGTGTATTATACCATCTACCATACTAGGGACAAGTAGGTGTCATCAAGGGGGTTGTACTTAATAGTACAAAAGTGTAATAGTTCGGAGGAGCCAAACCACTACCATATACATCAACATATAGCAAAATTATGCAATTTTAAAAAAATAGAAGATAAAACCTTCATTAGTGAAACAGTAGGACAAGGCTTATGAGCAAGAAGGTGACTTTCCTGAGATCAGCAATATGGCATAAATCTCCCTGGACTTCTTCTTATAATACCCAAAATATCAAAGTAAGAACCATCTTCTGATCTCCGATTTCACCGCAACTATCGTCGTCAAGATAGCACATGCAAGCAAACCAAACCATAATCAACACAAGGCATACAAGCATCATTACAATACAGAAAACAAACATACCACACATTACTCAAATCAGTAGGTTTTGATAGATTGAGTGGGTTGTAATTGGAGTTACTTTAATTGCCCTTGTGGTCTTTGCTTTATGATGTAATTTGTCCAAATACCACCTGTTAAGGGGATTTAGAACTAGGCTTGGGTATGTATGATATCAATATGTAAGGATGATACCATCAGATATGTAGTGATAATATGAAACTTACAAAAGTGGTTTTACCAAATTATCAAATTCTAATGATTTATAATGAATTTTCTAGTGGCAAAAACTCTAGTTTTAGGAAATAATTCACCATAAATGTTCTGTATGTCCTAAAATTATTTCTGTGGGTGGTTAGGTAGGTCTTGATGTACCTGTTCACTGAAAGTTGGAATCAAGTCAAAATAATTACCAGAATGCCCTCAGGAAATTCCCAAACGCAATTGTGGATCTGTTTTGTCTTTTTCACCAGACTTAATCTACAGAGGCTTTTCATTTGATTCCAAGGAAACATTGTGGGTATTTGGAATACCTTTTTGTAGAAATTGGAATCATCCTTTTTGGAGTTGCAGAGCTACTGTAGTGATTTATCTAGTGAATTAACTAAGCCAAGAACAGATTAATTCATGATAAATCCACAGGGGCTTAGAAAATTAGGGACTGGTGGGGTTTGATAGATATTTTCATACCAAATCACATAGAGTTGGATCTGTCTCAAAGAAGTTTAGGGTTTGGCCTAGGGAAATTCCTAAATGCAGAAAAGGATTGTTTTTGTTATTTTTACTATAGGAAAACAAATGCTCCACTTGGCATGAGGCCAATTACATGAGATCGGTACATGCAACACCTACTAGATACAATTGGATTTACCCAATTTGGAGTTGTAAAACTCCCAGAAGGAATTTAAGGGTGTATGGAACACATTTTGGGGTTTAATTTACTATTGTTAACATAGGATAGATATGGCCTAAGTTTTAATTTAAAAACCTAATTAGCCACTAAATAGATCTAAGGTAATGTGTTTTTAAAAAGAAAAGGGGAAAGGGGATGCTGGGCTTAGGAAACCAGATGGAGTTGGCAAGACCGGGGGGCCGGGTCAACAAAGGCTGGCAGCGAACGGGTCGGGGTGAAACGGTGAATTGCACTGTTGGGTCGGGTGACCCAGCGGCGCCGAAGCGCGGGGGGTCGGAAACTGATGCTGGGGAACTTGGCGCACTGGGCGGTGAAGGGGGTATGGAGCGACGGGAGCCGCTCGATTAGATCGAGATCGACGGCTCCCGGTTGTCTTCCACCTCGCGGTCAGGGCGCCGGGTAGGAAGCCTAGCAGAGGGAGAGAGGCGGTGGGGGAGGCTCACCAGGGCCGTCTCCGGTGAAGAGGAGGCCGCAGGGCGACGCGGTCGATGAAGGCGGACCGGGAGAGGGGCGGCAGCAGCCGGTTCGACGTCAGGCAGCGTCACACACATCAATGCCGGTGGAGATCGCCTCGGGGCTCATCGGAGTAGCGTCCAGGGGAGATCCTAGGGAAAAATGGACACAGGGTTAGATGCAGGGAGAGGAGGGGAGCGCGATAGTGCGATATGCAGAGAGAGAGGCATCGAGGAGGGAGCTTAGCTTGAAGATAGGGAGGGGGCCGAGAGCTTTCTCTCTGCTTCTCACGGGCGAGGCAGAGCTTGAGAAAGGGAGTGGAGTTCTGGGGTGGTGAGTGGGAGCGAGAGGAGTGGAATGAGGGGCAGAGGGAGGTGCGGGGGTGGCCTCTAGCCCTTAAAACCGAGAGGGAGTAGTCCATGGTGGACTATGCTCAAGGAGAGGGTGGGGAGAGAGCTGGCCTTCCATTGGGTAGCAGGGGTGGTGGAGAGGTGGGTGTGGTGCCAGGGACCAGAGGAGGAGCGGCATCTCTTCTCCAGGAGCCTTGGGGGCTCCTCCCTTTTTACCTCAGGTGAAAAAAAGGAAGGGAGGGAGAGGGGGCTAGGGGAGCTAGGGAGGCTCTCAGTGGTGCAGAGGGGAGGGAAGTGGGGTTTTGAATTGACTAGAGGGGGAGTGAGGCGTGCTGCAGCTGCTGTGGTGATTACTCCACAAGATATGCAAGATATGGTGTGTCTCTCACTTGCTTTCTCCAAGAGCTAAAGACAAAAGGATGGCCTTGCTACAGTGTAGTGCTACAGGGATCACGACCAGGGGTGTGATGGGTGCTGGAGAGAGGTGCTGGTCAAGCTTTTGATGAGGGTTGGAGGTGGTTTGAGTAGTGGATTTGATTAGTTGGCATAATTGGTCAATTTAATGGTTATGTAGGAAGTACAGGGATGTAGTCTTTATAAAATGAGGGAGTGGTACTAGTGGGTAGATACAGTCAAGGTACCCTCCTAGAATTATTTGAGATTTTCCAAAGGAGTTTTAGTCCACTTAAATCCATTTATTCAAAAACTGCAGAAGTGAAGTATTGGAGCTCATTTGATATTTTTACATTGGAACTTGTTAGATTTTTATGTGAGGTGGTCCCAAATGTGAATACACACTTAGGAGAATTTTCCTGAGATTTATTGAGGATTTAATGTATTTAAAGCAATTATTATTCCATTTCTGCCATTTAAGAGAATAGGTAAAAAGAAATAATAAAATATCTCAAAAATATTTATTTTTAAAGCGGGGACATAGGGTATGATATATGGGCCTCAAAAGTGCTTAGAGTTGGGGAAATGTTTTGGCAAAAACCAAACTTTCCTTTGGGAAAGGAGTTTTGGAGATTTTGACTATTAAAGAGATTAATTAGATTTGGAGCCATAATACTTATGGATAATATTTGATAAATTTTTATGAGCAAGGTAGATGATGTAGACAAGGTTTAGCAAGCATTTGCAACCTTGGGATTTGAGAAACAAAGGTGATTTGGTGAAAAACTAGAGATTAAGGATCTAGGATAAGATTGTTTTCATACCAACAAAACCTTGTTGGATCTTAGAGCTCAGATCTCCCCTTGGGGCATGGGATAGATGGATGGATAGACCAAGTTATGTACATCAACATGGTATAGAGGTTTGAGCTTGATCTTGCTTGAGTTCACCAAGAATTGATTTCAAACTTTGAATAAAATAAGCTTGCCAAAGAAGATTATCAACTAGCCTTCAAAACCTTGTGGGTTTAAGAGGCACAAAGATCCACTTGGAACAAGTGAAGTGGATATTGATATACCTATATGAGTAGCCCACAACCATGCAAAGTATTGGTCCATAGAAGGTTGGATGATGGTGTGAGCTTCTGTCAAAGTAGGCATGTTGACTAGATTTGTAGGAATAGTTAATTCCTTGCCTACAAAACCATCAAGAACAAGTGGGTTGGAGGATGTTATAACCAAGGGAAAGAGTGGTCCTTGGTAGTACTCAGGATGGTTAACAAGATGGTTCAAATGCATTTTCATAAATGCACAAGGGTTGAGAAAAGGAGGCATTCAAAAAGGTGATGTTGGAACAGATTCCAGACTTAGCCAAATTTGGCAGATTTAGGGTTTTTGACTAGAAGGTGAGAGGGGAGGCCTTTGATGGGTAGCAAGGTACCAAAGCATCATCAAGTGGATGAGGTTGGAGAGTAGATTGAGTAGAGGGATCCATGCTTGATATTGGTCTTCATTGACTTGGAAGCTTCTGAATTAGATCATCACTTCAGAGTTGATCTGGTTAAGGGTTTTAGATGATTACTTAGTAGCTAGGGATCAGATCCAGATTGTATTCTTGGTTAGGGTTTGGTGAGTTTAAAGTATATTGATCCAACTGATGAGCTGCTAGAGTGGCTCATACTACTTCCTAAGCAAACAAGTCAAACAACAGATCAAGGCAACTCATCTTATAAACTAAGCAGACCTACTACTGGGGTTACCATCAAGCCTAGCTTGAGGTGAGTATGGGTATTTTGAATTGTTGGATTTGAATAAGGTGAGAGTCCTTAGTATTTCTACCAAGAGTAGAATTCAAAAGCTTAAAAAGACGTTTTGGGAAACCTAGAGATAAGAATGGTTGAAGGATATGTCTATAAAGCATAAGGAGATTATAATAGGTTGCTCTCCATAGTTTAGGGACACAGAAGCTACTAAAATAGTTGGTTTGCAAAGGCTTCTTGGCTCAAGTTTTGAAATGCCAGAACATTTGAGAATATGGAAATTAAGGCAAGACTATTTTGAGAAGTAGCTTTTGTCAACTGGTGTTAAGGTAAGGAGTATATCATCTAATACACATTCATATGCATAAGCATATCCATACAACAAGCAAACACTTCAGCATTAAACAAGAAAAAGTTTTTGTTCCCCCTAATTTTTGCATTTTGGACAACTAATCAGGGTTGCTAAAATTGGGATGTTACAGACCTTTCCCCCTTAAAAGAATCTCGTCCCGAGATTCAGGAGAGTAGGGTTAGTGGATTTTGAGTCGCGTTGATACTAGTCTTACTCGTACTATCTTACAGAATCTTTCTTTGAAGGTGGTTACTACATCGACGAATTTGAGCTTCAGTCTTCCGGGATGCACGGAGAGTTGAGCAGAGTCTAGTCTCGATTTGCGAGGGATGACCTTCCTTTCCTTCCAGACTCTATGTCTCGAGAGCTTAGACCGGCAGACTATCTCAATGCTGAACTTTACGGGGTACTCGTCGGAGGATAGAATCTACGGCTCGGTGTACCTTTCTCTAAGGGTCCACAGCTCTTCTTTTAGGGGCGTAGCATATCCTAATTAAAGAGTTTACGGTCGATACTCCGGGGTTTGCTTCTAGTGAAGGGTTACTCTATTTTGGTGGGAAAGACGCAGTCTTTCCCCCTAGGATTAAACTAGGGTAGAATTCTAGGAGTGGAAGTAATCCTTCCTTCTTGGAGTCGCAGATGGATGTTTTGAAGACTCTCGTCACTCTTTCTCCTAGAGTTGGAATTTTCCGAAGACGTCCGTGAAGGGAGGTCCTACGAGGCTTATGTACTACGATCATTCGTAGTTAGACTGTTGGAGCCATTGGAGTCTCACATTCTCTAAGTGATTGGAACTGAGCGGTTAGTGATCCTTTGGTCCTTCTGATAGGTTTTCAGCTGACGTAGCGAAGGGATTTCGTGGAATCTTCAGTTCGTTTTCCCCTCTGATGAACCACGAGTTGCTACTTGGCAAAAAGACGTCGAATCTAGGGATCTTTTCTGAAGTATCTTCCAGTAGACAGCCTTCTGGAGATTGAGTGGAAAGACGTAGTCTTTCCACCTTAGAGCTTCTCTAAGGTTCATCAGGAAGTGTTTGGATCTTCAGTCTTGGAAGGCCGACTTGCTGTTAGCGGAAGGATATAGCTTTCCTGAATCTTGAGCTGAGGTCTTCGAGCGACGCCCTACTGTACCAACCTTGGCAGGGTGGTTTCCTAACGCAGCCTTTAAGGGGTTAGCTCATGGTAAATTGGCGGTTTACGACTCTTCTTGCTAGTAGTTAGACAAGGTTGAAGCAGTCGGCGTTAGGTAAGCGGTCTCCACTTGAATTTATTGCGTTGCTTCTGCTTGATGGCGGAGTGGACTCGTTATCTTCACGCTTCCTTAGAATCTAGATTCAGGGGTACTTCTGACTTCTAGGGAGGAACTTCTGTCGTTTTGGGTAGGTTTGACTATAAAAGGTAGTCTCCTGAGGCGGTCGGAAGTTCTAATATACCGAAGGTCAGCGTAGTTAGGTCTTCACCTCTTGTGTTGGTTGACTTATCAAGTGGTTTCTTGTGGATATTGAGGATCCTTCGGTGATCGACTTTCGGCTTCAACGGGATTCTTGTTGTAGTAGACTGAGGAACAAGGGAGTGTGGTCCTATTGACGAGTCTTGCGAGGTGAGTTTGACGAGGTATGTCGTCCTGCTGAGGTGAAATCTTTGAGTTGATTCTGACTTGACGATGTCGAACTCCTGGTTCTTGCGATGCTTTTCCTCTCATATACTCTCGAGGTTAGTCTGGGTCTCATTACCGACATCTAACACAGGGGTTTCCTGAGTTACTAGGTAGGTTATTGATACGTCCAAAACGTATCTACTTTCCCGAACACTTTTGCTATTGTTTCTCCTCTATACTTGTGTGATTTGGATGCAACTAATGCGAACTGACGTTGTTTTCAGCAGAATTGCCTTGGTGTCTACTTTTTGTGTAGAAAATCAACTATCAGGAAAAATCCCGGAAAATATGCCAAAAATCCTATTTCACCAAGACTCAGGAGCGAATACGAGACGGAGAAGAGCCCCTGGGTGGCTACACCACTGGCCGGCATCGGGCCAAAAGGCTCCGTTGGGGTGGTGTGGGCCCCTGTGCACCCCCTCGACCTCTCCCTTCGCCTATAAGGAGCCTTCTGACCTAAAAACTTCGGGGGGGGGGGTTCGACGTTTTTTCAGAAGGAGTTCCGCTCCGCCGCCACCATCAGATTCCACGAAACAGCACCAGAAACTCCGTTCTGGCACCCTGCCGGGACGGGGAATTGGAGGAGATCATCGCCATCATCATCACCATTGCTTCTCTATCGACCATCCATGCTTCCCCCATCTATGAGTGAGTAATCCCCCACTGTAGGCCATGGGGATGGTAGGGATTGGATGAGATCGTTTATGTAATGGCATCAGATTGTTAGGGCATGGTGCCTAGTATCTTTTATTACTGCTTTATGACTTTGTTGCAATCTTGTTGTGCTTAATGCTTGTCACTAGGGCCCAAGTGCCATGATTTCAGATCTAAACTTATTATTGATTCATTATGATAGTATTGTTTTGGGTCTTATCTACAAGTTGTATACACACGTCGTTGTTCGGAACCTATGGCCCAGAAGTGACAGAAATCGGGATCACCGGAAGGGAAATGCTTTGATATGAGGATCACATGTGTTCATGGATTGTTAATGCTTTGCTTCGGTGCTCTATTAAAATGAGCACCTTAATTGCCAGTAGTTCCCTAGAGGCCCCGCTGCAAACGGGCTGGCAGGACAAAAGATGTTGCGCAAGTTCTTATTGCGAGCACGTATGACTATATATGGAACACATGCCTAGGCACTACTACAGAAAGGCTTATAGCCGCCAGATGATTAGTGATAGGCAAAATCAGGCCCGTCACTAACATGTATTGCTAGCGACGGGCAAAGATAAGCCTGTCACTAGTACAAGACACTAATGACAGATGTATAAAATTGATTATCACTAGTATTTTTCTAAAAACCACCTAAATAGATAATTTACTTAGTGACTTGCATCTATAAATATCTGTCACCGGTACAGCTCTGGTCAGTGGCGGCCTTAAAATATGTTTGTTTCTAGTAGTATTTTTCTTGACGGCCGGCTGCTGAAAGAGAAATTTATTAGCGATGGAAATCTCTAGGCCTCTCACCATGTAATTTTTTCCGCTCGTGCTGACCAGACCGCTGCTATCCACGAGCCGTGAAACCAGTAATTCATAGCCGCCGATCCTAATTCCTTGGCTTATTCGAATACGAGATCCCTAGGTGACCTTATATGAGAGATTTCGTTACAGAGGCAGCCTCCGCGCCACCATATCCTCTGCGTGATCCGGATCCATGTCCACCATCGGCGACCTGAGGAGCCTCGCCGCGTCCAGCATCGACTCACTCAATCACCGCCTCGACGCGCTCGATGGCGACTCTGTCCGTGACCTCGAGGCCTGCCACTCCCGCATCTCCAAGTCCAAGCACATCAATGCAAGGTGATACCCCATCCATTACACGCCATCCTCACGTCAGTCCCTTCCCCCGAGTGGGTCGTATGATGTGATCTAATCAATCGCCTTGCCTTACGTGTGTGCTTTTCAGATGCAGACGCAGAGCTGCCTGCAGATGGCGGAGGAGGCAGATAAGGAGCATACGAAATTAATAAGATGATCAAGAAGATCTCCGTGCAGGCCGAGGAGATGAAGACTGGTACAATTTCCGCTCGGTTCTCTGTTTGATCCAGTTTTCATCATGGGCGCAAGCCTGTATATATCTAATTGCATGTATATAACCTCCAGGCATCGTACAAGAAGTTTGTGTCAGATGTGCAGTCATCTACAGCTCGTGGTAACTGCAGAGATAGAGCACATCCATCTCTCTTTAGTTTAGTCCTATTCGAAATGTTGTTCAAGCTAATAAGGCAATGGTGTACTAACTTGTTGCTGATGGTCAGTGTGCAAGGTGACTGTCTCTGATATGGAAAAGTGCGCTGAGAGACCTATTGATGGCTTGCACACTCTTATAACATCCCAGCTACGGCAGCTTAGTCTGCCACCACACTTACCTGAGTAGGTAATCACTTCTTTGTTATCAACAACGACTTGTTGGTTGGTTATGTTCAGTAACTTTTAATGGATATATGAACTTATGGTTGTAACAATTGATAGAGACCTCACCTTGCGCTTCCAAACTACCGTATAAACTCTGTTTGTCATGTCACTAAATGCATCACATTTCGAGATGTCATTTCTCCATGAACATCTATGTGGATTTGTTTCTTTTTCTATATCAATCGACCAGTGAGAGATTTTGTAGGTACGGCTTCTGTTTGAGAACCTAGATGACCATTAAGACATAATCCTTGCTATAGATTGAGGAGCCTCGAAGGCTTATATCCTTGACTCATCCACAAAATACATCACCATACGTATGCTAGGAAGAGTAGAAGGCATCTTTTGTGATAGATCAATGAATCACTGCTTCTTGTAGTTATCAATTTTATTCACCTCTAGTGTTTATTAGATAAATTACATGTTTTTCTAGCCATACGAGAATTCTTCAGAACCAAAAGGCAAGCTGTTATTGCAATGACTTCTGATGGAGTGAGCTTACAATTTATATGGGATTGCCGTATGGTGAAAATTAGCAACTAAAAATAGAAATGCAGTCGCAAATTGAGGCAAAGGGTTTGATGATATAACAGAAAGATTAAATGGTTGTTCTGAATGGCACTTAAGCAATGCTGTTCCGTTGTTCAACTTAAATATGCAGCGAATAAGTTCTTTGATGTCCCAGATGAATCACAATATGATTAGAGAGAAGCCATGCAGCCTTCTGATGAGAGCAGACATGCTTCCTTCTTTAAATGAAGAGCCTTTCATTTGTGTTTGCGTGATAGAAGGTTTTCATGTAATTGATTACCTGTAATTATTTATTAAGATGGTCATTTGAATTTCATCTCTGAATCTGTCCGCGGCAGCCAGGACGGAGGCATCGGGGAGAGGCACATACCTCTGATCCTAGCTGTGGAGTCTTGATCTTCTCCTTCCCCTACTGCTGTCGTAGTTTGTGTGGAGCAGCTCGAGGGTCACCTTTGTTGCTGGAGTGTCATGGCAGCTGCTCGTGCATCGTCGCCCTGCTACTCTGATTGGCTCCTGCGGTAAGTTCATGCCATTAGCTGCAGCTGGCGCCTTGTATGTCCTCCAAGATCTGAGAATAGACCTATTTTGATGTTTCGATTCAGTTATTTTTGCGCGGAGTTTTCTCTGGTGATGGATGGGGAAGTACCATTTAAGTAAATTATATCTCTTTTCCTACATACACTCTTTCATACATGATTTTCGTATATACAGGTAGATGTTGTTAACCATTGGCATGTTCATGTAGCTGGCCGTTGGCTTTTGTTGGGAAGTTCATTCCAGTTCCCCATCAATTGTAGAATTTGATGCTTAAGTGTTGGCTAAAAAGGAAGAAGAAAGGTAGGTGACGATGTTTCAGTTTTGAAAATACCTGCTGCATCTGCTACTATTATCCATTCTGAATCTGGTTATCTAGCAACTATGTGGAATCTACAAATTGTTTCCATTGTTGATGTTTGATAAAATGGCTATTTTAAATATTAAATCATCCGTGTCTCTCAAATATACAGGTGACGGAGGACCAACTCCACCAGTACGTACGAGACTGAACATCTCTCCAAGTGGCAAAAATTATCAGCTGCCGAATTCCAGTATTTGTGCATATTGATGCTTGCAGAAATTTGAGTACTGATACATTTCCACGAACCAGCAAGCTAGCTTTTATGTTCAGAATAACGGATAAATATACTATCCATAGTTAACAATGGAGTGATTGTGTCCTTTTGCCTATGATAATTGCAAGTTCTTATGCTATTGTGTTATCCGTGCAAATATTTTGTCACATTGGGTTACGTGAATGTATCATTGGTACACTATCTTATCGTGTTATCTGAAATATTTATAAAAAAATGAATCTAATATTTTATAATATCTTATTGTGCTATCTAGAATATTTGTGGAAATATATTTATTTTTTTACGATTAAAATTCGAATTAGTGACGGGCAAGATAATTGGCCTGTCACTACATACCCCCACATGTTTCTGGACTTTGATCGTAACCAGTGACATGCATCTATTTTGCTTGTCACTAGTATATGCATACTAGTGACTGGCACGTGTAAATGCTTGTCACTGGTACATGTACTAGTGACAGGCATTATACTTGTGACTAGTCATCAGTGACAGGCCGTTTGCCCGTCACTAATAGACCTTTTGAGCCTGTCACTAATAGCCTATTCTGTAGTAGTGAGGATTGTCTACTACTTGGATGCTTTATATTATTTATCTGCAATTGCCCTATGTTCTGATTGCTATGTGAATTGTCTTGTCCATGCAACGCCCGTCCATCCATCCCTATGCCTACCGCACTCGAATCCCAATCACATCGCTTTTGTTACTACTGCTTTGCTTTACTACTGCTGCTGCTTTGCTATTCCTACTACAAAACTGTTGCTACTGATAAACTGCTGTGAGCAAGATTGTTTTCCAGGTGCAGCTGAATTGACAACTCAGTTGTTAAGGCTTATAAATATTCTTTGGCTCCCCGTGTATCGAATCAATAAATTGGGTTTCACTTCCCTCGAAAATACTGCGATACACCCCTTATACTTGTGGGTCATCAAGACTATTTTCTAGCGCCGTTGCCGGGGGGCATAGCTTTATTTATCAAGTTCACTTGGATTCTCTATTGTTCGCCGCTATCCATCCATCATGGGTAAGTCTCGTGATGACAAAGTTTCTATTTTACCATCCACTACAAGAAGAGGTACGGTTCTGAACACCTCTACTGCTCTTGATTCACCGTCTGTTTTGAGTAAGTTCCTTACACCACCACATACGCATGCTACACACACTGCTACTACTACTGAATCTGAAATTTCTGATACTTCTGATGCTGCTTCTACTGTGCTTGATAAGAGTGGTTCATTAAGTCCTTTCCTAGATGCTACGATTGCTAGAACTATAGTTGGAAATACCGAAACTCCTAATGAAGACACTGCCACACCTGTTAGCTCACCTGAGTCTAGTAAGAGTTATGATGCTGAAGAAGATTATGTTGAGATGACTGATGAGTTTATTGAAGAATGTAGGAACACCCATGATAGGAGCGCTGCTAAGAATCTCCTTGAGAGGCGTACTATTAGACCTAACTTATCTCCTGATGCTAAGTTTGCTGCTTCTCCCATAAACATTATAGATGAAGATTATGATTTCTCTCTCGATCTATCTTACATAGCTATTGTTGAGAAAGAACCTTTTTGTGGGACTAAGAATGAAAGTGCGGTAGCACATAGGAGGTATTGCCCGAATCTTGGGCAAGGTTTTGTGCTTTGATTCATGCACAGGCTGGAAGTCCATTACCTAAGAATGAGCTACTTGATATATTTTATAATGGACTAACCGAAGAATCTAAGACATACCTAGATAGTTGTGCTGATTGTGTTTTCAGGAATAGGACTCCTAAGGAAGCTGAGGAATTGATGGCTAAAATAAGCAAGGATTATGAAGATTGGACTCTTCCTAAACAAGCTATACCTGAAGTAATTGTACCTGAACCATCTATTCCGGTGCCTATTCCAACATGAAAGAGGAGGGGAGTTATGCAATTAAATAATGAAGTGATGAAGGAAGCAAAGAAATGTCTTAAGGAGAAGGGAATTAAAGCTGCAGATGTCAAGAATTTACCTCCTATAGAAGAATTATGTAAGCCTATTCCCTATTCATCTACTATTGAGGTATACTCTGTCCAACACTTTCATGAAGGTGATATCCCTTACTTGAAACCTCCTGATCAATGCTTAGAAGAATTTGATATCTTTATTGTTAAGCAAGATAACTTTAATAAAAGGGTGCAAAATCATCTAATAAACACTAGAGTTATTGTTGAGTTGAAAGATATTGTGGAAAGAACCTCCAATGATGTTAAAATGATTGTTAAAAACTTTCAAATGGTTCAAACTCAAATAGATCAACTTGTTAAAGTGCAAAACGACTTGCTAGTTAATGCTGCTAAAGAAAAACATGTCTATGAAATTAGAACTAGAAGTGGAGCTGCTACCCAGGATCCTCTATATCCTGAGGGGCATCCCAAAAGAATTGAGCAGGATTCTCAACAAGCTAAAAATAGCGGTTCTACTCGTAAGAAAAGGAAAAAGAAACATAAAACTGTTGTAGAACCCTCTGAACCTGCTATAGATCCTAATAGTATATATCTATCTCTGATGCTGAAACTGAAAGTGGTAATAAAGAAAATGAAGTGCCTAATGAAGAAAAAGTTGAAGAAGAACCTGAAAATCACACTAAGACTACTAAATACACTAAAAAAGATTTTATTGCTAAGAAACATGGTAGTGAAAGAGAACCTTGGGTCCAAAAACCTATGCCTTTCCCTAATAAGAAACACAAGTCAAAGGAAGATCAACACTATAATAAGTTTTGTGAGTGGATGAAACCTTTATTCTTGCAAATTCCTTTGACTGATGCTATTAAATTGCCTCCTTACTCAAAGTATATGAAGGACATTGTCTCGAATAAAAGGAAGATCCCTAATGAAGAAATCTCTACTTTGCTTGCTAATTATTCCTTCAATGGTAAGGTTCCTAAGAAACTTGGAGACCTAGGGATTCCAACTATCCCTTGCTCTATTAAGAACAATTATGTTAGAACTGCTTTGTGTGATTTGGGAGCTGGAGTTAGTGTTATGCCTTTCTCTCTCTATAAGAGGCTTCAGCTTAAAAAGTTGATTCCAACTGATATATCTTTGCAAATGGCTGATAAATCTACCACTATTCCTGTGGGTATATGTGAGGATGTACCTGTTCAGGTGGCTCACAATTGCTTGATACTAACTGATTTTGTTGTGCATGAAATGCCTGAAGATGATAATATGTCTATTATTTTTGGGAGACCTTTTCTTAATACTGCAGGAGCTGTTATTAATTGTAATCAAGGAAAGGTGACCTTCAATGTTAATGACAAGGAACATATTGTCTATTTCCCCAAGAAGATTGAAAGGACTTATGGACTGAATTCAATTGAAATGTTGAAGGCATTTAAGTTGGAGAAATATATTGTCCCATACCAAGAGAAAAATTTGAAACTATTATGATTGGGACCATTGCTATCAAGGTTAAGGTAACATAATCATTAGTGGAGTACAAAGTTTTGTCTCATATGCAATTGTTTTGGTAGCAAGACTTGATCAACCTTGCTAACAAAAGGATTTCATTGAACAAAACAATGTTTTCATTATGATTATCTCCGTTTATTTCTATCCTTTGCATTTTAGTTTTTGCTTTCGTTTAGTTTTCTTTGTTTTGATTAGTTGCTTGCATGCTAGAACTTTTGTAGTTCTAGCCTTGTTTTGTCCTTGCATCATGTTTTCAAAAGAAAAAAATCTGTCTGTCAGAAAAATTATTCTTCTATTTCTGAAAAATGCCCAAAAATAAAGTGTCTTGAAAAATTTCAGAAAATTCATATTAAATTTTTACGTGAATAAAGGGGTAGAGGAGTACCTGATAGGTACCAGGGGGCCCACCAGGCAGGCACACCATGTGGTGGCGCGGCCAGCCCTGGGTGGCGCCATGCCCTGGTGTGGGCCACCCTGGTCCCCCACTACTTCTCTCACCTGCCACTTTCTTCTCTCTCCCAAGTAAGCTCCAGTTCATAGCTCAAAATCGTGTTCTTTCTGTGGTTGCTCTCGATTTCTTCGATCTCCTTGCTCAGTCCATTTTTTTGCTGAAATTTGGAGCAATTGTTCCTTGGTATGTGACTCCTCCCCTTGTCCAAGTAGATTTTTGTTTAGTGGTTTATATGTTGAATATTTTGCTGCTGTAGGTGATTGGTTGTGAGAGCTTGTAAGCTTGTTTGATGCTTAGAGATATAGTTTTGATGCACGTTTAGGCCTCTTGCAAGTCCCTATGAGTAGAATCCTTTATTATATTTACTTTGCAATCACTTGTTTAATAGGTGTTTAAATTTCAGAATACCAAGCATGAACAACCATACTTTTGGAGAAATATTTGAGAGTGATGCACCTAGGAGGTCGAGGCCCTCAAGAACAGCCTCTCAAGCTAGGCCATCATACAATGAAGATATCATTGCAACTCGTATTGGCAGTGAAAGGGATGATGGGGATGCTCACCCATCCTCTTTTCCTTGTTTTACTTTCTTACAAGCTGCAGGTATTCTTGATGATTTCTTGCTACTGATTGAGAGGGTTGGCCTAACCTCTTATATGCAAGATGAGAGTGCACAGTACGTTATACTCACCAAAACTTTTGTTGAGAGCTTCTCATTTGCTAACACATCCTATCATTCCACTGTCTCCTTTAAAATCTATGATATGCCCTTCACCATGCCTTCGGAGAGATTTTGCAGTATTGTAGGTGTGCGTATGACAGGGACCGTGAAGAAAATTGAAGGGTGACCCGCTGATTTGTTGGAGCTTTACCGAGGGGTGACCAATGATGATGACCGCGTGGCGCAGCACGGAAAGATAAGAAATATCCAACTCCCTGCTCTTAGATACTTTGCATATTATCTTGCCACAAGTGTATTGGGTAGGGAGAACACTAGTAATATCTCCAACTATCATTTAGCATTCCTTGCTGCTGTGCTCAACAATGATACTCGGTACAATCTTGGCTCGCTTATTGCTCGCCGCCTAGCTGCTAGGGGGACTATCTATGGGGGCATCATTATCTCGCGTGTAGTCGATGCATTAGATCTTTCGGTGGCCCATGATGATGTTATGCTAGCACCACAGAGGCTCGACCTTGCTGCTATGAAAACTCATCACTTTGTCACTGCTACCTCTGATTTTAGCAATCTAGTATATAGGATGCTTTTCACTGACGGGGATGAAAGGGAGATCCTTTTGCCACAGCCTGCTTTGTTTAGTGTTGACAGGAGACCGTGGTCGCGCTCCAAGGAGGAGGTGGACGAGCAGTTTCGCTTGTTGGGTTTCCACGAGCAGCACCAGGAGGACCTGCCTTCCTATGATTACTCCGCACATTACGGAGGGGCATACTCGGGCTCGCACCAGGATGAGGGTACCTCCTCGTCGTACCCCGGTGACACTTCATCCTGGCCAGCTTGGGATTGATACCCACTTAGGCCAAAAGCCTAAGCTTGGGGGGAGGTACGCCGACACCGCACTCATCTCCATATCATGTTGTGTCGGTACTTTGTATATTCATGTTTTCGTTCTCTTTTTAGTTTTCGTTCTTCTTTGCTTTTGCTTTCTAAAAACACAAAAAGACCAAAAATATTTTTGTTGTTTCTCTTTGGTTTGCTTCTTCTTTTTGCCTTGGTTTGCTTTTCCCTTTTTGATTTGTTTGAACTATTCGAAAAACCCAAAAGATTTTGCTTTGCTTGTTTTTCTCTTTTGGTTCTTGTTTAAAAATAAAAACACCAAAAATATTTGTCATTCTTCTTTGGTTTTTGCGAGTTTGCTTCAGGGTTCGGCAGTCCTTAGTGGATATTGGTTTCATATTATTATTCAAGACACACAAGTGAAGAGCAATAATGAGGATTAATGACAACTTGAGGCGTGGTAAGAGGCTGGTAACAAACTCTATTTGTCTTTATTTTTGTACATATACTCATCTTTGTGAGCTTGTTTAGTTTGTTCATGTAGGGTGTATGTTATCTTTGGATGCTTAGTAGTTCTTGCTTTCTTATGATTAGCTCCAGCTTGCTAATAGTTTGTAGCATGTTTCATGAATGTTTGCTTGCATTACTCTATTCATAAATTGGTATGACACCGTGGTATCCTCCTCTGAATGTTTCATTTGAATTGACTTGGCACATGCTCATGCATGCACATGACTGTGATAATCAGTTAAGCCTTGATGAATTATTTTGCCTTAAGGATCTTGAATCACTTTCATGCCATGAGTAGTCCTGTTTTGTTGCAAGCATGATAATGATAGTTATTGCTCTCTCGTTTGTCGCTCCCTCACTTTTGCTAGCCTTCACTTCCACTGAGTGTTTTACTCATGTTTCCAACTCCCTAAACCAAATATTTCCAAAGTGTCCACCATACCTACCCATTAGCATCATTTGCTACTTCCGTGCGTATTCAATATGCCTTGTTTTCTTCCGAATAAAATGTTTGCTTATTATGAGAAAGTTAGTTAGTAAAGCTCTCACGAACTTGATGGCACACTTTATTTTCTTGCTCTTAATAAACCTGAACCATTGCGTCCTTCTTTGTTGCGCATATGCTTGCGCTTTATGAGTTGAAGTTAGCAGAATCATGTATCATGGGGACCGCTTTCAACACTTCATAGGTACTTTTTACCTAGTTGATATCATGTTCTTTTGCTTATGGATCCCGGCGGTGTGAAATAAACGTGGAACTTGTAAGATCATGGAGTTTGTATGTATGTTAGAGAAACGCCTGGGTCGCTAGCCTAAGCCATGCCTAATCATGGTGGAAACTTGCATCATAACCATAATGAGCATTCTATGAAGCATCCTCAATAAAAATCTATGCACATAGTAAATAAAAAGATCGCTGAGATGCTCATTGTCTGCTTGCCTTGTCATTTTGATTACGGGATACCTCCTGTATCATATGCAAGGGGTACCCCGTTGGCCGTTCTCTATGATATGTATGTACTTACAATGACAAGAGCTTACTTGTGACTGAAGTTGAGTAGCATGAGGATCGGTCTTCGTAAGTAAGGGGCATGAGACTTCGATTTATAACTTGTCAAGCATATCCTCTTAGTTGTGTCACTTTCACCTTAACCACATTAAAGATGCTTATGATAGGGGCAATGAGATCTCAAAGCTAACAAGTACCATACTTTCAGCATTTGGAAGCCTTTCTAATTATTCAAAACCTTTTCTTCTACTTGTTGAGTCTCCACTTATTCTTTGAGCACCTTCTTGAGAGCATAGTTGTCATCCTTTGTGTTTGTTCCAATACTTGATTATTTGTGTTATGACTTTGATGCTTGTATCTTTGATATCTTTACTTCTAGTCATCACTTGAACTTCAGAGGTGCCTTGGCATTCATAATCAAAGGCAAGCGAGATACCACTCTATCATACCTTTCTATGAGCATTGTCATGTTGCTTATGTTTGTGCTTCATGCTACTTATTATTCTTGAGTTGGAATCTCTTCATAGCTTGCAATAACTATTAAGTAGACTCAGTTGCATACTCTTTATTACGAATTGTCTAGGTAGTTGATCACATTGCTCAGAATATTTACATCATATGAAGAAAATGTGTTCGTGAAAGTTCTTTTATCGCACTCAGTTTTCAATTGAATTGCTTGAGGACAAGCAATAAGCTAAGCTTGGGGGGAGTTGATACGTCCAAAACGTATCCACTTTCCCGAACACTTTTGCTATTGTTTCTCCTCTATACTTGTGTGATTTGGATGCAACTAATGCGAACTGATGCTGTTTTCAGCAGAATTGCCTTGGTGTCTACTTTTTGTGCAGAAAATCAACTATCAGGAAAAATCCCAGAAAATATGCCAAAAGTCCTATTTCACCCGAAGACTCCAGGAGCCAGAATACGAGACGGAGAAGAGCCCTGGGGTAGCCACACCACCTACTGGCACGGCCCAGGCCAGGCCGCGCCAGGGGGTGGTGTGGGCCCCCTAGGCACCCCCTCGACCTCTCTCTTCGCCTATAAGGAGCCTTCTGACATAAAAACTTCGGGGGGTTCGACGTTTTTCCTGAAGGAGTTCCGCTCCGCCGCCACCATCAGATTCCACGAAACAGCACCAGAAACTCCGTTATGGCACCCTGCCAGGACAAGGAATTGGAGGAGATCATCGCCATCATCATCACCATCGCTTCTCCATCGACCATCCATGTTTCCCCCATCTATGAGTGAGTAATCCCTCGCTGTAGGCCATGGGGATGGTAGGGATTGGATGAGATCGTTCATGTAATGGCATCAGATTGTTAGGGCATGGTGCCTAGTATCTTTTATTAGTGCTTTATGACTTTGTTGCAACCTTGTTGTGCTTAATGCTTGTCACTAGGGCCTGAGTGCCATGATTTCAGATCTGAAGTTATTATTGACTCATTATGATAGTATTGTTTTGGGTCTTATCTACAAGTTGTATACACACGTCGTTGTCCGGAACCTATGGCCCCGAAGTGACAGAAATCGGGATAACCAGAAGGGAAAGGCTTTGATATGAGGATCACATGTGTTCACGGAGTGTTAATGCTTTGCTCCGATGCTCTATTAAAAGGAGCACCTTAATTGCCAGTAGTTCCCTAGAGGCCCCGCTGCAAACGGGCTGGCAGGACAAAAGATGTTGTGCAAGTTCTCATTGCGAGCACGTATGACTATATATGGAACACATGCCTAGGATTGTCTAGTACCTGGATGCTTTATCTTATTTATCCGCAATTGCCCTATGTTCTGATTGCTATGTGAATTGTCTTGTCCATGCAACGCCCGTCCATCCATCCCTATGCCTACCGCACTCGAATCCCACTGTTTACTGCTTTTGTTACTACTGTCTTTGCTTTACTACTGCTGCTGCTTTGCTATTAATACTACAAAACTGTTGCGACTGATAAACTGCTGTGAGCAAGATTGTTTTCCAGGTGCAGCTGAATTGACAACTCAGTTGTTAAGGCTTATAAATATTCTTTGGCTCCCCTTGTGTCGAATCAATAAATTGGGTTTCACTTCCCTCGAAAATACTGCGATACACCCCCTATACTTGTGGGTCATCAGTTATCGCTCCTCGAGTCACATTCTTACGGAGGTCAAAGCAAACCAGAGCATACAAGCAAGGCGAACAGAGCGAGGGGATCACAATTTCCTCGGCAAACAACACACATCAAGCAACACCGGATGCACTTAGGCAAACAAACACGGTCAATGCCAGAGACCAAGGAGTTAACTACTCGCGATGTGGGGGAATCCTATTCTTAGGACTATTGTCCCTAGATATCTTCTTTCTTCAGGTCGGAGTCACTATCTTGAAGATGAAGCCTTCGTCGTATCTTGGACGCTTCTTGTTAGTGCAACACTTGATGTCTTCTAATTATGGGGATTCCGCTGGTAGAGCGATATTGTAGTCTCCTTGTGTTTGCTGGTAGTTGCTTGTCTTCATCTTGTTCTAATTGTCTTCACCGGGTTCTAGATCCTAGTTATTTAAAATCCGTAGGTTTGAAGTTTGGACGAGAGTTAGAGGAAACCATTTTCGAAAGCATTTACTTAGAGTAAGAGAAGAAGTAGAACTTTTTGAAACTCATTCAGAAACTAGTTTTCGAAAGCCGGGGTTTTCAAAATAAGGTTCCTGTCTAGCGCCCATGCTAACTAAGGTTCTCCTACAGTCAGGATGGCTCTGATACCAAGTCTGTGGGGCCCCTAGATTAATCATCCGAGAAATCCCTGTTATGTATATATATCTCCACGTTCCCATGATCAGTGAGCCATAGAACATAACCGACAAGTATCATTACAACATCCGAGATATACCGAATTACAAGACTTACATAAATGTCGTTATGGCTATACCATCTTCAGCAGCGGAACATCATCACGCGCAGAGCCCAATCATGCCTCAACCTACAGGCGACTGACTGGCAGGACGTCCTAGCTCGCATAGCCGTCAACTTCATCCCCTTCTTGATATCTGACCAAGTTAATAGCCAGGGACAATGCCAGTGAGTACTTTGAATGTACTCGCAAACCACCTCAAGAAAATAATAATAACAAGAGGATATGCAATATGGCTGTGGTAGTAGGAGGGCTTCAAGAGGGGTTCTTTTCTCAAATAGTTTCTCTTGTAGATATAGCATCTACATATATTTGTTGAAAACTTTTGTAAACCATTTTGGATGCCTTTTAAGTTTTGTAAACACTAGGATTGGGGTGCCCATTTGTTCCCGTCTTCAGGTCGTCCCACGACCAAACTCCTTTCTCCTCCTTCCGACCATCCCATGGTCAAAACCTTTCTCCTTTACGACCATCCCATGGTCAAATCATTTCCAAAGCCATTTCTTTTCTGAAATCCTTTTTGAAAACAAAACCAGCACCGCTCTACAACAACCTTCCCAACCGTCCATGACTACGGACACGGCTATTCGAATAGGTTTACACTCTGGAGAGGTTGTACACTTTACCCACACCATCCGGGTACACTACCCTGATCTAGACCGATCATGGGTCGAGTAATCGATCAAGACTCTCCGGATGCCCACTCCAATATAAGTGCCTACCCTACGAGTGTTACTCCCCTCAAAACCGGGACGTCGGGTAACGAGGACCAACCGGAGCACATTTTTTTCACTTCCCAAGTGTGCGCTTTCAATGAGGGGCTCATAGTAACGCGTGGAGGCCCGTAGACCCTTCGTTCCTTCTCCCGGTCGATGTTTTATTTGGACTCCGCTAGAGAAGGCCCACCCTCCAGGGATTTTTATCCCCTGTAGTTGTTGCGAGGCAGCTTATACTAGAATAAACAAACATCAAATCCAGCCCTGTCCCATTCCAGGGTAATGTGGTTCCACAGGGTTAAATTGTTCTAGCAAAACTACAAAGAACCAGGTGCATTTTTTAAAACTTTTTCCTCCATCTTTCCTTCAGCATTTTGTAAAACAAAACCTTTTTCTTTCTCAACATCTCTTGGGAGGTCCCACCTCACCAAGGTTTTATCATAAAACATTTGGTAAAACTTTTCCGGGGTCTTCCCATCCTATAGCTTTGCTTCGCCTAAATTGGGGGTCTCCAAAGGGTATGGTATATTATACCATCTACCATACTAGGGACAAGTAGGTGTCATCAAGGGGGTTGTACTTAATATTACAAAAGTGTAATAGTTCGGAGGAGCCAAACCACTACCATATACATCAACATATAGCAAAACAATGCAATTTTAAAAAAACAGAAGATAAAACCTGCATTAGTGAAACAGTAGGACAAGGCTTATGAGCAAGAAGGTGGCTTGCCTGAGATCAGAAATATGGCATAAATCTACCTGGACTTCTTCTTAGAATACCCAAAATACCAAAGTAAGAACCATCTTCTGATCTCCGATTTCACCGCAACTATCGTCGTCAAGATAGCACATGCAAGCAAACCAAACCATAATCAACACAAGGCATACAAGCATCATTACAATACATCAAACAAACATACCACACATTACTCAAATCAGTAGGTTTTGATAGATTGAGTGGGTTGTAATTGCAGTTACTTTAATTGCCCTTGTGGTCTTTGCTTTATGATGTAATTTGTCCAAATACCACATGTTAAGGGGATTTAGAACTAGGCTTGGGTCTGTATGATATCAGTATGTAAGGATGATACCATCAGATATGTAGTGATAATATGAAACCAAAAAAAGTGGTTTTACCAAATTATCAAATTCCAATGATTTATAATGAATTTTCTAGTGGAAAAAACTCTAGTTTTAGGAAATAATTCACCAAAAATGTTCTGTATGTCCTAAAATTATTTCCTTGGGTGGTTAGGTAGGTCTTGATGTACTTGTTCACTAAGAGTTGGAATCAAGTCAAAATAATTACCAGAATGCCCTCAGGAAATTCCCAAAGGCACTTTTGGATATGTTTTGTATTTTTCACCAGATTTAATCTACAGAGGATTTTGATTTGATTCCAAGGACACATTGTGTGTATTTGGAATACCTTTCTGTATAAATTGGAATCATCCTTTTTTGGATTTTCAGAGCTATTGTAGTGATTTATCTAGTGAATTAACTAAGCCCAGAACAGATTAATTCATGATAAATCCACAGGGGCTTAGAAAATTAGGGACTGCTGGGGTTTGATAGATATTTTCGTACCAAATCACATAGAGTTGGATTTGTCTCAAAGCAGTTTAGGGTTTGGCCTAGGGAAATTCTTAAAGGCAGAAAAGGACTAGTTTTGTTATTTTTACTACAGGAAAACAAATGCTCCACTTGGCATGAGGACAATTCCATGAGATCGGTACATGCAACACCTACCAGATGCAATTGGATTTACCAAATTTGGAGTTGTAAAACTCCTAGAAGGAATTTAAGGGTGTATGGAACACATTTTGAGGTTTCATTTACTATTGTTAACCTAGGATAGATATGGCCTAACCAGGGTTGCTGCATGTTGGATAGAACATGTGCTTACAGGTCTATAATTTTATTTGGACAAAATCTGGCAGTTTTCATATAAAAACCTAATTAAACCAACATGCCACTAAATAGATCTGAGGTAATGTGTTTTTATAAAGAAAAGGGGAAAGGGGATGCTGGGCTTAGGAAACCAGAGGGATTTGGGCTGCACTGCGGGCCGGCCCAACAGGCGGCGCCGGGGAAGCGTGCGCAGGGTCGTTTGAAACGGCCACGTGGGGCCCGCTGGTCAGCCACCCGGGGCGGCGAAGGGGGTATGAAGCAACGGGAGCCGCTCGATTAGATCAAGATCGATGGCTCCCGGCCGTCTTCCACCTCGTAGTCAGGGTGCCGGGCAGGAACCCTAGCAGAGGGAGAGAGGCGGCGGGGGAGGCTCACCAGGGCCGTCTCCGGTGAAGAGGAGGCCGCAGGGCGACGCGGTCGATGAAGGCGGACCGGGAGAGGGGCGGCAGCAGCCGGTTCGATGTCAGGCAGCATCACGCGCATCAACGCCGGTGGAGATCGCCTCGGGGCTCGCCGGAGTAGCGTCTAGGGGAGATCCTAGGGCAAAATGGGCACAGGGTTAGATGCAGGGAAAGGAGGGGAGCGCGACAGTGCGGTATGTAGAGAGAGAGAGAGGCAGCAAGGAGGGAGCTTATCTCGAAGAGAGGGAGGGGGCCGAGAGCTTTCTGTCTACTTCTCATGGGCGAGGCAGAGCTGGGGAGAGGGAGTGGAGTTCTGGGGTGGTGAGTGGGAGTGAGAGGAGTGGAATGAGGGGCATAGGGAGGCGCGGGGGTGGCCTCTAGCCCTTAAAACCGAGAGGGAGTAGTCCATGGTGGATTATGCTCAAGGAGAGGGTGGGGAGAGAGCTGGGGTGGTGGAGAGGTGGGTGTGGTGCCAGGGACCAGAGGAGGGGCGACATCTCTTCCCTAGGAGCCTTACGGGCTCCTCCCTTTTTACCTCGGGTGAAAAAAAGGAAGGGAGGGACAGGGGGCTAGGGGGAGCTAGGGAGGCTCTCACTGGTGCAGAGGGGAGGGAAGTAGGGTCATGAATTGACTAGAGGGGTAGTGAGGCGTGCTGCAGCTGCTGTGGTGATTACTCCACAACATATGCAAGATATGGTGTTTCTCTCACTTGCTTGCTCCAAGACCTAAAGTCAAAAGGATGGTCTTGCTATAGTGTAGTGCTACAGGGATCACTACCAGAGGTGTGATGGGTGCTGGAGAGAGGTGCTAGTCAAGCTTTTGATGAGGGTTGGAGGTGGTTTGAGTAGTGGATTTGATTAGTTGGCATAATTGGTCAACTTAATGGTTATGAAGGAAGTATAGGGATGTAGTCTTTATAAAATGAGGGAGTGGTACTAGTGGGTAGATACAGTCAAGGTACCCCTCCTAGAATTATTTGAGATTTTTCAATGGAGTTTTAGTCCACTTAAATCCATTTATTCAAAAACTGCAGAAGTGAAGTATTGGAGGTCATTTGATATTTTTACATTGGACCTTGTTGGATTTTGATGTGAGGTGGTCCCAAATGTGAATACACACTTGGGAGAATTTTCCCGAGATTTATTGAGGATTCAAAGTATTTAAAGCAATTATTATTCTATTTCTGCCATTTAAGAGAATAGGCAAAAAGAAATAGTAAAAGGTCTCAAAAATATTTATTTTTGAAGTGGGGAGATGGGGTATTATATATGGGCCTCAAAAGTGCTTATAGTTGGGGAAGTTTTTTTGGCAAAAACCAAACTTTCCTTTGGGAAAGGAGTTTTGGAGATTTTGACTATTAAAGAGATTAATTAGATTTGGAGCCATAATAATTATGGATAATATTTGATAAATCTTTATGATCAAGGTTTATGATGTAGACAAGGTTTAGAAAGCATTTGCAACCTTGGTATTTGAGAATCAAAGGTGATTTGGTGAAAAACTAGAGAATAAGGATCTAGGTAAGATTGTTTTCATACCACCAAAACCTTATTGGATCATGGAGCTCAGATCTCCCCTTGGGGCATGGGATAGATGGATGGATAGACCAAGTTATGTACATCAACATGGTATATAGGTTTGAGCTTGATCTTTCTTGAGTTCACCAAGAATTGATTTCAAACTTTGAATAAAATAAGCTTGCCAAAGAAGATTATCAACTAGCCTTCAAAACCTTGTGGGTTTAAGAGGCACAAAGATCCACATGGAACAAGTGAAGTGGATATTGATAGACCTATATGAGTAGCCAACAACCATGCAAATAATTGGTCCATAGAATGTTGGATGATGGTGTGAGCTTCTGTCAAAGTAGGCATGTTGACTAGATTTGCAGGAATAGTTAATTTCTTGCCGGCAAAACCATCAAGAAAAAGTGGGTTGGAGGATGTTCTAACCAAGGGAAATGGTGGGCCTTGGTATTCCTTAGGATGGTTAACAAGATGGTTCAAATGCATTTTCAAAAATGCACAAGGGTTGAGAAAAGGATGCATTCAAAAAGGTGATGTTGGAACAGAATCCAGACTTGGCCAAATTTGGCAGATTTAGGGTTTTTGACTAGAAGGTGAGAGGGGAGGCCTTTGATGGGTAGCAAGGTACCAAAGCATCATCAAGTGGATGAGGTTGGAG
Organism: Avena insularis; assembly: GCA_023614405.1. NCBI lineage: Eukaryota > Viridiplantae > Streptophyta > Magnoliopsida > Poales > Poaceae > Avena > Avena insularis. Next base: position 92,299,535 of record CM042692.1, on the reverse strand, counting down.
AGTAGATTGAGTAGAGGGATCCACGCTTGATATTGGTCTTCATTGACTTGGAAGCTTCTGGAATTAGATCACTTTAGAGCTGATCTGGTTAAGGGTTTTAGATGATTACTTAGTAGCTAGGAATCAGATCCAGATTGTATTCTTGCTTAGGGTTTGGTGAGTTTAAAGTATATTGATCCAACTGATGAGCTCCTAGAGTGGCTCATACTACTTCCTAAGCAAACAAATCAAACATCAGATCAAGGCAACTCATCTTAGAAACTAAGCAGACCTACTACTGGGGTTACCATCAAGCCTAGCTTGAGGTGAGTATGGGTATTTTGAAGTGTTGGATTTGAATAAGGTGAGAGTCCTTGGTATTTCTACCAAGAGTATAATTCAAAAGCTAAAAAGGAGGTTTTGGGAAACCTAGAGATAAGAATGGTTGAAGGATATGTCTATAAAGCATAAGGAGATTATAATAGGTTGCTCTCCATAGTTTAGGGACACAGAAGCTACTAAAATAGTTGGTTTGCAAAGGCTTCTTGGCTCAGGTTTTGAAATGACAGAACATTTGAGAATATGGAAATTAAGCCAAGACTGTTTTGAGAAGTAGATTTTGTCAACTGGTGTTAAGGTAAGGAGTATATCATCTAATACACATTCATATGCATAAGCATATCCATACAACAAGCAAACACTTCAGCATTAAATAAGAAATTTTTTTTGTTCCCCCTGATTTTTGCATTCTGGACAACTAATCAGGGTTGCTGAAATTGGGATGTTACACCACCTATGGTTGGAGGTCACTTTTTTGGCTAGTTCATATTATAGACCAGTTTTAAACGCTATTCTTATATTTTAGGTTAATGATTTCTTGTCCCGACCAGTTCTAAGAAGCTGAAGGAATGTCATGCACACCTTTTTGTTATATTTCTATATTTCTGTTATGCAGTGATAGGATTAGTTTATGAGGGAAATAGTTGAGTTGCTTGATTCCCAACATTCATTACCACACTAGTTCAGTTAGTCTGCATGAGACACACATGTTGTTGGCTTGATTTGTTATATTAGGACAATGCCAATTTTGAAATTCTTTGACAACAAACATGATGTTTTTCGCCTTCTTTGCTGCTCTAACTTAATATGTCTTAGTTTTAGCATGCAAATAACCTGTAGTGTTTCTTCCAGAGTGGCTATGATACTGGCACATGTATGCATCGGTCCAGGACATCGATAGTTCCTGTTATTACGGAAAGAGATGTTCGAGGCACATCATTAATTGTTCCTGGTTAATGATGAATTTGAATTATTTTACATATAAGATGGCCGCCAGTTAGCTGGTACGCTATGCTGACCTGTTTTCTTTGTTTCAGGCTGCACATGCAGCTATGGGGGCAAAAGGGAGGAATCCTACATTAAGTATTGAGGTCATTTCACAGAGCAGCAATGACAGTGATTATTGCTTGCATCGGCCGACGATTTCAGTTTTTTCAGCAGAAAGAGGTGTTACAGCTCCACTCCAAAAAATTGATTTAATTGAACAAGAAACATAGCAAATAGATGGAATAATCACGATTACACGTGAATAAATACAAGAACTGAAAGATCGACAAGATTTGACAGACCGTCTGCTTGATAATCTCTTCTGCAGTTGTCATGGTATGCTAGTTGTTACTTGTATGGGATGTAAGCTCCGTAGTAGAAACATTGTTCCAACACATGTCCCGCGATGTCTCTGTAATGCTTCATCTTGTTTTTGTTGAAAGTCTGTTCTGTAATAAATTTCAAAAAATATCTGTTGATGTAATAGGGTGATCCTAGCATGGCCATTAGCGAGCTGAAATATTAACGGACTGTTTAAAACCAGAATTTCGCCATAGTTATAGAATACGCAAATATGCTGGCCCAGCAGATGGGCCAAATAAACACGAAAATACCATAAGTGGCAGGTCAGAATATTGGTGGGCCTCATAAGTGGACAAGGCCCTGAAAATGTACTATGCTGAACAGCAACAAGCGAGAACAGTAAAGGGCCAAAACTATAATGGGCCCGAATATTGATATACCTGAATAGTAAAGAGCTGAAATAGTAGAAGGCCTAAACAGTAAAAAGCCCGCGCAGTAGAGGGCCCGCATAGTAAAACAGACAGAAGAGAAAAAGGCCTGAACACTAAATGGCCTGAACAGTAAAAGTCCATAGGCGCAAAATGCCTAAACAGTGAACGGCCGGAACAGTAGAAGGCTAGAACAGTAAAAGGCCAGAACAGTAAAGGATCCTAACACTAGTAACTCAGAAATGTAAAATGCCATAACAGTAAATGGGTAGAACAGGAGTGGACCCCATGGGCCGTAGGAGCAATAACGAGCTGCTTGCAGGCCTTAATAGTGCCCAACCTTCTAGCGCAGGCCCCTAATGGACCGCATATTATTCTACCAAAGTGGGCCTTCTTTAGGCTGAAACTGTAGCGGGCCTGAAATCATACGGGCCCTGGATGGACATTAATGGGCCACGTCAAACAGTACACGTCGTGAGAGTAAAGGGCCGTAATCTTATTGGGCTCTCCTCGTGGGCCGGCCCACTTAACAATTAGCAGGCCTTGTCTGGGCCAGGCTACTGCCATGGTTTCTATGACCGTTAACAGTGCTAACCGGCCGTTAACGGCGGGTGCCACGTGGCATTTTTGCATGACGTCAGCAGTCAACGCACGTGGCGAACATATCTACGACGGAACAAGTTTTCGTGGCTGAAGGGTGCGATCCACCACGGTCAGAAAAAAACCGTGGTAGATTCTTTTGTGACGGGGCTTTTACCAAGAAGGGCATCCGTCGTAGAAGACTTTTTAGCCACAAAAAACGGTCCTTCAACCACGAAAATCGTCCATTGTAAAAGCCAACTTTTCTTGTAGTGAGGATTGACCTTCATACGAGCACCAATGATTGGCTTTGCGAGTTGTGCCTCGGCTCCCTTGCTAGCACCTGCACCAATAGTAGATAATTCCTTACGCTTGTGCGGCCTTTGATCCGTGGTGATGAACTTGACCATCTCCACACGTCCTTTCCCATGTGGATTGTGATCTTCTCTCTCTTGTTGAGCTTTCTTCATCGCTGCCCAATTGATCTCCGGTGGATCATAGACGTCACGGCGGATGTAAACGTCAACCACGTCATCATCGGAATCGTTGTTGAAGTAGCTTGGCTCGGCGTACTCCTTGTACCTCGGGCTAAACCTCTCCACCTCCTCATCATCATCCTCCATGGACGGGCTACTAGAGCGGTCCCTGAAGGAGCAATGAGCCCCATGGGTTTTCCACGGCCTAGGACTGGATAGCGCATTGCTAGATTGGTTCCTGGAGATTATGATTAGAGAGAGAGACAATGGCGGTGTATAAGGGGGGTCAGAGGTTGGTAAAACTCACGAGAAACACCAAATTGTAACCCAAGAAAAGAATCTAAACGAAACACAGAAATAAATCACAGATTTGGAAATTCCCTGCCGCGTAAAGACCAACTATATGGGCGCGGCTCGTATAGCTACGGCCGTTTAGTTGGTTCCGGGTAGATGTTTCCAGATATCTTGAGTTCAGGTCGATTAAATCATGACTCGGAACCGACAATAACGTTATTTTTTTTAGATGAATAATAAACGAAAGATCGAACGAAAAGGTGTCTGAGAGTTTAACGACCAACTATACAGCCAGAATTTTTGGTTCTAGTCATATAGTTGTGACCGTATAGATACAAACACCAAAAACAAAACCATCCGAGAGTTTAACGACCAACTATACAGCCGGAATTTTTGGCTCTGGTCGTATAGTTGCGACCGTATAGCCTCAGATAGCGAAAACAATTTCACTAAGATGATATAGAGAGTTTAACGACCAACTATACGACGGGAGCTTCCTCTCTGGTCATATAGCTCGGCCCGATAGTTGGTAAAACCCCTCTAAATCTTTATAAAAACACAAGGAATTCGAAGGCAAGATTTTCAAAAGTAAAAATTGTCAAAACAAAACACTTATTTGGGTAAGAACACTTACCTTGAACTTACCATTTGCTTATTTGGGGATGAAAGTTCCTCCCACAAAAAATACTTCTTCTCTTTTGGAGGAATTGACCTTAGTTCATTGAATAATTCCCGTAAACAAAAATCACTAGGACTAAAGTTCCTCTCAATAAGAATTGTGTCTTCCTGGGCAAACATGGATACTGCATCTAACATCTTTATTTCTTGCCTCTACATAATCTGCAACTCAAATTCTTGAAGTGAAAGAATCCAACGGATCAGTCTTCGCTTATGGTATTTCCTTTCAAGGAGTTCTTTTAAGCCATCATGATCTGTGTGAACTCTTACCTTTGCATCAACTATATATGAACGAAATTTATCACAAGAGAAAAATACAGCAAAAAGTTCCTTTTCTTCCTTAGGGTAGTTATTTTGAGCACCATTGAGAGTTCTACTAGCATGATGTATAATATTAAATCTACGACCAATATGTTGCCCTAGAGTTACTCCTACAACATCATCACTAGCTTCACATATTAAGTCAAAGGTTGTATCCCATATAGGTGATTTAATGATGGGATCACGAGATAAAGCATTTTTAGTCTATCAAAGGCTTCAAGACACTTATCATCAAAATTAAATCTCATTCCCTTTTGCAAGAGGTTTGTCAAAGGTTTAGATATTCTAGAGAAATTTCTAATGAACCTTCTATAAAAACCCACATGACCAAGGAAACTTCTTATACCTTTAATATCCCTAGGTTGTGGCATTCTCTCTATTGCCTCAACCTTAGCTCTATCAACTTCAATTCCCTTACCTGATACCTGGTGTCCAAGGACTATACTTTTTTGACCATAAAATGACATTTCTCCCAGTTTAGAACAAGATTAGTTTCTTCACAACACTGCAAAACTCTTTTGAGATTATCCAAGAAACTAGTAAACGAAGTTCATCCATAAATACTTCCATTATAATTTCTATAAAATCCGCAAAGATAGTAGTCATACATCATTGAAAAGTAGATGGAGCATTACATAAACCAGAAGGCATACGTCGGTAAGCATGTAAACCATAAGGACTAATGAAAGTTGTTTTAAGTTGGTCATCAGGATGAACAACTATTTGAGAAAAACCAGATTATCCGTCCAAGTAGCAAAAATGAGTATGGTTTGCTAAACTTTCTAAAGTTTGATCTATGAATGGTAATGGATAGTGATCTTTCCTAGTCTCTTTATTTAATTTCCTGAAGTCTATGCACATCCTATGCCCAACAACAGTTCTAGTAGGTATAAATTCATTGTTTTCATTAGGAACAATAGTAAAACCGCCCTTATCAGGAACACAATGAACATGACTTACCCATTCACTCTCTTTAACAGGATATTATACCTGCATCTAGTAGGCGTACAATTTCTTTTCTTACCACTTCTTTCATTTCAGGCTTCGATCTTCTATTAAATTCCACAACTGGTTTAGCACCTTCTTCCATGAATATTCGATGGACGGCTATCATGGGACTGATGCCCTTCAAGTCATCCATTGAGTACCCAAAGGCCTAGCGATGCTCCTTAAGTATCTTCATGAGTTATTTTTCTTCTTCTCCTAAAAGTTTAGCACTAATAATAATAGGGAATTTATTTATATCATCTAAAAATATGTATTTAAGATTTTCTGGTAGAGTCTTCAACTCTGGGGGTGGTAATTCTTTGCCCTCTCTCTTTTTTGGCTCTTCAAAAGCCTCATCGGTTGGAGGTCCCAAAATGGGAAGTGAATCGAATTCATCTTCTAGTTCTCCCAGGGACTTGTCCTCCATAACTATTTCTTCATAATTTTGGATCTTCATCTATTTCTTCTTCTTGATTACCTAAAGAAAAGAGCCACCATTTCCTCAATAGTTCTATCTTCTTCTTCTTGTATAAGTGGAGGCCTGTCTTTAAATTTGGAAAAGTGGAACTTATTTTCTGTTCCCCCAGGCTTAAAAGACACAATCTCCTTCTTGAAATTAACATAGGCACCTATATCACCCAAAAAATTCCTTCCAAATATAATTGGGCAAAGAGTGTCAGCTAGCATATCAACAACCACAAAATCAATAGGAAGGTTTTTGTTGACAATTGTGACAGTTGCATCTTCAACTACTCCCATTGGAATTCTAAGGTTTTTATTGGCTAACATAATTGTCATATCAGTATTTTCAATTGTAGCATGTTCTATTTCTTATTTTATTTCTAAGTAGAAGTCATAAGATATAACATTAACTTCGGTGCCAAGATCACATAAACCGTAATGCGAGGTTTCTTTAAATATGCCGGGAAGGATAGGCTTACCCACATCTTTTACCTTTGTTTTACCTTCAAACAATACGGAAGTCTCTTCATCAAGTTCAACTATGTTACAGTTTGAGTACATAGCCATAATTGCTTCCTTGGTTACCACTGCATCTTTGGTTTCTTCCAGATGTTCCACGACTTCTGGCATGCTTTTGTCCTCCTTCTCCTATACTGCTTTGACCTGCTCATATTCAAGAATATGCTTTTGTGTAGTTTTAGGGAAAGGCATTTCATATATTGGTTCTACGGAGGCTAGTGTTTCTTTATCTTCCTTTTTTCTTTTCAGGTTCGGGTCGTGGATCATACTTGACTGGACCCTCCTTTGGAGCTTTGATATGTTCTGTAAAAGCTTTAACAGCTTGCAACACAAGATCTGAATCCAAATAAAGTTCTTTAGATAATTATTTAACATGGCCTTTTTATTATAGTCATGAATACAATCATGCTCTATTTCTACACCTCCTTTGCCTCCTAGACCAAAATTCCATGAAACTCTATGATCATGAATTCTTTTAAGTAAAGCCCAAGCTTTTGGTATAGGAAGATTCATAAAGGCTCCTTCCATGAAAGAGTCTAGTTCAATTTTATTAGATCAAGGAGCGTGTTGCAATTGGGGATGCTAAATGTTTCTCCATTGATGATCAAGGTACCCTCTACTTCAGTAACCGGCTAGTGGTGCCAAACAGTCGGAAGATCAAAGAGCTAATCCTTCGTGAAGCTCATGAATCACCTTTGTCAATTCATCCTGGTGGTACCAAGATGTATTGTGACCTTCGTCAAAGATTCTAGTGGAGTGGAATGAAACCATAAATTGCTCGCTTTGTTGCAGAATGCGACGTCTGTTGTCGTGTGAACGATGAACACCAAAGACCTGGTGGACTTCTGCAACCATTGCGTATTCCTGAATGGAAATGGGATGAAATTGGTATGGAATTCATCACTGGACTTCCAAATAACCAAAAGGGACATGATGCAATATGGGTAGTGGTTGATCGACTATCCAAGGTTGCTCATTTTCTTGCTGTCCGAGAAAGTATCACTACAAGTCAATTGGCAGAGTTATATATGTCTCGAATAGTGGTTCTCCATGGTGTTCCGAAGGAGATCGTATCTGACCGCGTAAGATTATTTACCTCCAAGTTTTGGGCTAGTTTCCAACAAGCCATGGGAACTCATGTCTCCTTCAGCACAGCTTACCATCCTAAAACCGATGGTCAAACTAAAAGGGTGAATCAAATCCTTGAAGACATGCTTAGAGCGTGTGTTATATCCTTTGGCAAGAACTGGTAGAAATGTCTTCCATTTGCTGAGTTCTCCTACAACAACAGCTTCCAATCCAGTTTGGGTATGGCGCCTTTCTAGTTCCTATATGGAAGAACATGTCGAACACCACTGAATTGGACAGAGACCGACGAAAGACAGTTTTTTGGCCCGGGTATGCTCCAAGAAGCTGAAGATCAAGTTCGCATAATCCGAGAACGTCTGAAGGATGCTCAATCTCGTCAGAAAACCAACTATGATCGTCATCACCTTGAAGTTCATTATGATGTTGGTGATCAAGTTTACCTCCGAATCACTCCTTTGAAGGGTGTCCACTGCTTTGGTATCAAATGCAAATTGGATCCTCGCTGTGTTGGACCCTTTTGCATTCTCTCCAAGTGAGGTGAGCTTGCCTACCAGTTGGAGCTACCATCAACCTTTCTAGATGTTCATGACTTCTTCCATGTGTCGCAACTTAAGCGTTGTTTCAAAGATCCTATTCGTGGTGTGGTTCATCAAACTCTGGATCTTCAAGAGGATCTAACCTACCGGGAATACCCAGTTCGTATTCTTGGTGAAACCGAGCACAAGACTTGTCGTCAAACCATCAAGTTCCTGAAAGTTCAGTGGTCTCATCACTCTGAGTCAGAAGCAACCTGGTAACGCGAAGATCATCTTTGATCCGAGTACCCCGCCTTCTTTTCTAAAACCTAGGAATCTCGGGACCAGATTCTTGTAAGTGGGGTAGAGCTGTAACATATCACCTCTGTGTGTAATAAATAAACAACATGTTTGTGAGCATTGCATACATGCATTACATTTGCACTTGGTTCTAATCAAGAGACAAAATAAAACCCTAATTTTCCCCTCTCTCTTTGAAAATGAATTCAAAAGGGTGGCTTTTATATCTTGAAAAAAACAAAATGTATGGAGCCCATCGGTATCAAGGGCCCCTTAGTGTTTTTGTTATATTTTACACACCTCTGGTATTTTTGAAATGTTTAAATACAGAAAAGAAATTGAAAATACAAATAGGAAAATGAAATAGAAAAAGAAAAGGATTCTGGAAGAAAAATTGGTGTTCACCTAACTGGGCAAAGAACCCATCTTTCCTCTTCTCTACACAGCTACCAGTCAAAGGCTCACCACCTTGCCACAGTCTGCACTGCTCGCCCTCTCTCCCGTTCGTTTTCATCGACGATGTCGTAGAGCAGCTGCGTGGCACCGCCGCCGTCGTCCGTCATGCCAGGATGCTTGCCCGCGCCAAGATGCGCGCCACCGATGGCCCGACGCCTACAATACCTCTCAACGCTGCCAGGACGAACCCTAGCTCTCTTCTTCCCCTTTCCCCTTACCTCGCCGGAACCCTAGCTCCCAGGAGCTCTGGTTCCCCGTTGTCTCTTGCCTCCCCTCGCGCCGCTGAGACGCCTAGGAGAAGCCCCTCATCGTCCTCGTGAAACCACGCAAGCCCGAACGCTCTCCTCTAGCCATAATCGAGTCCGAAGCCATCACTTTCAGAGCTCCGGCCGCCGTCGATTCTCCTCTGTCCGGCTTCCTCCGCCGTCCCTGACCAGCCTATCGTGTTCACGGTGAGCCGCTGGTCCGAGAGGACCCCTTCTCTTCCTCCCTCGCGCGCTAGACCACCCTCTGCAGCGGGGACCTGTGAGCACCGCCGCCATTTTTCGTCACCGGTGAAGCTTCGGCGACCATTCGAGGGCGGCGTCACCATCGTTCGACTCCCCTCGACGCCCTCTATCTAGCACCCCCACTCGCGTGTCCAGGTGCGCACGAGATCGACAGATCCGTGCTCGACCTGGGAGCAATGGCGTCGATGACGTCATCAGGACGTCAGGCTGACGTCATTTCTCTTTTTTCTTTTAGTTTAATCTTTTCTGTAATTGTTTATTAAATAAAAATGCTGACAGGTGGGTCCCTAATGTCAGGTTTTTATTCATTTTGAAATTAATTTCGGAAATTAATAAAATTCTGACATGTGGGTCCAGGTTGGAAAATAATTTTAACAATTCCAAAATTGTTTATTTATTTAAAATGATTTAAAAATAGATTAAAATTGGGAAAAATCATAACTAAATCATTTTAAATCAGGAAAATGTGTATAATATAACAAATTGTTCATAAAAAGGATATCTATCATTTAAAAATGTAAGCATTCATATTCATACAACTTTGAACCTTACTTTACTCAGAGGAACACCGACACTCCCTAAGTACCATGGGTTCGACGGTTTGTCCACCTAGGGCATTCCGAACCCATTTAAATCGAAGTGGCATCTAGGGCTACCCCAATTCATGCAATCCATCAGCTCATCCATATTTTATGAGCATTGCACATGCCATGTTTTGATTGTTGCCTCTTCTTTACGGTGTTGGTTCTTCATGAATAGGAACCGAGCCCAAACCTAAAGTCAACGACACCGAAGAGCAGTACCATTTCAACGACGGACAAGGAAAGCGTAGCCCCATCATTCTGAACCTATGTTTCCAAAGTATTTCATTCTCGCTATTTGCATATGATTCCAATGTGGACTTTTGATTTAAGATAGAGTATCCTATCTGCTGCATGTTTTCCTTTGTATACCAAGATACCGATCCACCACTCCTAGCATAACTAGGGTTGAGCTTATGAGCGTTGCTAGTGCCATATTTCAGTCAAGCTTAGCCATGCTTAGTATTACAAGACCGATCCATCCGGATGATGCATCGGAGATGCGAGGAACCTAGTTTGATAGGATGTTGAGATATGATAAGAGATGGTTAATAAACATGCTAAGGCAGGTATGGGAGGCCATGTTGGGTGTGGGTTTTGTAGTCCAATGCTAGCCACCCTTAGGACCTGATTTCTTGCCTCTTGAACCAAGACGAGCATACAACCACACGGGGGCTTGGAAACCCCCTCGACTAACTAACTTGCCTAGTAGATTCCATGAGTCACATAGTTCGGGCGTTCCATTCGACATACGCATTCTGGTTGTTCTCGAAGGAGGTGGAGGAGGTGCATTCATATAGGTAGGTAAGCGTGTCCGGGAACAAGAGAGGCACGACCTCCGTAATCTTGGTCCCCGCACACATCTCTAGGGACCGGCTTCGGGACTTGACTCGTTACGGCGACATCTCCTTAGCGCGTGACTCATGGTCTCGGCGAAAGAAAGGTAAAGGTCATGGTCAACCACCCTCTATCGGCCTTCCAAGGAAGAGGGCTAATAATTTGGCATTAAGAGTCAGTTGGTACGTGTGGGTAAAGTTGTGCACCCCTGCAGGGTTATAATCTTTTCGTAAAGTCGTGTCCATGGTTATGGACAACTTGGGAACGGATTCTGTGATCATAGAGAACTACAACCTAATGATAAAACTTGGCAACTAATCAGTGTTTCGGAATTACTTCCTCCGGGTCCTTTGAGGGGGTAATCCAAGTTGAAAGGTCCTCAGATGATGAAGGCGATCTGAAAGAGCTAGAGTGTAGCCTTCTTACCTCTTTTGAAATGATCTGATTAGACGAGCCTCTTCTCTCACTTGTTTTCAAAACAAAGTTGGCTTTTGCAAAGTAACCACAGAAAGCCTTTCTAAAACAAGCATGTATCGTAGGTTATTAAGTCTTGTGGAGTACATCCTGTACTCAGCCTTGCCTCGTTGATGTTTTTCTACAGATGAAGCTATTCTAGTGGAAGGTGGTTTCTACGTTGACGTCGATGAGTAGTTGGAGTTCCAGGGAAGCAGCCTAGGATCTATGGAAGGGTCATTTGCTTATCTTTATGGCCTCTTTGGCCCTTTGCTAAGTCTGTTGTTTAGAACAACATATTTGCTTTCGTTGCTTGTTGTTTGATGGGTCTTTGCCCCCTGGTTTGTAATACTTGTATGCAGCTCTGCTAAGAGCGTACCTTAATAATGTATGGTTTGTATGTTCTCTAATGTTACCGAATTATTCCCTGCGCGCTTCGAGCTCGAGGTTAGGCTTATGTCAGATGAAGATCTGGTATTTGTCTAACCCTGATCCCAGGTCGTGACAGATCTATACCATGAGAGAGTTGTACTTGTCAAAGTCTGACTAAAAAGTTTAACCCTTACCTCATCAGCGGTATATCCCATCAATAGAAAAGTGCCACATATATCTTTGAAACATGCAATATGTTCATATGGATCAGGATCTTCTTCATCTCTAGTAAATTGCTTCTTATGTAGAATATTAATTAGTAGAGGATTTATTTCAAACCCCCTTGTCTTCTCATTGGAGTTGTCTCTTTTATAAATATCATAGGGCTTCCAAAAGTGGTTGAGTGGATTAGCACTAGTCATATGCTCAAACTCCATCATATTGGGGGAAACCTGTAACTCAAAACAAAATTTAGCAAGACAAAAAAAAATAAGCAAAAACTAAAAGACCTACAACGCTTAGCTCCCCGACAACGTCGCCAGAAAATAGCTTGATGACTGCAAGTGCACAAATCGTTTGTAGCTAATTTTGAAATAAAGATATCGATCCCACAGGAAGCAGAAGTCTGAAGTCTAATAAGTCTTGAAATAAATATTACGATAGAAATGCTAGATAAATTTCTAAGTGACAAGATAAAATGCGAGTATTGTGTAAAAAGGTGTTTTTGGGTTTTGGGTATAAGAGCAATAATAAAGTAAAGTAAAACAACTGAGTACAAAAAGTAAGTATCGCGTATGTAAGAGAGATTGGAACTACAATAGGGAAAAACTGTTCTTAGGGAGTAGCGGATACACCACTAGTATTATAAGGGTCTAAGATAAAGATTATCATCATAAACATTCTCAACTGTGTATGTGTGGGAGGAACTCCGTATATGGACAAATAGGCAGCAACCGCTGCTCACATCATCCTCATAACCACAACAGCCAGCAATCGACATCAATCGAATTACTGTGCTATTAAGGGACGTAATCCTATAGGATGTATCCCATGGCATGGATAGTGTTCCGTGAGTTTCCTCAGTTTCCCAAGTTGATACGTAAGGGGTGCCAACCGCTTTATAGTCACTATAAGTGCTAGCACACCTCCGTCTACCAACAAGTAGTTTCCTCCATCAAGTCCCCACGAGAAGGAAATATTGAGAGGTCGACTTCTCTCAACATCAATATGTAGAAAATCTAACACATGGTCATAGCGATGAATATCATAATAGACTTTATCTTATTTCAATCTCAACTAGGGTTTCTCCATCTCCCCAAGAACTAACGATCTACTCAGACATGGAGGAAATCAACATCGTAGCAATGGTAATGGAAACAATCATAGATGAATAGTACTTGTATAAATCCACAACGAGTATGGGAATTACAACAAGATCTAGATAAGATGTAGATGAGTTGGATGGAGATGGTGGTGATGCAGGGGTGGATGATGAAGATCGATGCCTTAGCCTCCCGGATCTACGCGGGGCGAAGATGGATCCCTTGTGGATGAGTTCCCCCTCTAGATGCCGTCCGGAGGTGAGGTTCCTGCGATTTCTGGGTGTTCTGTATGTCGTCTCCTCGAACCAATTGCATGGGGTGAAACTATTTGACGAGGCGGAGGCGGCGCCAACTATACGGCCGGAGCTATACGGCTGGAAAATTGCTCCGGTCGTATAGTTAGTCGTTGGTCTCTCTGCCTCCCTTGTTCGCTTCTGGTTTTCTTCTGGTATTATTAATATTTTCCAAATAAGCGATTTACGTTGTTTTTGACTCCTTTTCTCCATAGTACAACTGCTCCAAGAATTGTATCCATTGGATCCATCATCTGTCTTGATCCAGGTGAAAACAGACATAAAATGTGCGTATGAGCACCGTAAAATTCCAAGATCCTGCATCTACAATGCAGAATAATAATGTAAAACATGATGCAAATATGCACTCATTAGCGGGTAGTAGCATATAGCAAGGCAGAATCAACCCTCGCACTCGAAGACTCCGCCGATCTCCTCGATGAAGCACGCGAGATTGCAGCGGAGAGAAGGCTACACCCAAGATCCTTCATCGAAGGAGACCTGGTCCTATGACTAAAGCAGCAAGGGCACCTCAAACTCGAGTCCCCCTGGGAAGGACCTTATGTGATTACCGAAGTAATCTCAGGTGGCACCAACCGCCTTAAAGATCTAGAAATCAGAGTCGCATACTCCAATCCCTGGAACATCTCCCAGCTGTCTTGTTTCTACCCTTAGACGTTTTTTACTTTACAAATAAGGCTATTCAGCCAGACTACTTAGCCATACATTGTACCTCGGGATACTCTGCGAATAAATAAAGCTAAGTGCCCCAACTTTGTGTTTTTCTATTTTACTTGCAATGATATCACTCGTGGGCTGCGCCATCCTCTACACCTCGTTACACGAATAACGCAGTATCCTGAGTAGCCGACGCACTATCAATCGAACCCTTGGAAAATTTAGCCCAGCTGCAATGCACCTGACAGGTTGACAAGGTGCTGAGATGAATATACGTTAGGCTAACAAAAAGGAACTGCAGATTACAACACACTCGAAAAACATACGAGCTAGCAAGACTTTTACACATTAATGGGTATCAAAAACACCCGGCACAATTATATGAACTTTACAACACCTATACATCCATGTGTAGGTCCATACTACACTACTGCTGCAGAAGGAGAACATTTTTTTGCTCTTTGAAGAAATCAACGATATCTTCGGCTGGCCGATCAACCACCTGGTAATGTGGCACCATGTTCCATATCCCTTCTGGCGGGGTCGGTGGTCCAACGGCAACAACTGCGAAATCCATATCTGGCCGGTGTAGGCGAACAAGCGCCAACACAGCCTTGGGCACCCACGACCAACTTCGGGCGCACACACTCGCGGACTGCGCAGATATCCTAAAACTTCGACAGCAAAGCTAGCAAGCTTGAAGGCACCACATCCAAGGGAAACATCACCTGAAAAATATGCTTAAGGCACGACTGCGACTTCTTCAAGCACTATAGCACCCGCGATGCACGATCCTACAGTGTCGCCAGCGTGACTGCATGATCGTGATCCACCCAGAAATATCCACTAGCTTCCAGCTGCTCCTGGGTCAAGTCGTTCAGTCGAATGGAAGCTCGATCCCTCTCATCCTGCGGGTGACGAGCGCTAACAACTACAAGAAGCAGGGCAAAGCATAAAGACAAAGTGTCGCCATTAATGGATAAAGAAAAGATAATAAGCCAGAGAGCTAACACTTAAATTGAGCAACATCGTCTAGGAGGTACTTCTCACGCGCATCAGCCTTTTCAGCCTTCGACTTCCACACATCCGTGTTACCGGGGATTGATACGTTGCTAATGTATCTATATTTTTAGATGTTCCATGCTTGTTTTATATCTACTTTCTTATGTTTTGTCCACACTTTGGAGTATTTTTATACACTTTCTTGGACTAACCTATTAACAAGATGCCATAGTGCCAGCTACCTGTTTTCTGCTTTTTTTTGTTCCAGGAAAGTCAGAAAATGAATATTCTCGGAATTGGACGGGAGAAAAGCCAAAGTTAATATTTCACTGAGGGGGACACGGAGCCAGAAGACGAGACGGAGAGGGGCCAGAGGCCGGCCACACCACCTGGCCGTGTGGCCAGGCCTGGACCACGCCAGGGGGTGGTGTGGCCTCCTAGGGCACCCCCTCGGCCTCCCCTTTCACCTATAAGAAGCCTCCGATATAGAAACCATATGTACCAGATCAAAATTCCACGAAAGAGTCTGTAGCTGCCGTCATCTCCATCCCTAGATCGGGAGGGATTTGAAGCTCTTCTCGGCACCCTGCCGGAGGGGAGAATTCACCCTGGAGGCCTTCTTCGTCACCCTGCAAGCTTTCGGTGTGATGCGTGAGTAGTTCATCCCTGGACTACGGGTCCATGTAGTAGCTAGATGGTTGGTTCTTCTCCTTTGTGCTATCATGTTTAGATCTTGTGAGCTCCGTTCATGATCAAGATCATCTATTTGTAATTCTGCATGTTGTGTTTGTGGGGATCCGATGGATATTTAGATGCTATTTTAGATTGATTATTGATTCTATCATGTCTTTGTTATTTGTGATCTTACATGCTCTCTGTTGTTAGTAGCTATCTTGGCCGAGTAGATGCTAGCAACTCCAAGAGGGAGTATTTATGCTCGATAGTGGGTTCATGCCTCTAGTAATCTGGGGAAGTGACAAAAATCTCTAAGGTACTAGATGTGCTGTTGCTAGTAGGGAGAAAACAACAATCCTTTGTTCATAGAATAATCGTATTGTTTACTTTACACGCAATGCTTAATGCAATTATCTGTTGCTTACAACTTAATACTGGAGGGAGTTCGGATGATAACCTTAAGGTGGATTATTAGTCATAGATGCAGTTGGATTACGGTCAATGTATAATGTTGTAATGCCCAATAAAATCTCATAGGAGTCAAGATGATTAGTATATGCATGTGTGCTTTCTCGATGTTTGTCAATTTTCCCGCTATAATTTGTTCACCCAACATGTCATCTATCTTAAGGAGAACCACCACTAGTGAACTATGGACCCCGGTCCTTTCTTTTACCATCAATCTACAATCTACTATTTACTGTTTTATGTTTACTATCTGCAAGCTATGACTATCTTCCACACAATACGTTTAATCCTTTGTTTTCAGCAAAACCGGTGAGATTGACAACCTCACTGTAAGTTGGGGGCAAAGTTCTGTGGTTGTGTTGTGCAAGATTCCAAGTTGGAAACAACACCTTGGAGGTGTTTCCTTGCTCCTACTGGTTCGATAACCTTGGTTTCATAACTGAGGGATAACTTTCTGTTGTGCTCATCCTACCTTCCTCTTGGGGTTCCCCAATGAGCTCGATATATTTTTGGCCATCAAGCTATTTTTTTGGCGCCGTCGCCGGGGAGTCAAGGACATCTTCACAAGGGGAGGTCCCTCATAACCAATCTCTTTACTTTGCTTCTTTTGTTTTGCTTAGTTTATTTTTGCTTTGTTTGCTTGTTTCTTTATCAAAAACACACAAAAATTAGTTGTACTAGTTTTTCTTCTTTATTAAAAACACAAAAAATGACTACTCTTGAAAACACTAAGTTGTGTGACTTCACTAGCACCAACAACAATGATTTCATGTGCACACCTATTGCTCCACATGTTCCTGAAGCTACTTTCTTTGAAATTAAACCTGCTTTACTCAATCTTGTTATGAGAGAACAATTTTCTGGAATTGGTACTGAAGATGTTGCTGCTCATCTAAATAACTTTGTTGAACTTTGTGAGATGGAAAAACATAGGGATATAGATGGAGATATTATTAAGCTTAAATTGTTTCCTTTCTCTTTGAGAGGAAAAGCTAAAGAATGGTTACAATCCCTAACTAGAAATAGTATTGATTCTTTGACTAAATGGAAAGATGCTTTCATTGGAAAATACTATCCTCCTGCTAAGATTATATCTATGAGAAGTAAAATAATGATATTTAAACAATCTGATAATGGACATGTTGCTCAAGCTTCAGAAATAGTGAAATCTTTGGTAAAGAATTGTCCCACTCATGGACTGACTGCTTGGATGATTATCCAAACCTTTTATGCAGGATTGAATTATTCTTCAAGAAATCTACTGGATTCTGCTGCTGGAGGTACCTTTATGACCATTACTTTGGGTGCTGCAACAAAGCTGCTGGATAATATGATGGTTAACTATTCTGAATGGCACACTGAGAGAGCTCCACAAGATAAGAAGGTAAATTCGGTTGAAGAGACCTCTTCCTTGAGTGATAAAATTGATGTTATTATGTCTACGCTTGTTAATGGGAAAGCTCATATTGATCCAAATCATGTTCCCTTAGCCTCCTTGGTTGCTCAAGAAGAGCAAGTTGATGTGAACTTTATAAGAAATAATAATTTTAGCAACAATGCCCACAGGAATAATTTTGGTAATAATAACTATAGGCCATATCCTCCCAATAATGGTAATGCTTATGGAAATTCCTACAACAATAATAGGAGTGCACGTTCTGAACTTGAAGTTATGATTAAATATTTTATTAGTAAACAAACTGCTTTCAATAAAACTATTGAGGAAAAACTCTCTAATGCTGAAAGAAATATAGCATCATTGGCTGAAGCGCAATCTTCATTTAATAAAATGACTGCTAAACCTGAAACTATTGAGAATCCCTTGGCTGCTACTAATGCCATACAAGTTAGAATTGATGAAATGTCAGACTATTAGCTGAATTGCATGCTAAGTGGGAAAGAGAAGATGAAATTGCTAGAAAAATTAGTATTTCTACTATCACTACAACTAATATTGAAGCTAGTAAACCCAATGGAACCTTTTCTAATAAAAATGCCGAAATTCTTCGAAATATGGGAAACAATAGCCCTACTACTTTAGATGATAATTATGATTTTTATCTTGATGGTTGCAACATCTCTGAAGTTATTATGTTCCTACAAAAGCTTGCTAAAAGTCCTAATGCTAGTGTTATGAATATGGCCTTTACAAAACACATTACTAATGCTCTCATAAAAATTAAAGAAGGAAAGATGAAACATGAAGCTTCTATTCCTATGAAACTAGAAGATGGTTGGGAACCTATCATTAATATGAAACTGAATGATTTTGATCTCAAAGCCTTATGTGATCTTGGTAGTAGTGTTTCTATTATGCCTAGAAAGATTTATGATATGCTTGATTTGCCACCATTGGAAGATTGTTATTTAAATGTCCAACTTGATGATAATGCTAAAAAGAAACTCATGGGCAGTATTAATGGTGTTCTTATTATGGTTAACAATGCCTATGTCCCTGTTGATTTCTATGTTTTGGATGTTGAATGCAATGCTTCTTGTCCTATTACTTTGGGAAGACCTTTTCTTAGAACTGTTGGTGCCATTATTGATATGAAATAAGGCACCATTAAATATCAACTCCCACTCAAGAAAGGTATAGAACACTTCCCTAAGAAGAGAGAGAAGATTACTTTTGCCTCTCCTATGAAAACTAAATTTGGTCTTAATGCTTCTTCATTTGAGAATACTTGATTCTTTTCTTGCTTCTTATCCCTAACTTAAAGGCGTTAAAGAAAAGTACTTATTGGGAGATAACGCAAAAGTTTTAGATGCGTCTTGGAAGTTATTGCTTCAGTAATAACCTCTCCTTATCCTTTTTATTTGCTTTTTGTGCCAAGAGTAACCTCTAATGAGAGAGAAGTAAATCTTGGGAAAGTTGCTGTCCCGAAACAGATTTTTGTGCTTCGCTGTAAAAATTCATGTAAAATCTCTGTATGTCGGTTTGAGCTGTGATTATTTGTTCTTCTGCCCCAAGTTGTTATCCAACTTTCATTAGTTCAACACTTGTCGATTTGAGCAACAGAAGGTCTTCAAAAGAATTGGTTTTTCCCTGCTAGTCTATTTTGACAGATTTCTGCCATTATTTGCATTTGCTTCTTGTTGATTTCTTTTTGGGTTCTTTTTGGGGAATTGAGATTTTTGAGTGAAGTGCTACAGTAGCTTGTGTTTTAATGGAAATTTTATTGGTGTTAAAACTGAACCCAAAGACTTATTATCTTGAGCACACTAATGTTGCTAATAAAGATTGTGTGAAGTTTTGTATGAAGGAAAAATTTCAGGTGTAAGGAAAAGAGTGATGTAATGAGATAAAGAATGGACTAAATCTCAAGCATGGGGATGCCACCCGTGTCACCCCAAGAAATATCCAAGAATTACAAGAGTCAAAGCTTGGGGATTCCCAAGGCACCCCCTTCTTAATTAATAAAAATCTCAGGTTTCTTCCAAACACTTCATTTTTATTGTTTCATGCACAGTTATGTTGTTCTTGGAGCGTCTTCGTTTTTTATTTTTGGTTTTTGTTTACTTGGTTTTCTTAGTTTTCTTGAATAAATTGGTTGGACCCCCTCTTTCGTACATTAGTTTTCAAATAAGATTGGTTTGGATTGGAAAAGAGTAGGAAAAGTTCATGCTTAAGTGGTAAAAGGAGCTTGTTTTGACTGTGGCCTATGCTTTGTCATGTCATGCTTGATATTGTTTTGGACTTATGCTTAGTGATTTTTGCTGTAGCATGACATGTTATAAACAATTGAGATTGGTTAATGTGCCTTGAAAGAATCGTGCGTTGTTTTAGCATATTAAAGCATAGTATTGTGGTATTCTCCTTTGATGCTTTATTTGGGTTTACTTGACGCATGATCACACCATGTTATGACTATCCCAAGTCACCATAGCCTTTATGATCCTTTAGTTTTCGACTTGTAATATCACTTTATGCTTTAATTAATGATGTTTTGTCGTTTTGCATGATTATGGCCATTATTGCCCTCTTAGTTGGTTGCTCCTAGTCTTTTGCTAGCCTCCATAACCAAGTATGAGTTCCACACATGCATCCAAATCCAAATAAAACCAAGTTATCCCAAAGAGTCCACCATACTAACTATTAGCATTTGCTATTCCAAGTATATTCATGCTTTTATCTACCTTCCAAATTAAACTTGTTATGTGAAAATTAGTGATTAAAGCTCTCACGAACTTGATGGCACACTTTACTTTCTTGCACTTAATAAACTTGAACCATTGTGTCCATATTTGTTGCGTATATGCTTGCGCTTTATAAGTTGAAGTTAGCAGAACCATGTATCATGGGGAACGCTTTCAACATTGCACTTATAATCCGTTGATATCAGGATTCATTTGCTTATGGATCACGGCGGTGTGAAATAAAAGGGGAACTTGTAAGATCATGGAGTTTGTATGTGTGTTAGAGAAATACCTGGGCCTCTAGCCTAAGCCATGCCTAATCATGGTGGAAACTTGCATCATAACCATAATGAGCACTCTATGAAGCATCCTCAATAAAAACATATGCAAATATCAAATAAAAAGATCACTGGGATGCTCATTGTCTGCTTGCCTTGTCATTTTGATTATGGGATAGCTTCTGCATCATGTTCATGGGGTACCCTGTTAGCAGTTCTCTATGATACATATGTACTTACAATGACAAGAGCTTACTTGTGACTGAAGTTGAGTAGCATGAGGTTCGGTACTCGTAAGTAAGGGGCATGAGATTTCAACTTATAACTTGTCAAGCATATCCTCTTAGTTGTGTCATTTTAACCTTAATCACCTAAATATGCTTATGATAGTGGTAATGAGAGTTGAAAGCTAATAAGTACCAGAATTTTTGGAAGCTCTTTATGAGACTTGAATCCCTTCTTCCTTCTATGAAGGCCTTTCTTTTACTTTTATGTTTAGTCTCCATCTTCTATCTTTATGCACCTATTAAGAGAGCATAGTGGCCATTCTTAGTTTAATGTGCATTGTCCCAAGATTTATTGATTGATGCATAACTTTGATATTGCTTGTCCTTAAACTATTTGTATCTAGTCACCCTTATGAACTTTGAAGGTGTCCTATGCATTTATATTTTGCTACACTATGAGGGACAAGATGAATACCATTCTCATTATGCTTTCTTTATGTGAAACAAACAAACGTCTTGAAAAGCATTGTTATTCATGAATCTTTTGTTTGTACCTTTTTATGTTACAACATAGTTGTTATGTCTTATTGTTAGAACTATATATTTCATGCTATGTTAAAGTACTATGATCCCAACTATCATTGTTTTACAAATAGTTTGATCAAGTTTATGATGGTGCATGTCACCTCAAAAATTATTCTTTCTTTTTATCACTTACCTACTCGAGGACGAGCAGGAGTTAAGCTTGGGGATGATATGTTGCTAACGTATCTATAATGTTTGATGTTCCATGCTTGTTTTAAATCTACTTTCTTATGTTTTCTCCACACTTTGGAGTATTTTCATACACTTTCTTGGACTAACCTATTAACAAGATGCCACAGTGTCAGCTGCCTATTTTCTGCTGTTTTTGGTTCCAAGAAAGTCAGAAAATGAATATTCTCGGAATTGGATGGGACAAAAGCCAAAGTTAATATTGCACCGAGGGGGACATGGAGCAGAGGCAGAGAGGCGGAGGTCAGGAGGCAGCGCACCACCACTGGCCAGCCTGGCCCGCAGCCTTAGGGGTGGTGTGGCCGCCTAGGGCACCCCTCGGCCTCCCCTTTTGCCTATAAGATGCTTCCGATACAGAAACCCTAAGTACCCGAGCAAAATTCCACGAAAGAGTCTGTAGCCGCCGTCATCTCCATCCCTAGATCGAGAGGGATCTGAAGCTCTTCCCGGCACCCTACCGGAGGGGAGAATTCACCCTGGAGGCCTTCTTCATCACCATGCAAGCCTCCGGTGTGATGCGTGAGTAGTTCATCCCTAGACTACGGGTCCATGTAGTAGCTAGATGGTTGGTTCTTCTCCTTTGTGCTATCATGTTTAGATCTTGTGAGCTCCGTTCATGATCAAGATCATCTATTTGTAATCCTACATGTTGTGTTTGCGGGGATCCGATGGATATTGAGTTGCTATTTCAGATTGATTATTGATTCTATCATGTCTTTGTTATTTGTGATCTTGCATGCTCTCCGTTGTTAGTAGCTATCTTGGACGAGTAGATGCTAGCAACTCCAAGAGGGAGTATTTATGCTCGATAGTGGGTTCATGCCTCTAGTAATCTGGGGAAGTGACAGAAATCTCTAAGGTACTAGATGTGTTGTTGCTACTAGGAAGAAAATAGCAATCCTTTGTTCATAGAACAATTGTGTTGTTTACTTTACACGCAATGCTTAATGCAATCATCTGTTGCTTACAACTTAATACTGGAGGGGGTTTGGATGATAACCTTCAAGTGGATTATTAGTCATAGATGCAGTTGGATTACGGTCAATGTATAATGTTGTGATGCCCAATAAAATCTCATAGGAGTCAAGATGATTAGTATATGCATGTATGCTTTCTCGATGTTTGGCAATTCCCCCACTGTAATTTGTTCACCTAACATGTCATCTATCTTATGGAGAACCACCACTAGTGAACTATGGACCCCGGTCCTTTCTTTTACCAGCAATCTACAATCTACTATTTACTGTTTTCTATTTACTTTGTGCAAGCTATTACTATCTTCCACACAATATGTTTAATCCTTTGTTTTCAGCAAAACTGGTGACATTGACAACCTCACTGTAAGTTGGGGGCCAAGTTCTGTGGTCGTGTTGTGCAAGATTCCAGGTTGGAAATAACACCTTGGAGGTGTTTCCTTTCTCCTGCTGGTTCGATAACCTTCGTTTCATAACTGAGGGAACACTTGCTACTATGCTCATCATACCTTCCTCTTAGGGTTCCCCAATGAGCTCGATATATTTTGGGCCATTAGGGATCATGGGCATCTCTCGCTAAAACTGCTTGATGCGGTCACGCAGTCTCGAGAGCAGCGACATATCCTCCACTTTTGTATGTGGTCACGCCACAGTTTCATCGGTGGGAGGAGAGTCAGGCGAAGCCCTCGAAGGACCCTATTACAGCCAAAGAAAAGAGGCAAATAAGATCATCCAGTCGTCAATAAATAAGAACAACGCATCCAAGTTCAACGAGTCTCGAAAGGGATACTCCCACATAGCACAATTCAACAAGGAAAGCTAGATTATTACAAAAGGCAGCTAGGCAACGCTCTACGGCTTCGCTTTCGCACTCAGGGCTTCCTCGAATCTGTAGCAGTCTCTGATGCCACAAACTTCCCAGCTATAGCCCCGGACGCTGCAGCCTTTACGTTCTTCAACCACCGCAGCTCCGCCGAATAATTGGCGAGTGTCTCAATGAGCCGAGGCCCATATTTACTGCAACTAGTGGCGAAAGGAGCAAACACTACCTGCTGGCTATCTGCGGTGACCGGCATTGCCGAGGAGACTTCGTTGGGGTCCAGTTCCACGCCATGAGCTTGCGCCATCACGAGTCCCATGGTCGCTCCAACTGCCCGTTGTGCTTTCTTGAAGTCCATAGGCACGCCTTCCGCAAAGGATTCCACCAAGCCATCAAGATTTTCGATCATCTTGGCCTTGGGGATCATCTCCTCTCGAAGATGGCCCGGCATGCCCTTGGCCCTCCCGAGTGAGTCCTTGACAGAAACGCTGCAGTCTTCGACTGCAGCCATGGCGGGTCAAAGCATTCACGCGGGTCAAAGCCTGGGCGTCGAAGTCGATGCCAGCAGCAGCTATAAAACATGAGGATGAGCACAATAACATGCAGGAAAAGTGCATGGAAAATGCAAACGAGGCAGTATCGTACCTAAGAGTGCTTTCGCGAGAGAGAAGAGTTGTTCTGCAAACACATTTTCCCTCTCAGTGGCCGAGGAACGCAAATCTTCCTCATGCTTTTTCTACTCTTCAATAGCCTCGAGTGCCTCGTCGTGTTTCTTCTCCACTGCGACAAGTCCCTTCTAGAGGGAGTCGAACTAACGAAGAAGATCATTATGATCACCTGCAAAGGTTAAAATGGCAAAATTTGAGATCACCAACTCTTGTACAAGAAAAATGAGGACAAAATGTAAATTCACCTTCAAAGGCACGGTAACGGGTTTCCAGCGAAGCATGCTGGCGACCCAAGGACATGATCCGTTCAGCGAGGCGAGCAGATTCCTTCAAGACAGGCTACAAAAAAGAACAAGTGTGACCAAAATTTGACTGCCAACGAGAAGAAACACTCACATGTTCCTCCAGGGACTCCAAAGTTTCCTTCTGAGTTGACATCCGGGGAACCATCTGGTGCCCCCAGTGTGGGGGGAACTCGAAGAATTGGCACCGGAGTGGGCCGCCATTGGAGAAGAAGGAGATCATGCCGCCATCTCCTTGTCTTTGGAGTCTGCGACTCCAGTCTCCTTGACGAATAGACAGTCATCAGAAGACGACGACGCTGTTTGATTGCAAAATATCCAACACTGCTTTAGAAGGACATATTTTGGGAGGACAAGACGAACTAGCAAGAATATAAACACATACCCGTCAAAATTTTCGAGGTCGAAGGAATACCCAGACGACTCCTTTGGCAACCTCAACTTCTTTCACGAAGGAGGAGCCATGGCGCGCACAGGCATGGCAGGGATTGGCTCCTCTACTACAGCGGGAGGACCCTTCGGCATCGTCGACGAAGAGGCATCCGACTTTCTTCGGGAGCGCTTGCGAGCCTTGTGCCCGCTGGATTCGGGGGCTTCCTGCTCCTCCCCAACAGGGACGGTGGAGCCCGACTCATCCTCCTCTTCCACTTCACACGGAATTATTCCCTCGGGCTGAGGAGGCAAGTTGGTGGCCACCTTCCAGTCCTGAAACCAGAACCAAGCATCAGTATAAAAGACACCCAGCAAGCAATCGAAAAATAAGAAGAACTTTTAAAAGAGCTCCACCTCAAGCGGAGGATGGCTTGCACAGAAGAGAGGCACAACTGAGTCACCCGGGAGATCCTCCTTGGAGGTATACTTGGTCAGCAATCGAAACCTCCTGTCTACTTCGCCCGAAGAAATGCCCTCTAAGGACATGCGAGTTACCTCACTAGCACCAGTCCAGCAGAACATTGGGTGCGCCCTGGCCTACAGCGGCTACACTCGATGGTGCATCCACGTGCGAAAAAGGTCTGCGCCTCCTACTTCCTTGCCTACACGACGTTCAAGGTTGTAGACATGCTGGTAAAGAGTTTCTATTTCCTCGGATTCACCGGGCATCACAGTATTCTTCCATGACCTCCTCCTCTTGCAAGCTTCCACCGGATCAAAGGGCGCGAGTGCATAGTGTTCTTCATCAACCTTCTGGTCACGAATGTAGAACCATTTCTCCCTCCATCCTTGGGCAGATGCAGTGAGGTTGATGGCAAAATAGTGACATTAGAGTCGACGTGGATCCCACGGCCTCCTATATCGTAGACTACTGAGCCCGAACCCAACTTACGTTTGAGCTCGAAAAGTTTTTTAAAGATACCAGTGTGGCTCGATTCCGAGCCAACACCCGCAGAGAGTAATGAAACAAGCGATGTGGAGGATAGAATTCGTGGTCAGCTGGTGCAGGTGGAGCCTGTAGAAACAAAGCAACCTCCTGACAAATTTGTGAAGGGGGAGAGAAAGACCGCGAATAATGAATGCGAGGAATATCACCCAAAACCCGGTGGGGGGACTGGGGATTACCTCATCACTGGGGATGCGACAATCATCTTTTGCGTTGGAAAGCGCCCCATCTTGGCGCTGGGTGAAGAGCTCTGAAGGCTTGATGGTGGATGGACGCCATGACCCATTTGTGACACGGGTTCCTGGGCCCTTCTTCTTCCCAGCTCCTGCGGCAGTGCTGGTGCCCGTGCTGGCGGCACCCTTCTTCTTGGCCGTAGAGCGGCAGCAGCAGATCCAGCGGCGGAGGTTCCCTTCTTCTTTCCCATCTAGCGCTGGCGGCGAGAGTGCAGGAAGTAGCTCGGAAAAGTGCGAAGCTCGTCCAGTGCCACAATGAGGTTGAAAGCAATGGAGCAGTAATGGAGGTTGTGCGCAAGGAGGACGATGAGTTATGGGGAATTACCGCACAGCAGATCTCTACTTAACCTCATCGAAGATGCCATCCAACGGCCAAGAGAAAACCAACCAGACGCATGGCACAAATCAATGTCGACGCATGGTAGAGTAAACCATGAACTGTCGCTCCACTCCCTGATGACCCACAAGTATAGAGGGTGTATCGCAGTATTTTTGATAAGTAAGAGTGTCGAACCCAACGAGGAGCAGAAGGTGCTGGCTAGTGGTATGGATCAGGAATTCTCTGCAAATACTTAGCAAACGGATTTTTAGGGGTTTTTGATAAAGCAAGTAAAATAAAGTACGAGTAAATAAAAGACAGTAGGAATAAATGCAGCAAGTGGCCCAATCCTTTATGTAGCAAAGGACAAGCCGGTTGTATTACTTGAGATGACTAAACGTTCTCGAGGACACATGGGAAGACTGTCAAGTGCTTCCGCTTCATATAGTTGATTAATCTTGTTTAGCTTGCTAAGTGTTGTGTGGGTGAACTTGTGCTAATGTACCGACCTTCCTAGGACTAATACATACTTGTGATTATACCCCTTGGAAACATCCGTAAGTACAAGAAAGTAATTAAGGTAGAAACCTAATCACAGCTTTAAACTCTAAGACCCTTACGTCCCTTGTGCAATAGTTTCCTAACGGGGTTCAGGTTTCTGTCACTCCAGCAACCCCTACGATTAGTAGCCAAATACACAATTCATTCCTCTAGGCCCATATAGGTGAAGTGTCATGTAGTCGACGTTCACATGACACCACTACAAGAAGTACACCACAACTTAAATATCAAACTATTGAATCTTTCTCAACACAATTCCACTACTAACAACATGACTTCTCCCATGTCCTCAAGAACAAAACGAACTACTCACAAGACATCATATGGATCATGATCAGAGATGGAATAATGATGTATAACAATCTGAACATAAACAATAATTCAAAGGTTCACTCAATAGCATCAACTACAAAGAGTAATCAACACCGAGAAAGTTTCCCCTAAGAACTAATGCAAGATTCAACCCAATTGTTACAGCAATATGGAGATGGTGATGAGGGTGCTGATGGTGATGATGGTGGTGATGATTATGATCATGATCCTGATGAAGTCCATCTTGATGGTGGTGTTGATTGCGATGATCTCCCCTCTCCGGGAAGGAATTCCCCCGGCAGAAATCTGTCTGCCAGAGAGATCTTTCTCTCTTGGTGTTTTCCGCCCCGCAGAGGCGGTGGAATCTTTCTATGGTCGCTCCCCGAGTCTTAGGGTTTCAGGAGGAATATATACGTCAGAGGGGAGAGCTAGAGGTGGGCCAGGGCGGCCACACCACCTAGTGGCGCGGCCTAAGGTGGCCCACGCCAGGGGGTGGTGTGGGCCCCCTATGGCCCATCTCCACTCGCTCTTCTGGCTTCCTTCGTCTTCTAGAAAAATAGGATTTTCCGTATATTTTCCAGGATTTTCTGATCTTCGTGGATTTTGCCTCCAAACAACACCTTTTCCATCAGAATCCTGACTACAGCGGTCCATGCTCCAAAAGTCATCAACCATGCAAAAACAGATGAAATAACATAAGTATCATCTCTTAATATGAAATATATCAATGAATAATAGTGAATTATGACATAGAATAGTGATGCAAAATGGACGTATCAACTGCCCCCAAGCTTAAACTTTGCTTGTCCCCAAACGAAACTAAGCTCAATAAACATGACCTCAGGTTTATGGAGTGAAGGGTCGATAAAAGAATATGGACAAGAAGCATCACATTCATCAATGCATAGATCATAATAGAAGACACCTCACTATTATATAACTTAACTTGTAATGAGTAAAGGAAACACAATAAAGATACATAAAGTAAATCATAATTGGTAATGGCAAACTTAGCTCTTGGTCGAAGAATAGTTGACAAATTGCTGGAGTTCACATATAACTGATTTTTCAATGATAGCTTTCAAAGTAGTAATCACCAAGATAAGAACAATGTGCAAAACAAGGAACATAAGAAACATGATTTAATAAATCATCATATGAATGAATGAAACACAAGAACTCAAAATACTTGCTGAGATAGAAGGGAATGGGTTTACTGACTCAACTATAAAGTAAAAGGCTCTTCGCAGAGGGAAGCAGGGATTGCAAGTTTCATAAAGAGCTCCCAAAAATTATGATACTTACTAGCTTTCAGCTCTCATTGCCCCTATCATAGGCATCTTTAGGTGATTAAGGTTAAAGTGACACAACTAAGAGGATATGCTTGACAAGTTATAAGTTGAAATATCATGCCCCTTACTTACGAGTACCGAACCTCATGCTACTCAACTTCAGTCACAAGTAAGCTCTTGTCATTGTAAATACATGTGTATCATTGAGAACCGCCAATGGGGTACCCCTTGAACATGATATAGGAGCTATCCCATAATCAAAATGACAAGGCAAGCAGACAATGAGCATCTCAACGATCTTTTTATTTGCTATTTGCACAGGTTTTTATTGAGGATGCTTCATAGAATGCTCACTATAGTTATGCTGCAAGTTTCCACCATGATTAGGCATGGCTTAAGCTAGCGGCCCAGGCGTTTCTCTAACACACATATGGAACTCCATGATCTTACAAGTTCCCCTTTTATTTCACACCGCTGGGATCCATAGGCAAAAGAATCATGATATCAAATAGGTACAAAGTACCATGGCAGTGTTGAAAGCGTTCCCCATGATACATGGTTCTGCTAACTTCAACTCATAAAGCGCAAGCATATACGCGACAAAGAAGGACCCAATGGTTCAAGTTTATTAAGTTCGTGAGAGCTTTAATCACTAATTTTCACATAGCAAGTTTAATTTGGGAGGTAGATAAAAACAAGAATTTACTTGGAATAGCAATAATGCCAATAGGTAGGTATGGTGGACACAAATGGCATGGGTTTTGGTTTAGGGAAGGTGGATGCACAAGAAGAATTCCCTCTCAGTACAGGTTTTTGGCTAGCAAGGCTGGGTAGCAAGTATAATAGTTCAAGGAAACAAACAAACATACAAGTGATAAAGACAAACATGCAATCTTCCTTGGAAGCACAAAAGATCTTAACTGGAGAATAGTAGACTTATGAGCAAATCAAGAAAGAAAGATGATGAAATTATTTTTCTTTAGAGTACTTTTATCGTTTCATTCAACTCTCAAAAATACTGTTGCTACTAACCGAGCCAGGTTTGCCAAAACCAACTAAATTAACTCAATGATCCCAGAGTGATACCAATACTAACAACAAGATCAATCATATAACCACGAATTGAAAACTAATATAAGCTATGCAAAAGAGTAAATGATAGAACTTCTCATTAATATTCCATAACGGCAACTCACACCAAGGGATACATATCTAACGTGAGAGGGGACACTTCCATAATGCAAACCATCCTACATGATAACTTCTCTATTCATGAAATGACTCTACTAAAACGGTAAAAAGATAGAAGACAGTGATATGATACCGCGGCACTCCCCCAAGCTTGGAACAAACCAAGGGGATGCCAAACCTGATGACAAATTACTCCTTTGGTGGTGGTGGTATCCTCTCGATGAGCTTCTTGACCAATTTCCCCAAGTCATCAATCTCGAAGGTGAGGGTACGAATCAACTCCGAGTTGTGCTCGATGTGGTGCATGATCATGTCAGATTGTGGATCCCAGCTCTTGTGATTCTTTTTCCGCTCTCCTTCCTTGTAGTCTTCTTTTCCTGCATGGTTATGGATAAAGGTATGGAAGGGACTCTTGGTGCATGGAGAAGGTGTCTGTGGTGCCAAACACTAACGCAGAGGCTTCCCTCCAGTTGACATCTGTGTAGTCCTTCTGATCCTGGCAGGGTTTTCCACCACTCCAATGCTTGCAATGGTAGTGCCGGTGTGCTTTGCCTCCTCTTCACCTTCGCTCTTGATCTCCTTCTCCTTCTCGGGGTTTTGGAGGTCTTCCTCCATAGGCTCCTTTCCTTTATCCTTGGCGGACACCATTGTGCTTCTAAGCTTTCAAAGATAGTTCCTGGCAGAAACAGATCGAAACAAAAACACGATGAAAACATGATATACGAACCTCGGGGGATCCGGGGGATTATATATTACGAAGTTTCACAGCAAAATGAAGGTACTGGGAGAAAATGGGTCAGAGACGGAGTCCGGAGTGGCCACACCACCTGGTGGCGCGGCCAGGGGTGGGCCCGTGCCCCAGGGTGGTGTGGGCCACCCTGGCTCCGTTTTCGTCCCTCTTTCGCTTCATAGCTTCCCTTATTGACTAAAAACTATAAAAATATAGTTGGATAGTATTTTCACGGAACTTTTCTTACCAGAACTGTTACCTATTTGAAAATGGACTCTGCAGGTCTCTGGATTTGGTATCTAGTAGATTCTTCTAGAGTCACCACTTGAATAAAATCAATATCTTAATCTTCATACACTTATTACTTGAGCCGTAAAACCTTTCACTTCCTTATTACACCATTATCTCGACTAACCTGGAAATTTCTTTCACACAAAACTTCACACAGTTCTCATTAGCAACATTAGTATAAGTGAAGTGATAAAACCTTTTGAGTTCAACTTCAACTGAAAACCATCAAAACATAAGCTACTGTAGCAACTCCTTCCGAAGACCCAAAAAGAATTCAAAAAGGAAATCGAATAAAGAAGCAAATGCAAGATTGGCAAAATCTGTCAAAACAGACCAGCAGGTAAAGATCAATTTGTTTGAAAATCTTCTGCTGGTCAAATCAAAAAGTGCAAAACTAACGAAAGTTAAATAACAACCTGGGGCAGAAGCACAAAAAATTACAGCTCAAATCGACATACAGAGATCTCTCACGAATGTATAGGGTGAAGCATAAAAATCTGTTTCGGGACAGCAACTTCCCCAAATCTTACTTCTCTCTCATTAGAGGTTGATCTTGACAAAAAAACCAAACAAATAGGCTAAGGAGAGTTTATTACCAAAGTAATAACTTCCAAGACTCAAATAAACAAAAACAAACTGAAAGCAAAAATAAATTGGGTTGTCTCCCAAAAAGCTCTTTCTTTATAGCCATTAAGATGGGCATGATAATTTTGAACATGCTCACTCATGAATATGAATTGAAGTGAAAGAGAGCATTAAGAAGAAAAAATACACACATTTAAGTCTAACCCACTTCCTATGCAAGGGAATTTTGTAAA
Organism: Avena insularis; assembly: GCA_023614405.1. Lineage (NCBI taxonomy): Eukaryota > Viridiplantae > Streptophyta > Magnoliopsida > Poales > Poaceae > Avena > Avena insularis. Next base: position 92,268,325 of record CM042692.1, on the reverse strand, counting down.
CAAAGAAGTTGTTGAAACCAGAGGCTACTAACATAGGAAGGCAAAAGAAGTGCAACATAAAAAAATTCAGCATAAAACGAGGAAACTTGATATGATGGAGATGCATAGGAGCACTTTTCCCTCTCTCATAATAACTTTCAATATCATGCATAAACTTAACAATATAACTATCACAAGGGCCAGCGTAATAATGATCACTTATTCTAACAGAAAACACAGGAATACTAGCTCTCATAAAACTGCTTTGTGAAACAATATTAGAGGTATCCTTACAAAGGATAGTGTGTACCTCTTCTTCATATTTAGTAACAAAGTCTTTCACATTTTCTATAAAAGGTTCATCAACCATTTATTTATCAGGTTCAACAGCTTCATTCGTACTTTCATTAACCATACTAGCTATCATAGAATGTTTGTAACATCCCAAAACTTCAATCTAAGCTTATTAAGATCCAAATCATCAAAATTAGGGTTAACAAAAACTTTTCCAATTAAAATTATTAAAGCATTCATGTGTGTGTGCATTTAAATAGGAGTTGATTTGAATTGCCATGATTAAGTGATCCATTGCTTGTAAACTAATTCTTAGGTGAAATAAACATCATCTAGATCATTCCCAAACAAATCCCAAAGAAAAACAAATCAAAATGAATAAAAGAGGTGAATGGTCATTTGTGCCATTTTGATCAGCATGCCTACTTTGGCTATTCCTAGTACTCAATTCTTAACAAAAATAAATGTGGATATTTGCACCCCTTGCTAGTACACATAATGTTGTACCAAGGCCCACCATGTGATCTGCCAAAAACTTTCAAACACTAAATTTAAATGACATTTGAAAATTGAATCTATTTCATATGGGAAGATCCCACTATTTCAAAAACCAATCAAATGAGGTCAAATTTCAAAACCCAAGCACCCACAGAGTCTCAAGCTTAAGCCTAGCACACCCACCAAAAATCTTTTCAAAATTCAAAAATATTTTCTTGCGGCCATTTCCACAAACACATGGCAGGCAGGGTTTACACTCTAAACATAGCTCACTGTTTTGTACAGGGTTTTGCACCCAATTGTCCTCAAAACACTCCCTCTGTCCCCAAGTGATCTAACCAGGCCATTTACACCCCATCCCCTACCCCCTAGTGGCATTGCCATGCCATGCCGAGCACCAACTCACCGGCCAAACTTGCCCTCGCCGCAGCAGACCGCCCCTCTCTCTCTCTCACCATGTCTACGAGCTAGCTCACACCTCACTGCCACTCTCTGTCCCCTCCCCGAGCGCAGCCAAGCCGTGGACCACCGAGGAACCACAACGCCCAGTGTGTCTGCACCATGCCGAGCATGCGCCAGAGCGCTGCGCCCGACACGCGTGCACGTGCCGCCCCTCGACCGCAGCCCGTGCTCACCGCTCCACCACGACCCCAGGAACACCGCAAACATGCCCATTCGCCGCCCAATGCACCACATCCACCGCTCGCCGTGGAGACCGCCGCCTCTGCCGCTCAGAGCGCCAGCACCGCCCGACCGCATACCACCATCCCTAGGTCCGCATTTAATCCGTAGAGCATCGCCAGGAGACCAACCACCATCCCCTACCTCGAGCCATGCCACTAGCTTGCTGTGCAGCCCTCTCCGGAGCTTCCTGCCCATGCCTTTCGGTCACATCATCGGGCTATAAATAGAGGCCTTCCCCGGCCCCATTCGGCACACCACTCACCTCCCCTCACCTCACTGACCGTTCCCCACCTCTAGCCGGATCAGCGCGATCACTTGCTCGCCGGAATTTGGCCGGAGGAGCCCGCAGCAGAGGAGGAGAAGGCGACATCGATTTCGTCAACCCCCGGAGCTTCCTCGACCACCCCTGAGCTCGCCATCGTCTACCAGTCCGTTTGCCCGCCTCGCCATTGTCGCTGGAGCCCTGGTATGCCAACTGAGCACCCCCACCGAGCCACGAGGGTTAGAGTTCGCCGGCGACCTGTCCGTCGTCGACGACGATCCCCAGCCGTTGATACTACTTCTAATCCAACGACCCACATCGCCCCGTACCGCTTCGCGTGTTAAGAGCTGCTGACCGGTGGACCCCCCTGTCAATTGAGCCCCGCGCCGCGTAGTGTCACTGGGCCGGCCAGTTAGCTTTCCCGCGCGACCCATTTAGTTTGAATTGGGATTTTTCTTTTTAGTTTAAACCTAGTTCTGTCCCCTAGTTTGAAATTCAATTTAGAGAGATTTACAAATCCAAATGAAGTGATTCCAATTTTGTTAGAAAGCTACTGAGAAGATCTACCCAAGCCCATTGGATTTAATTCAATTAGAGTTAGAGATCTCTCCTAGTAAGAATAACAAAACAGAAGCATTTGCAACTTGCAACATTTTTATAAAATCAACCAAGTTAGCTTTTGAGTTGATTCCAACTCTCAAAAATCACATTTCACCATACCTACCTGAATATGTAATAATATTAAGGTTTACATGCAGTGACTTTGGACTAGTACAAAAATAATGCTATATAGGCATTTCTAGTCACTTTAAATCATTAAATAATAAACTTAAACCAAAGTAATTGTGATCCAACCCTTAAATCACATTCCCACATGTTAGAATATGTGGTGATGACATGTGTCCACATGATCCCATATTTTAAGTGGTGAATATTAAATCTTAGTTAATTTTTCAATGAGTAGAAATTACTTTTCTTAAATAAAAAGAATGAAACTAGTTAATAAAACTTGTGATGCTTGTGATGATAGTAGATCGTCAAATGTGTGCCCTAGAGTACTAATTAGACTAGTTAAGTATTGTTTGGTGATTGTGTACTCCGTATGTATTTATAGACGATAGTACCGACCAAGCTTTCGAGGAGGAGGAGTTCTATCAAGAGGAGGAAGAAAATTTCAACCACTGCACCAACCAAGGCAAGCTAACACTTGCTAGTATTATGCTAGCAAGCCGCCATTTAACTATGCAAGCTAACCCTTGCAATCTAGATAACCCAAGAAAGATGCTTTAGGCATGCTTTGGTCACACTACTTTGACTATTACTACCCCAAGTATTATTTTCCAATCTTTACTTCCTTTACTTTACACAAAGTCCTTTACTTGTTTTGAAGGTAGCATAAAGAGTATAAAACTTGACCTATTTAGATAACTTTAGATGTCATTCTACGGCATGAGATTGATCCCATCTTTCCACCTTAGTGAACACTCTTAACTTAGTAGTTTAGAGTTAGATAAAAACTTGAGTCACTTTAGATGGGAACACTTGGTGAAAATGAATTGTGAAAACCTTAGAATGATGAGTCATTCTATTAAAATATTTTGACATGTGTTGAGAAACACAAATGGTTTATGATGATGAAAATGTTGAGGCATGAGCCTTAGCCCTTTTTAAAAAACTGATGGTTGGATTCGGATACGATACCATTCCAAATTTACCATACAACCACAATACCTGAATTGGGTAAGGCTTAGCCGGAAGTTTATATGCATTAGTATTAGTTCCCTCGCAGGAGAAGTTTGAGCTGAGGCTGCCTCTCAATGTTGTCCACCTATGCAGTGCCCAAGATGATAGATGGTCATGGTTGGGAGGCCATGCTCATAAAGGAAAGGTTATGACAGAGGTGCAAATACTAGGGTGTGTAAAGGAAAGGTTATGTTTGATTATCTGCATACTAAGTATGATGATTCAGGGCTATCCCTAACAGATGTATCGAATCTTGTGGTGAAAGTGTACCACCTCTGCAGAGTGTCAAACTATTCGAATAGCCACGTCCGCGGTTATGGACAGTTGGAATGGCCGTACTGTTTCGTTGTCAGATGTTTTCAAAACAAATTATGAAAGGAATGATGAATCTTGACTTGACCACAACAGGGTTGTGTTTATGACACTAGCTTCCCAACTTAAGTGATTCTAGAACTTTATTTTATCTTTCTTTGCTTCAGAACTCAGCTTAGGTTTCAAACTTAACTTTATAGTTAAACATAGAGTTAGCACTTGAACTTAGAATTATATTACTTGTTAGTGGTAGTTTGCGAGTACTTAAAGAGTACTCGTTGCTTTTGTCCCTGGCTATTCTCATGGCCAGACTATGAAGGAGACTACCAAGATGATGGCCAGCAGGATGGCTATGATAACTAGGACTATCTGCCTTCGTCAGCATTGCCTGTGCCCCTGAAGATGGACCCCACCCCTACGCTTATCTTTTATTCCGCTACTTGTTGTATTAAGACTGGATCATGAGATCCTTATTTGTGTAAGACCTTATGTATGGTTTGTAATGGGATGATGTACTGTGATGTCCAATCTGTTATATCTCGCAAAAATGGTAATCCTGGGATTGCGATGTATGACATAACAGGCATCTGGGATTAAAAATCCGGGTGTTGACAATGTTCCTTTACCTTAACTGGGAAAGGCATTTTCTCAATGCAAGGTTCAGGTAAAACATGATTAGCAGTATAAACTTCAGTATTTCTTGGAGGAACCTTCTTAGGAATATCTTTATAAGGTTCATGATACTTATTCCACTTCTTTTTAGGCACTTCAATGTAGGAAGCAAAAGCCTTAAAATAAGTAGCAATAGCTTGAGAGTCTAGACCGTAAGCATTTTTAATATTTTGAAAGTCATCAGTTCTCATAAAAGATTCAATGCATTCATAATCATAATTTATACCTGACTTTCTATCTTTGTCATTCTCCCATGCTTCAACATTGTCTTGAATACGGTCCAGAAGATCCCATTTAGCTTCTTCTTCCATGCGAGTGAATTATCCAGCACAAGAAGCATCCAATAAATCCTTGTCATGTAGAGGGAGCCTTGCATAAAAGTTATTGATAATAATATTGTTGGGGAGCTCATGAATGGGACATTTGAGCATTAGTAGCTTCAATCTCCCCCAAGCTTGAGCTGTACTCTCTCCATCAAGAGGCCAAAAGTTGTATATTTGATTCCGATCTTTATGAATATCACTAGGAGGATAAAATTTTGAATAAAAGAGAGGCACTATTTCCTCCCATTCCAGAGCTTGACCATTCTTCAACAGCTTATACCATTCCTCAGCTCTTCCTTTTAGTGATAATGAGAATAACTTCTTCTTAACTTGATCTATAGTAATACCTGCACACTTGAACAACCCGCATAATTCGTGTATAAAGAGTAAATGATCACCAGGATGGACAGTTCCATCCCCAACATAGTAGTTATCCATAACACGATCAATAATTCTTGTAGGTATTTTAAAAACATCATTCTCAGCAGGTGGTGGTTCATCTACTACCTTAGCAGTGGTAGTAGCATTACCAAATAAGAAACTCAGCGAATTATCCATAACAAAAATAAAGCAACTAACAGAAGTAAACAATACTCATAGTAGAAGTTTCCTTTACCAGTTCCACTCTCCAATAGCGCTTCACTCCCCGGCAACGGCGCCAGAAAATAGTCTTGATGACCCACAAGTATAGGGGGTGTATCGCAGTATTTTTGATAAGTAAGAGTGTCGAACCCAACGACGAGCAGAAGGTGCTGGCTAGTGGTATGGATCAGGAATTCTCTGCAAATACTTAGCAAACAGATTTTTAGGGGTTTTTGATAAAGCAAGTAAAATAAAGTACGAGTAAATAAAAGACAGTAGGAATAAATGCAGCAAGTGGCCCAATCCTTTATGCAGCAAAGGACAAGCCGGTTGTATTACTTAAGATGACCAAACGTTCTCGAGGACACATGGGAAGTCTGTCAAGTGCTTTCGCTTCATATATAGTTGATTAATCTTCTTTAGCTTGCTAAGTGTTGTGTGGGTGAACCTGTGCTAATGTACCGACCTTCCTAGGACTAATACATACTTGTGATTATACCCCTTGCAAACATCCGTAAGTACAAGCAATTAATTAAGGTAGAAACCTAACCACAACTTTAAACTCTAAGACCCTTATGTCCCTTGTGCAATGGTTTCCTAATGGGGGTTCAGGTTTCTGTCACTCCGGCAACCCCTACAATTAGTAGCCAAATACACAATGCATTCCCCTAGGCCCATATAGGTGAAGTGTCATGTAGTCGACGTTCGCATGACACCACTAGAAGTACACCACAACTTAAATATCAAACTATTGAATCTTTCTCAACACAATTCCACTACTAACAACATGACTTCTCCCATGTCCTCAAGAACAAAACGAACTACCCACAAGACATCATATGGATCATGATCAGAGATGGAATAATGATGTATAACAATCTGAACATGAACAATAATTCAACAGTTAAAACAGAGATTACGGGCAAGAATCGAGGAGACACAGTTAAAACATAGATGACGCACGCTTGGTCAAATCCAAGTCAGAAAATGGGACCCACTTTTCATCACGTCCTGTCAAAACCTCTCACATGGGTAACTGAGATCATCTCATCGCCAGCACTGACGTCACTTACTCCAGCAGGACCACTTTTTGACTACTCTAGTCATTACTCCAGTCTTCGACTCGACCAAGCACTCGGGTGGTACTCCTAATAGGAGCGCTGGCCGCGCACCCGAGGAACTTTGTAAGACATCCAAGTATTATGAAAACGTATTTTATCTCAAAAACCCTTCACCCGAATCAACAATTTGACTGTGGACTCCTGGTTACTCCCATAGGGAGCGCTGAAAGCACATTCAACTGAAACAAGTAAAAGACGACATCAGCCGCAAATAATTATAGTCCCCACTCGAGTCTACGACTCGAATAGGCACTCGGGGGCTACTGCCATAGGGAGCGCTGGTCGCGCACCCTATGATTTTTCTTATACATGCACTATGTGTTGACTGCGTCCAACCTCAAATGCTTTGGCGACTCCGCCTCATATTTTCCCTACAAAAGAGACTATGTCTCCTAGGTCACCTGAATCATCTCCGCGGTGATAAAAATTTGGATGCCACACTTGTAGCATGAAGGTAAGACCTGAAGAAGGGGATGTAATAAACCTTGACGGACGCGTCGAGTGCTCACACTTATACACTGGAATTCGACTCTATAAGACCTTCGCGGCCCGAGTCGAATTACCCCAGCACTTTTCTGAATTCGAGTCCGAGGACTCGAGTTTGAGTAGATTGCGTTGTTTTTCCCTAAGGCAGTTAACTGATCCTGGTACATCGGATAAATCAGGCACATATATCAACAATTCCTATGATACAAATTAGAGCACTCGAAAAAATGCTCGGTTGTGCACTCGAAAGACTTCATAAGTCTCCACTCGAATCTGCGATTCAACCGGACACTCGAAAGACTTACACGTACTCGAATTTGGCATATATGGTCCAGTCTAGCAGAAGCCCGTGAGGTTGCCAGGGCCTAATCAAAGATTCGGGTTACCTAAGGAGACTCCGACGGCTTGCGGCACACGGTGAGCTCAAGATAGAAAGTTTGAAGGGAAAACCCTAACTTGTATTCGACTCGACCTGGTACCCGAGACCTAGCCTATCTATATAAAGTCTAGGAGGGGGCGGCGAGGAGGACAATCACAACCCTAGTTTCCACACCATCGCTAGATTACATCTGCACACCCCTGTAACTTTTGACTCCCTGGATAATTCCAAGAGCACACAAGCAGGAGTAGGGTCCTCTACGAGGCCTGAACCTAGGTAAACCTTGTGTCCCTGTGTGCTTGTTTGCTAGTCGATCGATGCCTCCGGCGCTCCCCACTTCTCCAAAACCCAAGTCCATAACGATGGGCATTGATGAGTTTAACCCTCGTCAACCCTGGTTTGACCAAACCTTGTAAATTTCATAAAAATTAGAAATTCTCAAATCTTTTGAAACCTTCAAATTTGTTCACTGTGACGCAAATACTTTGCATGAAAAATGAGAAAATTTGAAAAATGTCCCCCTAGCAGTCCACTCTTAGTTGTGGGTTAGTTAGGTCAACGATCATGTCCGACTACTCAAAAGAGCCACTTGTGTACCATGTTTTCATCTAACTTTCTTCAAATGGACTCAAATTTGGCACAAGGGTGTATCACCATGTGGCTAATGATGCTAGCATTGTATCTAGCCGTTTTGGTTTGAAAATTCCAAAAATTTAACCCTCAAACTCAAAAACATGGAACCATTTGTGAAGCAAGTACCAAAACTACAATTTGAGACCTTCAATTTGCATGCTTGAGTGGTTGTACATCACATTAGGACCACATAACAATAGTTGTACTTTTCAGATGCTTTCGCAATCTCTTGAAAGTCTCTAGTCAACCCCGATTTAACCAAACCTTGTAATTTCATAAAAAATGAGAAATTCTCAAAATCTTTTTGAAACCTTCAAATTTGTTCACTGTGAGGCAAATAATTTGCATGAAAAATGAGAAAATTTGAAAAAATGTCCCCCTAGCAGTCTACTCTCAATTGTGGGGTAGTTAGGTCAACGATCATGTCTGACTACTCAAAAGAGCCACTTGTGTACCATGTTTTCAGCTACCTTTCTTCAAATGGACTTAAATTTGGCACAAGGGTGTATCACAATGTGGCTAATGATGCTAGCATTGTATCTAGCTGTTTTGGTTTGAAAAATTAAAAAATTTAACCCTCAAGCTCAAAAACATGGAACCATTTGTGAAGTACCAAATCTACAATTTGGGACCTTCAATTTGCATACTTGAGTGGTTTTACATCACATTGGGACCACATAAAAGTAGTTGTAGTTTTCAGATGCTTTCACAATCTCTTGAAAGTCTCTGGTCAACCCAGGTTTGACCAAACCTTGTAAATTTCATTAAAAATTGAGCAATTCTCAAACTATTTTTGAAACCTTCAAATTTGTTCACTGTGAAAAACGACAATATTTTACATTTCATTGATTTCTTTACCTCAGTGTTTTAGTAAAAAAAAATTAGATGCACCACGATAAAAAAGTAAATAAAAAACTATAAGAAAAAGGGAAATAAGAGCAACAAATCAAAGAACCTTCTCTCTGTATTTCTCCTTCTGGAAACAAATCCATGCATCACTTTCTGTCTCTATCTCTGCCTGGCTCACCTTATTCATTCTTTTTGCCCAATCTTGTAGGAAATATATACCATCTTCTATACTCTCTCTCTATCTATCTCCCTCTAGAAACAAATCCATGGACCACTTTCTGTCTCTATCTCTGCCTGGCTCACCTCATTCATTCCTTTTTGCCCAATCTGGTAGGAAATCTACACCAGCTTCTATACTCTTTCTGTCTGTCTCCTTCTGGAAACAAATCCATGCACCACTTTCTGTCTCTATCTCTGCCTGCCTCACCTCATTCATTCCTTTTTGTCCAATCTAGTAGGAAATCTACACCAGCTTCTATATCTCAATTGCTTAACTATTTCCCTTCATCGTACCCTTACCCAAATATGAAATCCCACCACACACTAGCATGTATAGAAACAAGTGTAGACATAATTAAACATCTACAATCTAGAAACATAATAGGCAAATAATATAGCAAGGTTCAACATAAAGTTGGTACGATAAGGTTCAACACAAACGCTGCACAGCAGCCAATAGTAACATAGTTCAACAAAACATGCTGCTTAAAGCAGCAGCAACACACAAACAACCAACACATCACTATTTCACTACCTCCTCGCCGAGAATATTATTTTGCGGCCCGAAAGTTGGGGTGCCCAGGCAATGCGGTACCCAAGTTGATTTTAATCATCCGCGATGACTATAGTTAGTGTACCAAATAATCAGAGGGTCTTTTCCAGCATGAATTCAACTTTACGTTTCAATACAAAATATCAGGCTAATAGCCGTCAAGTTGGGCCCCCTGTCAGTTCTCGCTGTTATGTCGCTCCCATCGCTTAGACGGGTGGCTGTCACATAGGCTTGTAGTTGGCACAGTGGATATGACAACGCGACTAGCCTGGTGTATTGACGTGACAAAATAGGGCACATATATCATCGTTATAATTATTTTTTTGTTTACTCAGAAGCTGGAAGGGCCACCGCCATGCGTCTCTCCTTTGGACCTCCGTCCCCGTCGTTAACCACTACCTTAAAAGCGCATTAACCACTACTCTTCTTCTTCCTGTCATCTATATTCTTTCCGTCTTCTCCTTGCCACCATGGAAGGTCGTCGCACTCTAGAGACAAGCTTCACTACCCAAGACAATAAGAAGATAGACGTCGTCTACACCAACAAGGAGGAGACAGTGGTGCGAGTCCTGAGGATGTACGAGGGTTGGCTTGAGAAAGACGAGGACAAGTTTGTGGGATTGGACCTCGAGTACACCCCGGAGGACCCATATGAAGGGAGTGAAGTCGCCGTCGTTCAACTGGCCATGAGGAAACACGTTCTCGTCTACCACCTCTCCTGCTTTGTAGATCTGCTCTCTATAGCTAACCACTTTTAGGGTTTTCTCCTCTTGTTCTTTATCCATTTGCTCATCTTGCAACTACTAGATTTTATTTAGGGCCAAATAAATTATGACAAGACAATGTTGAGAGTCTTGATCTTGCATTTACTAAACTTTTCAAAATTATATTCAGGTGATGATCTTGCATTGGCAAAATATTTGTAGTTACAAATTTTCGTGATGACAAACTACATACTTTCAGGACTGACAGGAATTGTTCGGCGCTGCGCTAGTTCCTTGTTTTCTGCACTATCGACAATACAACAGATTTTTCGAAATTTCATCGATAGGGAATGACAATTCCTGCGCACAATTGGATTGATATTCAGAGTCTTGTCAAGATCCTAGGGGACTCGAGGAAGGATGGAATGGCATCACTCGCAACTACAATCCTCGATGAGTCGTACGAGAGAATGAAGGCAGATTTCCCTATGGATAGGCATGATTTCTAGGACGAGTGGCCATTGTCTGATATAAACCTGAAGTATGCAGCCATAGATGCTTACGTTACCTACCAGCTATACAAGAAGATCCATTTTTTTCTATGTTACCTCGTGTTTTGCCCTATTTGCAAGAGGGAAGATGAGCTTAGGGGAGCCCTTTGTAGAAAATGCAGAATAGCTGAGTTTAAAGCTGCATATGCAAAGGAAATGGCTGCATCTGAAGCAGCTGATAGAGAGGCTGTAGAAGCAGCTGAAAGAGAGCTTGTAGCTGAAGCAGCAAACAGAGAGGCAGCATCTTCTAGCGGCAACAATCAAGTCTGTGGTGCACCGCTAATTGTGCCGCAGGACGCTGAAGATAGGGAAGGCAAGTCAGATCGCAGGTGGGATGAAGCATTTCGTGAGCTGCAGAGCGCGAATAATGTAAGATCCACCTGGACTGATCGCAGTTGGTCGCCTAGGAACGATGGCAAGCGCCTCAAGTGGGATGATGAGAAGTGAATTAAATTTTACTCCTTTGTGTTATGTTTCTATTTTGTGGAACTCATTTATCTTATCAAGATGTCTAGCGCCTCAAGTGAGAGTAGTAAAATAAATTTAACCCTCTTTGTGTTATGTTTCTGTATGTGTCTTGTAGCTTGTCAAGATGGTATCTCGTTAACTAGTAGTTTGAAAGGGTACTTTTTTCCTCTCTCGCTAAACAGATATGTTTCATTTTCCCCAAATTGGTAGCAAATCTAGAGAAGATTCTCTCTTCGATAATTCGTTCCCTTTTGGACCTATTTTTGCCTCTGATCTGGTAGCAAATCTAGAGGAGCAAATCACACCAGGCAGAATACATTCATTCAGAAAACAAAACAAATGTAGATATAGTTGTGCGCGGCTAAATAGGATATAGCGATAGAAAGTAGGTTGCTTAACGAGGTTCGATGCATTCAACCAGAAATAGGATGCAAGCAAAATATAGAAAATCAAAAGAAGCTGCTTAGCACTAGCAACAGACACATTCAACCCCTCCTTGCATGCGCCTGCGCCTCCGCCTCCTCCCTCCGGCGCTTCCTCCACTTGTTGTTGCATAGTCCCTTGATCTTGGGGGCCTTGGGCTTGATTGGAGGCATGCGACCCTCTTTGATGGCCACCCGCTGGAGGTTTCGGAGGTGAATGCCAAGAGCCTGGTGTTCAACGATGTAGGCATTGATGTTCACGGTCTGGCCGCCTTTGTGGATGCCGGAGCCCGGGCCCTCTGCATGCTTCAGTAAGGAGTTGAAGTCGGTGCCGGCGAGACTCACCCAGTAGAAGGCGATCCCCTTGCAGAAGGGGCAGCTGTAGTTGCCGGCCCTGAAGAAGGCGTGGTACTGGCCGGCCTGCAGCCTCCTTAGCACCTAGCAAGTCTTCGTGTGCATGGACTCGTCATCGCTGCAGACGTCACTGTCGTAAACCTATTGGAAGAAAAGGAAAATGGGAGAGTAGATGATGTAAGAAGATCAAGCAATCGAAATGCGAACAAGTGAATCCTAATAAACCAAGATCTAGCATCCAACAATGGAAACGGTAGAAGAACCAGGGAAGGGGAGAAAACCCTAGTTACCTCCAACCATGGGTCGTCGATGCCAGTGTCGTAGGGGTTCAGCGGAGCGATGTACTCATCTGGATCGTAGGTGCCCATGAAGTGCTAGATCTTCTTATGACCGGCGGGAGCCTCCTCGCCGGCGGGGGGCTTCTCTTCGGCGGCTACATTGGTAGCAGGGATGGGGGCCTAGACGGGAATGGCGGCTGCCATCGATGCCTCGACTCGGGCCTGGACAGGGATGGTGGCTGCTTTTAACGCGTCGAGGGGGACCGGCGAGGATATGGGGGCCTCGTCGGTAGCGGGGACGAGGGCCTGGACGGGAACGGCGGCTATCATCGATGGCTCGACTAGGGCCTAGACGGGGATGGCGGCTGCTTTCAACGTGTTGAGGAGGACCGGCGAGGAGATGGGGGCCTCCTCGCTGGTGGCCTCGGAGGCGATGATGGCCACCGTATCCTCCTCTGCCATCACCGGCACGGACGCGGTATTCTCGGGAGTTTGCAGATGCTGGTGGGGAGAGTGATCGAGAGTGATAGTGGGTGTGCGGAAAGGGGCTCTATAGTTAAGGTGGATGGAAGCAAGGCACGTTTCATTGCACCACCGTGCAACACGCCATGCAGTCTACTGCACCGTGCACCGCAACACGCGCATAGTACGTCACGTTTTTTCCTAGGCCATGCATGGTAGTTCTATATTGAGCCACACGCAAAGGGCGCATACACAATTTCTATGTACGAAATTTGACACGGCCCTAAAATTGGCGATAATTAAAAGTGGAAATGTAGAGGGGAAGGTAGGTGGCTATACGGCGAGATTTGTGGGGTTATGCTAGATCGGGTAGAGGGATGTGTTGATGACTACGAGTGACTCGATGAAGGCAGAGACGTTAGGTCTTGTCGAGATCAGCTCTTCGGCCTCCAGCTAGCACGTGCAAGTTTCTTATGGTGGGGCCCAGTTGGAAGTGGGATTGAGAGCCGCTGCATAAAAAATGGGATATGTCTTATTAAAATCAAGTGGCAATAAATTTGAGCTGTCCATCGACGACCGTGCACTCGATGACGCATGTGTTGTGGCGTAGTAGTAGCAGTAGTAGGCTTTTCAGGTTTGATTAAACATGACATGACCAGTCGACGACTTTTTCCATGGACGGCTTCGTGTTCCTTCTTGTAGAAGTCTCGCTGAGGGAGACGTCCGTGCTGTCTTACACTATACTGTGAAGGGCACGACGTGTGCAATGATCATTGTTGGATCGCACAGAATCAACGTTGGTGCACATGATCCGTGTGACAACTGTGACAACCAATCAAGGAGTAGCAGACAGAGTGAGCACAGGTTTGGGCTTCTACGAAAGATAGAGAGAGGGAGGAAAAACTGAGTAGTATCAAAAAACCAAGGGCAAAACTAAGTAGTATAAAAATGGAAAGTGTGTGTCTTGTACAATGAAATACATCGTGTCATACATCAAATTATGCCAAGATAGATTCACTAGAGTCCATTGGATGTGTGTTCTTCTCATAAACCACATGGACCCACTAGAGTTCATTACATGTGTGTTATTGTCATAAACCACATGGATCCACCAGTGTCATTGCATGTGTGTTCTTTTCATAAATCACATGTTGATACACCAATGTCATTGCATGTGTCTTCTTTTCATGAACCACATATGGATCCACCACTGTCATTGAATGTGTGTTCTTTTCATGAACCAGATATGGATCCACCAGAGTCATTGCATGTGTGGTCTTTCAATAAACCACACATGGATCCACCAGTGTCATTACATGTGTGTTCTTTTCATGAACCACGGTCAGAGTCATTGCATGTCTGTTCTTATCACAAACCACATAAGGATACACCAGTGTCATTGCATGTCTGTTCTTTTCATGAACCACACCTAGAGTCATTGCATGCCTGTTCTTCGCACAAGCCACATAATGATACACCGGTGTCATTGCATGTGTGTTCTTCTCACAAACCACACATGGATCCAATAGTATCATTGCATGTCTATTCTTTTCACAAACCACACATGGATCCACCTAGTGTGATTGCATGTCTGTTCTTTTCACAAACCACATATGGATCCACTAGTGTCATTGGATGTGTGTTATTTTCATGAACGACACCCAGTGTCATTGCATGTTTGTTCCTTTCATAAACCACACATGGATCCACCAGTGTCATTGCATGTGTGTTCTTTTCATAAACCATAGTTAGAGTCATTGCATGTCTGTTCTTCTCACAAACCACATAAGGATATACCAGTGTCATTGCATGTCTGTTCTTCTCATGAACCACACCCAGTGTCATTGCATGCCTGATCTTCTCACAAACCACACATCGATCCACCAGTGTCATTGCATGTGTGTTCTTTTCATGAAACACAGCCAGAGTCATTGCATGTGTGTTCTTTTGACAAACCACACATGGATACACCAGTGTGATTGAATGTCTGTTCTTCTCACAAACCACACATGGATCCACCCAGTGTGATTGCATGTTTGTTCTATTCACAAACCACATATGGATCCTCCAGTGTCATTGCATGTCTGTTCTTTTCATGAACCACACCCAGTGTCATTGCATATATTTTCCTTTCACAAACCACATATGGATCCACCAGTGTTATTGGATGTGTGTTCTTCTCATGAACCACACACAGTGTCATTGAATGTATGTTTGTTTCATAAACCACACATGGATCCACCAGTGTCATTGCATGTCTGTACCTTTCATAAACCACATAAGGATCCACCAATGTCATTGCATGTCTGTTCTTCTCACAAACCACATAAGGATACACTAGTGTCATTGCATGTCTGTTCTTCTCATGAACCACATCTAGAGTCATTGCATGCCTGTTCTTCTCACAAACCAAATATGGATCCACTAGTGTCATTGGATGTGTGTTCTTTTCATGAACCACACCTAGTGTCATTGCATGGCTGTTCCTTTCATAAACCACACATGGATCCACCTGTGTCATTGCATGCATGTTCCTTTCAAAAACCACACATGGATCCACCAGTGTCATTGCATGTATGTTATTTTCACAAAACACATAAGGATACACTCGTGTCATTGCATGGTGTGTTCTTCTCATGAAGCACACCTAGTGTCATTGCATGCCCGATCTTCTCACAAACCACACATGGATCCACCAGTATCAATGCATGTGTGTTCTTTTTATAAATCACATGCTGATCCACCAATGTCATTGCATGTGTGTTCTTTTCATGAACCACATATGGATCCGCCAGTGTCATTGAATGTGTGTTCTTTTTATGAACCACACCCAGTGTCATTGCATGTCTGTTCCTCTCATAAACCACCTATGGATCCACCAGTGTCATTGCATGTGTGTTCTTTTCATGAACCACAGCTAGAGTCATTGCATGTCTGTTCTTCTCACAAACCACATAAGGATACACAGTGTCATTGCATGTCTGTTCTTTTCATGAACCACAGCTAGAGTCATTGCATGTCTATTCTTCTCACAAACCACATAAGGGTCTGCTAGTGTCATTGGATGTGTGTTCTTTTCATGAACCACACCTAGTGTGATTGCATGTGTGTTCTTCTCACAAACCACACATGGATCCAGCAGTGTCATTACATGTCTGTTCTTGTCACAAACCACACATGGATCCACCAATTGTGATTGCATGTCCGTTCTTTTCACAAACCACACATGGATCCACAAGTGTCATTGGATATGTGTTCTTTTCATGAATCACACCCAGTGTCATTGCATGTATGTTCTTTTCATTAAACCACACATGGATCCACCAGTGTCATTGGATGTCTGTTCTTTTCATGAACCACACCTAGAGTCATTGCATCCATGTTCTTCTCATTAAACCACACATGGATACACCAGTGTCATTGGATGTGTGTTCTTTTCATGAACCATAGCTAGAGTCATTGCATGTGTATTCTTTTTCACAAACCACATAAGGATCCACCGGTGTGATTGCATGTGTGTTCCTTTCATGGACCACAGCCAGAGTCATTGCATGCGTGTTCTTTTTCACAAACCACACATGGATACACCGGTGTCATTGGATGTATGTTCTTTTCATGAACAACACCCAGTGTCATTGCATGTTTGTTCTTCTCACAAACCACATAAGTATACACTAGTGTCATTGCATGTCTGTTCTTCTCATGAACCACATCCAGAGTCATTGCATGTCTATTCTTCTCACAAACCACGTAAGGATCCACCAGTGTCATTGTATGTGTGTTCTTTTCATGAACCACACCTAGTGTCATTCCATGTGTGTTCTTCTCACAAACCACACATGGATCCACCAGTATCATTGCATGTCTCTCCTTTTCACAAACCACACATGGATCCACCCAGTGTGATTGCATGTCTGTTCTTTTCACAAACCACATATGGATCCACTAGTGTCATTGGATGTGTCTTCTTTTCATGAACCACACCCAGTATCATTGCATGTATGTTCCTTTCATAAAACACACATGGATCCACCAATCTCATTGCATGTGTGTTCTTTTCATAAACCACAGCTAGAGTCACTACATGTCTATTCTTCTCAGAAACCACATAAGGATACACCAGTGTCATTGCATGTTTGTTCTTTTCATGAACCACAGCTAGAGTCATTGCATGTCTGTTCTTCTCACAAACCGCATAACGATCCACCAGTGTCATTGGATGTGTGTTCTTTTCATGAACCACACCCAGTGTCATTGCATGTGTGTTCTTCTCACAAACCACATATGGATCCATCAGTGTCATTGCATGTGTGTTCTTCTCACAAACCACATATGGATCCACTAGAGTTGATTGCAAGTCTGTTCTCCTCACAAACCACATATGGATCCACTAGTGTCATTGGATGTGTGTTCTTTTTATGAACCACATCCAGTGTCATTGCATGTCTGTTCCTTTCATAAACCACACATGGATCCACCAGTGTCATTGGATGTGTGTTCTTTTCATGAACCACACCTAGTGTCATTGTATGTCTGTTCCTTTCATAATCCACACATGGATCCACCAGTGTCTTTGCATGTATGTTCCTTTCATAAACCACACATGGATCCACCAGTGTCATTGCATGTCTGTTCTTCTCACAAATCACATCAGGATACACCAGTGTCATTGCATGTGTGTTCTTCTCATGAACCACATCTAGAGTCATTGCATGTCTGTTCTCCTCACAAACCACATATGGATCCACCAATGTTATTGGATGTGTGTTCTTCTCATGAACCACACACAGTGTCATTGCATGTATGTTCCTTTCATAACCACACATGGATCCACCAGTGTCATTTCAAGTCTGTTCTTCTCACAAACCACATAAGGATACACCAGTGTGATTGTATGTCTGTTCTTCTCATGAACCACACCTAGTGTCATTGCACGCATGTTCTTCTCACAAACCACACATGGATCCACCAGTGTCATTGCATGTGTGTTATTTTCATGAACCACCGCCAGATTCATTGCATGTGTGTTCTTCTCACAAACCACACATGGATACACCAATGTCATTGCATGCCTGTTCTTCTCACAAACCACACATGGATCCACCAGTGTGATTGCATGTTTGTTCTTTTCACAAACCACACATGGATCCACTAGTGCCATTGCATGTGTGTTCTTTTCATGAACCACAGCTAGAGTCATTGCATGTTTGTTCTTCTCACAAACCACATAAGGATACACCAGTGTCATTGCATATCTGTTGTTTTCATGAACCACGGCTAGAGTCATTGCATGTTTGTTCTTCTCACAAACCATATAAGGATCCACTAGTGTCATTGGATGTGTGTTCTTTTCATGAACCATACCCAGTGTCATTACATGTGTGTTCTTCTCACAAACCACATACGGATCCACCAGTGTCATTGCATGTGTGTTCTTCTCACAAACCACATATGGATCCACCAGAGTTCATTGCATGTCTGTTCTCCTCACAAACCACATATGGATCCACTAGTGTCATTGGATGTGTGTTCTTTTCATGAACCACAACCAGTGTCATTGCATGTATGTTCCTTTCATAAACCACACATCGATCCACCAGTGTCATTGGATGTGTGTTCTATTCATGAACCCCACCCAGTGTCATTGCATGTCTGTTCTTCTCACAAACCACACATGGATCCACCAAGTGTGATTTCATGTCTGTTCTTTTCACAAACCACACATGGATCCACCAGTGTCATTGCCTGTCTGTTACTTTCATAAACCATAGTTAGAGTCATTGCATGTCTGTTCTTCTCACAAACCACATAAGGATATACCAGTGTCATTGCATGTCTGTTCTTCTCATGAACCACACCCAGTGTCATTGCATGCCTGATCTTCTCACAAACCACACATCGATCCACCAGTGTCATTGCATGTGTGTTCTTTTCATGAAACACAACCAGAGTCATTGCATGTGTGTTCTTTTGACAAACCACACATGGATACACCAGTGTGATTGAATGTCTGTTCTTCTCACAAACCACACATGGATCCACCCAGTGTGATTGCATGTTTGTTCTATTCACAAACCACATATGGATCCTCCAGTGTCATTGCATGTCTGTTCTTTTAATGAACCACACCCAGTGTCATTGCATATATGTTCCTTTCACAAACCACATATGGATCCACCAGTGTTATTAGATGTGTGTTCTTCTCATGAACCACACACAGTGTCATTGAATGTATGTTTGTTTCATAAACCACACATGGATCCACCAGTGTCATTGCATGTATGTTCCTTTCATAAACCACACATGGATCCACCAGTGTCATTTCATGTCTGTTCTTCTCACAAACCACATAAGGATACACCAGTGTCATTGTATGTCTCTTCTTCTCATGAACCACACCCAGTGTCATTGCACGCATGTTCTTCTCTCAAACCACACATGGATCCACGAGTGTCATTGCATGTGTGTTCTTTTCATGAACCACAGCCAGAGTCATTGCATGTGTGTTCTTCTCACAAACCACACATGCATACACCAATGTCATTGCATGCCTGTTCTTCTCACAAACCACACATGGATCCACCAGTGTGATTGCATGTTTGTTCTTTTCACAAACCACATATGGATCCACTAGTGTCATTCAATATGTGTTCTTTTCATGAACCACATCCAGTGTCATTGCATGTCTGTTCCTTTCATAAACCACACATGGACCCACCAGTGTCATTGCATGTGTGTTCTTTTCATTAACCACAGCTAGAGTCATTGCATGTTTGTTCTTCTCACAAACCACATAAGTATACACCAGTGTCATTGCATGTCTGTTGTTTTCATGAACGACGGCTAGAGTCATTGCATGTATGTTCTTCTCACAAACCACATATGGATCCACCAGTGTCATTGCATGTGTGTTCTTCTCAGAAACCACATATGGATCCACCAGAGTTCATTGCATGTCTGTTGTCCTCACAAACCACATATGGATCCACCAGTGTCATTGGATGTGTGTTCTTTTCATGAACCACAACCAGTGTCATTGCATGTCTGTTCTTCTCACAAACCACACATGGATCCACCAAGTGTGATTTCATGTCTGTTCTTTTCACAAACCACACATGGATCCACCAGGGTCATTGCATGTCTGTTCCTTTCATAAACCATAGTTAGAGTAATTGCATGTCTGTTCTTCTCACAAACCACACATGGATCCACCAGTGTCATTGCATGTCTGTTCTTCTGACAAACCACACATGGATCCACCAAGTGTGATTTCATGTCTGTTCTTTTCACAAACCACACATGGATCCACCAGTGTCATTGCATGTCTGTTCCTTTCATAAACCATAGTTAGAGTCATTGCATGTCTGTTCTTTTCACAAACCACATAAGGATACACCAGTGTCATTGCATGTCTGTTCTTCTCATGAACCACGCCCAGTGTCATTGCATGCCTGATCTTCCCACAAACCACACATGGATCCACCAGTGTCATTGCATGTGTGTTCTTCTCATGAACCACACCCAGTGTCATTGCATGCCTGATCTTCTCACAAACCACACATCGATCCACAAGTGTCATTGCATGTGTGTTCTTTTCATGAAACACAGCCAGAGTCATTGCATGTGTGTTCTTTTCACAAACCACACATGGATACACCAGTGTGATTGAATGTCTGTTCTTCTCACAAACCACACATGGATCCAGCCAGTGTGATTGCATGTCTGTTCTTTTCACAAACCACATATGGATCCTCCAGTGTCATTGCATGTCTGTTCTTTTCATGAACCACACCTAGTGTCATTCCATGTATGTTCCTTTCCTAAACCACACATGGATCCACCAGTGTCATTTCAAGTCTGTTCTTCTCACAAACCACATAAGGATACACTAGTGTGATTGTATGTCTGTTCTTCTCATGAACCACACCCAGTGTCATTGCACGCATGTTCTTCTCACAAACCACACATGGATCCACCAGTGTCATTGCATGTGTGTTCTTTTCATGAACCACAACTAGAGTCATTGCATGTGTGTTCTTCTCACAAACCACACATGGATACACCAATGTCATTGCATGCCTGTTCTTCTCACAAACCACACATGGATCCACCAGTGTGATTGCATGTTTGTTCTTTTCACAAACCACATATGGAACCACTAGTGTCATTGCATGTCTGTTCTTTTCATGAACCACACCCAGTGTCATTGCATGTATGTTCCTTTCATAAACCACACATGGATCCACTAGTCCCATTGCATGTGTGTTCTTTTCATGAACCACAGCTAGAGTCATTGCATGTTTGTTCTTCTCACAAACCACATATGGATACACCAGTGTCATTGCATGTCTGTTGTTTTCATGAACCACGGCTAGAGTCATTGCATGTCTGTTCTTCTCACAAACCACATAAGGATCCACTAGTGTCATTGGATGTGTGTTCTTTTAATGAACCATACCCAGTGTCATTACATGTGTGTTCTTCTCACAAACCACATACGGATCCACCAGTGTCATTGCATGTGTGTTCTTCTCACAAACCACATATGGATCCACCAAAGTTCATTGCATGTCTGTTCTCCTCACAAACCACATATGGATCCACTAGTGTCATTGGATGTGTGTTCTTTTCATGAACCACAACCAGTGTCATTGCATGTATGTTCCTTTCATAAACCACACATGGATCCACCAGTGTCATTGGATGTGTGTTCTATTCATGAACCCCACCCAGTGTCATTGCATGTCTGTTCTTCTCACAAACCACACATGGATCCACCAAGTGTGATTTCATGTCTGTTCGTTTTACAAACCACACATGGATCCACCAGTGTCATTGCCTGTCTGTTCCTTTCATAAACCATAGTTAGAGTCATTGCATGTCTATTCTTCTCACAAACCACATAAGGATACACCAGTGTCATTGCATGTCTGTTCTTCTCATGAACCACACCCAGTGTCATTGCATGCATGATCTTCTCACAAACCACACATGGATCCACCAGTGTCATTGCATGTGTGTTCTTTTCATGAAACACAGCCAGAGTCATTGCATGTGTGTTCTTTTCACAAACCACACATGGATACACCGGTGCGATTGAATGGCTGTTCTTCTCACAAACCACACATAGATCCACCCAGTGTGATTGCATGTCTGTTCTTTTCCCAAACAACATATGGATCCTCCAGTGTCATAGGATGTCTGTTATTTTCATGAACCACACCGAGTGTCATTGCATATCTGTTCCTTTCACAAACCACATATGGATCCACTAGTGTTATTGGATGTGTGTTATTCTCATGAACCACACACAGTGTCATTGATGTATGTTCGTTTCATAAACCACACATGGATCCACCAGTGTCATTGCATGTATGTTCCTTTCATAAACCACACATGGATCCACCAGTGACATTTCATGTCTGTTCTTCTCACAAACCACATAAGGATACACCAGTGTCATTGTATGTCTGTTCTTCTCATGAACCACACCCAGTGTCATTGCACGCATGTTCTTCTCTCAAACCACACATGGATCCAACAGTGTCATTGCATGTGTGTTGTTTTCATGAACCACAGCCAGAGTCATTGCATGTGTGTTCTTCTCACAAACCACACATGCATACACCAATGTCATTGCATGCCTGTTCTTCTCACAAACCACACATGGATCCACTAGTGTGATTGCATGTTTGTTCTTTTCACAAACCACATATGGATCCACTAGTGTCATTGCATGTTTGTTCTTTTCATGAACCACATCCAGTGTCATTGCATGTCTGTTCCTTTCATAAACCACACATGAATCCACCAGTGTCATTTCATGTGTGTTCTTTTCATTAACCACAGCTAGAGTCATTGCATGTTTGTTCTTCTCACAAACCACATAAGGATACACCAGTGTCATTGCATGTCTGTTGTTTTCATGAACCACTGCTAGAGTCATTGCATGTATGTTCTTCTCACAAACCACATAAGGATCCACCAGTTTCATTGGATGTGTGTTCTTTTCATGAACCATACCTAGCAGCATTACATGTGTTTTCTTCTCACAAACCACATATGGATCCACCAGTATCATTGCATGTGTGTTCTTCTCACAAACCACAGATGGATCCACCAGAGTTCATTGCATGTCTGTTCTCCTCACAAACCACACATGGATCCACCAGTGTCATTGGATGTGTGTTCTTTTCATGAACCACAACCAGCGTCATTGCATGTCTGTTCTTCTCACAAACCACACATGGATCCACCAGTGTCATTGCATGTCTGTTCTTCTCACAAACCACACATGGATCCACCAAGTGTGATTTCATGTCTGTTCTTTTCACAAACCACACATGGATCCACCAGTGTCATTGCATGTCTGTTCCTTTCATAAACCATAGTTAGAGTCATTGCATGTCTGTTCTTCTCACAAACCACACATGGATCCACCAAGTGTGATTTCATGTCTGTTGTTTTCACAAACCACACATGGATCCACCAGTGTCATTGCATGTCTGTTCCTTTCATAAACCATAGTTAGAGTCATTACAT